>JAQLOL010000016.1:22268-39724 GCA_029783665.1 Naso thynnoides | reverse complement strand
TCCCAACAATAACAATCCCAGCAACAACAAGTACACCTACAACAGTCCCAACAACAACATTCCCAACAACACTCAACAAATCAATCCCAGCAACAACGGTCCCAACAACAACCATACCAACAACAATAATCTTAACAATAACAATCTTAGCAAGAACAATCCCAACAACAACGATCCCAATAACAAGTACAACTACAACAGTCCCAACAACAACAATCCCAACAACAGTCTCAACAAAAACAATCCCAACAAAAACAATCTTACCAAAAACAATCCCAGCAACAACGGTCCCAACAACAACTATCTCAACTACAAGAGTCCCAACTACAACGGTCCCAACAACAACGGTCCCAACAACAATCCCAACAACAACAACAATCCCAACAACAACAGTCTCAACAACAAAAGTCCCAACAAAAAAAAGTCTCAACAAAAACAATCCCAGCAACAACGGTCCTAACAACAACTATCTCAACTACAAGAGTCCCAACAACAACGGTCCCAACAACAACAGTCCCAACAACAACAATTACAACTACAACAGTCCCAACAGCAATAATCCCAATGACAACAATCCCAACAACAATTTTAGCAACAACAATCCTAACTACAACAAACCCAACAAATAACAATGTCAGCAACAAAAATTACAACTACAATCCCAATGACAACAATCCCATCAACAATTACAACAACAATATCAACAAAAATAATCTCAACAAAAATAATCTGACCAAATTTTGGGGGATCACTTTCGGACAAGGCATAGTCGAAAACCTCACATAATACAGGTGTTAATTGTTCAAAATAAAAAATAACAAAATTCACCGGTAAATCCATCTGTCCCTGGTGATTTATTATTTCTCAGCAGCCATATAGTTTTTGATATCTCTTTCACCGTAGTAGGATACGACAACTCGTCAACGTCATTATTAGACAATTTAGGAAGTTTAAGATGATTTAAAAAAAATTGTTTTTCCTCCTTGTTTTCAATTTCTTATGTTTCATAAAGGTCACTGTAGTATGCAGCGAAGATGTTTGATACGTCTTGTTGTAGCATTACTAGTGAGTTTGTCTTTGGAGGTTTAATCTTTGAAGCTACCTGACTTGGAGTTGTCCCAGTTCATAGTAAATCTTACCAGTAATCTAAGAGCCGCCTCTGCTTTGTATGTCAACACCTCATCTAGTTTTTGTTTACAATTTTGCAGTGCTTTGAGATCTTCCTCATCTTCAAACTGTTTTCTTTCTAACATTTTTATCTAATTTTCTAGAAAAAGCTGTTGCTCAAGTTGCAGTTTCTTTAGGGCAGTTAATATTGAAGTAATTTTACCTCTCATTGTGGCCTTCACTGCACTCTATAGAGTTGATGGGAAAACACTCAGGTTACTGTGAGAGTTAAAGTAGTTGTTCAATTCTCATCTTATCTTTTCTTGTTGGAAAGAATCAGACAACATGGATACATTAAGCCTTTAAAGTCTTATTAGTCATGAGGTTAAGTTGAAGCGTTACAGGTTCATGATCTGAAATGGTTGTCGACACAATAGCAGAGAATTCAACCTTGCTAATATCTTGCTTAGAAACACAAAAGAGATAGATGCGAGAATAGCTACTACTGGATCTGCGATGTAAAAGTAAACTCCCTCTGTCTGAGGTGACAGTAACGTCACGTGTCTTTAAGATCTAATTCTTTTATCATTGCGTTCAGTGATTTAGATTACTTGGGTCTGGGATCTATTTTTGAATTAATCATACAATTAAAATGTCTAGTCACAATATTGGCTCCTTTTGCATTACCAGCCAAGGGTGATGTATTCTCTTTAAAAAATTGAGACAGTCCTCATTTGGTCAAAATATTTAGGAAAGTTGAATCTGTTTTGAATCTGAAATTGGCCCTGCAACCAGGACATATCTGCCTTGGTCATCTACAATTTCCTTTTCCTTGGTAAAATAGACAGACTTACTAAACGGTAAAGCCACTCCTCTCTTCTTCCCCTTTAGACAAGAGGCGCTACATGCCTGGTCTACCCGTTTCTTTTTTAGACTCCAGTGTTTCCTGAATGAATGCCACGGAGCACTGCATTTTCTTTGATTGTCCTAAGAGCTTTTTTTCTTTTAATTTGATTAAGACCGCTTATATCATAACTAATAAATTTTAGGTTTGTCATATTGGTTCTGTTGGTGTATCGATCAAATTTTTTGTAAACCTGATACAAGACATACATTATATCTATTCATCGTTATATTTGAGCTTGAAACATTTGTCAAAAAAAATAAGACAGATCTGGTTCAATACATCTCTCCTTGTTTTCTAGGGTTGATGTTCTCTGTGCGATGTCCTTTTCACATGATATCTGGCTCAGCTTGTGTTTGACCTGCCAGGTTTTGAACAAAAGTGAAACTTGAACTGATCTGACACATAAAGAGATGGACTCAAAGCCAGACTGCGTGGCAGAGGAGTGGAAAGCAGGTACTCAGTCAACGGTCCCTTAACAGAGGCAGCATTGTGACACCAGTTTCGTCCAGTTTGAGGTTTGAAATGGACCCAAAGTAGACAGTTAACTGAACGAATAGGTTGAGTTTATTGTGACGTAGTTCTGGAACGCTGAGACCGGCTGGTGTAGGTAACTAATTGAAGATTTGAGGTTAACAAAGCACAACCAAACACGAGGGATGAGCAGCTGAGAGAGAAACTGTCACTGAGGCGGCAGAAAAATAGCACAGTGAGTGGAGGAAGAGGCAGTGCTCTTACATTTCAAGTACTCAAAGTAATCAATATGTTCAAATACAGTTCACAGTTCACCATCTATTTTGAAGTCTATGTTGTGTTTTACTTGAAGTAGTCTTTATGTGAATTTATATTTCCACACTCTTCCTTGTTTTAATTGTTTTAAATACATTTTCAATATACTTTTCTCATTATAGGTTGTATTGTTACATTCATTCTAAAGAAAGCTCTAACATTGTTTAATGTGAAAAATGGTAAGGACAAGGGCCTGATCTAGTTTTCAACACTAAATTTACTTTCAGATTATAGCGAGTCTGTTAATCTGAAACGTGCAAATCTTTCTGTTGTTAATACTGCTTTCAAAGGACATGTAAATCATTTTTCTTTAATATGATGTATGGTGGGAAAAATTACTCATTCCATTGGTAACCTCGTGCACAAACAGAAAATGATCTTAATCCACACCTTCCTGCCGTCATTGAAACAGAGAATTATTTAATTCTTGCGCCCCTCTCATGACTCAGACCAACAAAGGACACTACATCCCATTGGTCAAACAGATTTTATTGCCCGCTAAGACAACTTCTGATTGGTAAATGTTAGCTGCAACGCCCAGCGCTCTCTACTCCCGAAGAGTTTTGCACAGGCTCTTACACAGTATGTGCTCTGCACTTTAACTCTACACAGTTCTTTTGTTCTGGAACCTTTGTCTGTATCTTTTAGGTTTTCTTTGTTCTGTTTGCGTGCGAAAGATTTTCTTTGTCTAAGCGATTTTTCTTTTTCCATTATTGTGCTTGCGTTGTGCTCAGCCAAGCTTCAGTTTCTCAAAGAGCAAGTCTTTTTGTTTAGCGAACTCAAGAATTAGCCGTAGTTACTTTTCTTCATTTTTCTTTTGTTAACTTGATAAAGTATGCCTTTCCTTTGTAAAGTTAAATAACCTGCAGCTACCTTAGACTCCAACCCAGTACTGAGCAAAGCCGACGGCAACCGAAACTAAAGCTAGTTGCCATAGAAACCTGAGTTGTTGTTGCTTTCTGCTGGTCAGAAAAATCGACCATCAAAGTAGGACCCAGAACTGCAGACTCATGCCGTCTTACAAGGAAACCAGAAACTGACATTTCACACCTCCCTGGTGATACCGGTGCGGATTAGAAAAGGAAAGTTTTCTCCAACGACGGCCGGCTAACGGATAACCACTTCTATTTCCACGGCTCAAGTAAGAAGGACCTCTTTTATTCTGCTGGGTCGGGCCGATGTTGAGATTAATTTTCCCTTTTATTTCCTAGCGACAATCTTATTAAAGCCAGTCCCCAAATTTTATCAAATCAATCCAAACTCTGTTCCGATCACGCATCGCTAAGCTACAAATTTCCCTATCATCAGTCAGTCAACATTCAATAGGCTACATTAAGCAGTCATATCTCATTAGTTAAGATGCTGGTATAATTAATTTTATTGCAACCTAAAGTTGCCTGCACTCACTCATGTTGTTGCCACTAATTCTGTCTGTTATTATTCATGTTAAATAAATGTTTGAAGTGTATTTTCTCCATGCAGTGGTTCATTCACTGTCAAGATTTATATGGTCAATTTTAATAAGAGTTCACGATCTCAGATGTTTGACTGGTAACTGATTTTTTTTGTTTTGGTCTGTTTCATCAGTTGAGAATTAACTTGCATTGGCTGATTGCTGATGGATCAGTGAATGCATGACTGACGATACTAAACGTCGGTGGCGCTCTGAGGTGAACTTCTAAACTAAAGTTCATATCAATATTTTCATATTAATATTAACTTTAATGTTGTCATTGCCTCACATCAACACTGAGCACAGGGAAAAAGAGGACTACTCAGTTAAATGACGGCTAACGGAGAATCCACCTATGAAGTGTGACATGTATTTGCTGTAGACGGTAGGTCTAGTGTTGTTCTAAAGATAGCAGTGACGAGTCTCTGTAACCCACAGGACTTTTCTGCCAGGCTCGCAAATGATCAATGAGCATCTGACAAAGGCTGCCGCCTCACAACATCCTAACAGAAACACAAGTGTGTTGGATTTTTTGTTTACCTTCCACGGCGGCTTGTCAGTAGTAGCAGTCAGTGTGAGTACTTCCTCTCCAGTGACACTGTGCAGGTTGTGAAAGCCAACGATGATTGGTCGGTAGGAATGTGTGGTCTGTCGTGTCTCTTGGCCACGACTCGGCAAGAATTTGTGACTCTGCAATGGCCTAATCTGACACAGTGAACGGCCCGATTCAAACATGCCAGTACCGATAATATGAAACATTAGGAATATCTGTATTCAATCCCTGTTAGCTTGAGAGCCATTCTGACATTTTTCAGTCAAAGGCAGCGGCCAAAAATCGCTTACTGCTCACCCCCCCCCACCCCCCCATCCCCCCAAAAAAGACAAAATCTTCCAGGGCAAACCTTTACAGATTTCCTCTGGGTCGGCCACTCTTCTGACTCATGGTGTGAGTGGGATGGAGCGAGACGATAAGGGGATGCTTCAGCTTTTTAAAAAAAGCCACTCCACGCTTCATCCAAAATCCTGCTGCTCCTGCTCCCTGCTTGCCTCCACTCTGCTTTTGCTCACATGCTGTGACCTAAACATTGCAGAAAAACGTACGATTAGGAATGTCTTTTGAAGTTTGATACTTCTTTGGCACTGACTGAAATGCCACGTTACCATCGAGTATCAAAAAATGTCTTGTTTTTTGGTACCGAATTTCGATACTCAAGGGGTTAATCTCATCGACATCAGTGCACCAAAACTGCTGGAAGCATGGCTGTTGTGCCAAAACCTAAAAGTGCTGTTGATTGGCTGTGTCAGCACTTACAGGAAACACAGGTTGTCATAGGTTACACCCAGAGACGGGGCTCACCACGTGTGTTAAGGTCAGCGCTTGTCTGCTTCAGTGTTAAACGTTACGTCACGGCCAGTGTGGGATCCCATCGCCAGCTGACGCTTCTCTCTGTCAATCATCCTCATTGCAGAAACTTTCTCGAGGTTAATGTTGTCATGGGAATTCACTGTTTTTATGATGTCCACGTCCGGCTCGTCCATCTCTAAGTCTTTTCCTCTTCAGTTTCCTTTCGTCACTCTGGGAGATTCTCTTTCTCTAACATGGACAGCAGCTCTCTCTCAAGTGCTCACAGCTGTCAGTGTCCTGAGAACCCTAACCCTCTTTGATTGTCTGCAGCAACTTCATGTCAGACGCTCGTATAACCAACGTTACGTCTTCCCAAGCATTCACTCATTCTGTGTGCGGGTAAATTAATGTTTCTTTGTTAGTGGGTAAGCTAGCTGCAGCTATCAGCTGATAATAATCTGCTGTCCTGGGTTTGGTTACCAACAAATGTGGAGACTTCACTTTCACTCATACAAAAATATCTGGAGCTTCACGTTTCATTACTCAGCTGTTTACTGAACAACTGCGTAAACAAACACGGAGCATTGTGATGTTTACTTCTCTTTTGCTGGAAGATTTTTTCTTTTTTAACCATTTACAGCTCCCGTGATGTTCACTGTTACTCTTACCCTGCTGCCACCTTGTGGTATAAGTTAGTCACTGAATTCCCACATGAATTACTGGATCAGTAAACTAAAGGTACAACACAAAAAAATTAATTTCTGCTTTTATGAAGTGTTTTTAATTGATATTATATTTAAAAAACAAGTTCAACTTAAAGTTTAAGTGAAAAATGTTGAAGTGCTAAAACAAACAACTTCAGTCAAACCACACTGTGGTAAATAAGTTTGTATTTTTAGTCTCATGAAAGTGTTTTGAGTTTATTAAAATATCAAGGATCTGAAAGATAAAACCTGAGTTTTTTAACACAGTGTGTGATGTCATCTGGTAAAAGGTACTTCCTAAAATTGGCATCAAAAAGGTATCGTTCAGGAACCGGTATTGAAATCAAAGTATTGCTATCGAATATTTTTGGACGATGCCCAGCTCTGTGTGAGTGAGTGAGTGAGTCAGTGAATGAGCTCTTGTCAAAGGAATAAGCAACATAAAAATGTTGGCACATTGTTACCTTGACAACCCGACACACACATTTGGTGTGCAGTGTTCGACTTGGCGGATGGAAACCTCTCTCTCATCGAGGAGCACGGGGCCTCTAAGATTTCGTTTGAACTCCTTCACTCGATCCCCAGGAGGGGTTCAGGTTGCAGTCCCTCTGTGAGAGCATTTCTACACTGTTGTCAAGCATAACAGCTCCCTTAAACATTTCTGTCTTTTTACTGACCTGCACAGTGAAGCCTGGCTCATACTGGATTTCTAAAAAATAAGGATACGTTTGGCGATTAAAGAATCAAAGACTTGCTTTTTTTTAATTGACTCAGTTTTGAATTTTCCAGTTAGGCTGTACTACAGATCTATAGGTAACAATAATAGTAGTGACTATTCATTTTTCAGTTTTGTGTTCCTTTTTTTAAGGTGAAACAAGACTATAAATTTGGTTGGTTCATTTGGTACACTGAGTCAAATCTAATGCAGTCTAACACAGCGGCTCTGCAGTAAATCTGACTCGTTCAGTTTGAAGGATCGTGGGAGTGCTGGATCGTTCAGCCCATTTATATCACTGAGGTTTGTAAATACTGGAGTCACCTCAATGCAGTTCAACAGCACCTGAGTACAGTAAAATCAGCAGCTCCGTCAGAGCCTTCATGAAGGTGGGGTTAAATGCCAGGACTCTTATATGAGACTGCAGTAGTTTTTACTGAGTGTGTCTAATAATCAGTCTGCGCTGTACTTTACATTGCACATTGCTCTGCCTGGTCTTTTATACCAGGTGGGGGTGTGTGGCGGTCCTTTTTCATAAGAGCAAAGTATTTCTGCTCTACCTTCCTCATGAATTCGACTTGGTAACTGTGCCATTCTTCTCTTTTTCTGTGAGGTTCTCGTTTGTGTTCGTGCCGCACCTGTCAGGAAAGATTCTTCCTTTCAAAGATGAGCATTTCATTCTGCTCCTCCTTTCGTAGAGAACATGCTGAAAAACGTCTCACTTGACACATTTGTTGAAGGTTTACTAGTTGTAATCTAATTGCAGCCTAATATTACACTCTAAGAGTTGAATTAGTTGTTAAATTAGTTGTGTACTACATTAGTTAAGGTGAGTGATTAGAGTAATGTAAGACCATCAAAAATAATTTTCTTAAATGCTGTCAATTAACGTAAAATTTGGTTTTATTCACAAACACCTGTGTAGATCCTCTTTAGGAAAAAGCATGAATTATGTTGCACCCTTGACTTATAATTTCTCTTCTTTTACTTCTATTCAGCAAAATACATAAACATTATAATCCCTCCGTCCAGGTCCAGCCATGTTTACTGACAGACACACTCAGCGTGAGGGGGCAACAACTTATCCTCACATCTACTATGATTTTGATTGGCTGTCAGTGTTTCTGTTGTCATCCAATCATGAACTCTGCCATCCACTTGAGCTGGAACAAATTTTAAAAATCGCTTTTTGTGACGGCAGTATGTTCAAAGTTGCTAAAATACATTAACAGCTTCACACAGCTTTTATGAAACTGAATTTGTTTGCTCTGAAATTGTATTTGATCCTCACTGAACATTCGGCTCTTTGTATGCTCACACATTCTGTTTTCACAGTTCAACTACAGTTCACTGAGAAAGACTTCAGAACTCTTGTTCACATCTGGGCCAGGTAATGAGAATTAATAATAAAAATAAATAAGGGGTGAAAGTGGGCCAGTGGATGTGGGTTAGGGTTGGCAGCTGCTTTCCCGTCTTTACTGTGTGCCTCCACTGAATCTATCTGCCTACTTTCAACCCTTATTATAAGTTTATTACAAAGCAGAGAATCCGGCCCCTGGTCCTGGGACACCATGACAAATATGTAGAGGTGCCAGCTCAGGCGAGATCCACAGACTGTAAAGGAATTTCTGCAGACGTGAACAGGAGTTCTGAAATCTTTCTCAGTGAACTGTAATTGAATTGTGAAAACAGAATGTGTAAGTACAGAGAGTTGAACGTTTAGGAATGATAAAATACAATGTCAAAGCAAATTGGACCTGCAAGCAGCATTGGTCAGGACCTCGTGCTCTGGCCTCCAGCCTGTGCAGCTTTATTTGGAGTTAAAATGTTGAAAAAAATCTTTTTTGAAGGTTTTTAGGGTCACTTTTTAAAAATGATGGCTTTCAGGGTCAAAGACATGACCCATGTGACCTGGTCAAAATTTGATTGACGTGTACAAGCAGATGTGTATAAGTCACGTAGGTAAGCAGGCAGGCAGAGAGACATGTCAGTTTAACTTAAAGGAGAAAGTGATCAAAGCCACACCTTTTTGAACGGGTACTGCCTCCACGTAGTTTAAGCTACAGACTTAAGTCAAACTGTAAATGAGTCATGAGACTTTGACCTACATATCTTGTATTTACATGTTTTTGCCGTCTTCTGCTGTTTTTGAGATAGTAGAGTTGTTGTTGTTTTAAGTTTTTTTGCTCCTTCTAAGAATTTATAGTAAGTGTGTATTACCGAATCTTCCTCTGCCTAGAGTGAGTCACATGACTGCTAGAGTGTGGGAAGTAGTAAACGTAAACTAAAAATCTGGAGGAAACCTCCCCCGAGATCCCACGGCTTTGGCCAAATCTTACATTGACTGATCGTATCTGGGAAGGAAACTTCGGTATCTTTCCACTGACGTAGGCTTGAAAGTAGTCAGACTTACACTTTAGACTCAGCGAGGCTCAGAATAATAAATGGTGAAATTTCAGTAGTGTCCCTGCCCGGCAGACTCAATCCCACATGAATTCAGTTTCATAATATTAAATTCATCTTAATGAAGTTCATTTCCAAACTACTACTCTCACTATGAAAATATGCTATTCATATTCAGATTTTCAATACAATAGTTCAAGTTGCTCAATTTAAATTTCAATATAAATAAACTGAATTCAGTTTCTTGTGGCACATTCTCCTGCTCATACTTTTAGAGCTTTTTTCTTTCAAACAGCTGGAAAGATTTTGAAATGTGATGTGAAGGTAAAATGCTCTTCCCTCTGTCTTTCTCCTGCAGCAGTGTTCAGCCAGCTGCTCGCTCCATCTTCTCCTCCCATGATGCTCAGGGGCCGTCTCTGGGCTCCTGTCAGCCCCACACCCACATCATGTTCCTCAAGACTCACAAGACAGCGAGCAGCACCGTACTCAACATGCTGTACCGCTTCGGAGAGGAGCGAGGCCTTCGCTTCGCTCTGCCACTGGGCTACCAGCTGGGCTACCCGCTACCCTTCAATGCTCACAGGGTCAAAGGTTACCGAGGTCCCAGAGCCATGGAGTTCCACATCATGGGCAACCACATGAGGTTCAATAAGCCCGAGGTGAGGTCTTCAGAAACACGGTGGGGGCGGTGAAATGATGATGAGTTGTGGATATTCTGTAGTGATGTGGGTAGTTAATAGCATACAAGTGCCTGCAGATATCTGTGTCTGCTGAACAGGCGTTAGCATAGCAGGGACTTGACAACAATCCACCATTTCTACTTGAGCGGCAAACATAAGTGAACGGTTGTGTTGAGACTGCAATAAGACAAGACTTTGAATGTGGTTACAGATTTGTGCGTGAAGTGGTTATGAAGAGTTAGCAGCAGCTGACAGTTTTCTCATGTCCCATCCATGGAGCGGATGGATCTTGAACACAACCAGCATCACTGCCTGCTGCTTCAAAAAAGTATGAAAACACAACATGCAGCACATGTTGTGTTTCAGTCCACATGTATCTGTGCTGGTTTTCACCAAGTCCTCACATATGATCCGTCTTAAGTGACAACGTCCAATAGAAGCTCACATGTGATCCACATATTCAGGCTGCCTGATTTTTCCTCACCGTACAAAACTCCACAGAGATGAAGACCAAACATGTCTTACTGACAGTGAGGAAAACAAGACTGTCTTAATTAAATGTTGGTTAAATGATGTCATGAATCGACCCTGTACTCACATGATGCAGATTCCTCTTTTCCAATTCGCAGTCAGTCAAAGTACCAAAACCACTTGACAGATAGTGAACGTTGCATTTTTTTGGGACCTGTGTTGTGAAACCAGCTGAGACCGTCACCAGGTTGTCGTGATACAAATAACATACTTCTGCCTCGATAAGTTGTATTTCAGCGTGTACATATCTTTGTTGTATAGTTTGTCTGTATGCTTGTTAATACATTTGTAGTGTGTGAATATTTCTGTCTTTGGAAATTAATATGATGTTTTTAAAAAAGTCAGTACAGTCCTTCTGTACAGAGAAAGTGCTTTTCAGACAGAGAATGATTGACGGCCTGCTCGGCCAGCGTTCATCAGATCAGCTCAATACCTCTGATCCCTCCTCCAGCCTGAGTAATACAGAACTCTGCCGTCAGCCTAGTATTTACTGCAGTAAAAAAAATTACATTAGATGAAATGATTTGGTGTGATTCATCTTGTCACTGCACAGAGGGAAAGTACAAGACAACATAATGCAGTTCAGTATCTAAACGGAAGTTCAGAAGTCCACATCAGTAACCTCTGCATGCAGGTAACCAGTCATGGAAACTAATGATGAAGCCAGCAGCAGGTTCAGTGGGCTGTTAGCCACGGTGTGCTAGCTGTCGGTCCCGGAGGCTCATGGGCAGCCAGAGGGCTTCTGGCCTCCTGTGCTGCATACCAGCACAGGAGGCCCATGACTAGCCAAGCGACTGACCAGTTCAGAGGGTTTCTAGGTTACATGCATGACTTCCCATCTTGGTTAAATGAAATTTCACTGCCAGCCTCTCACATTCCATTGCCAGCTCATCATTGGCCGGACCAGTAGCCGACAGTTAGCCTCCATGGACTTTGTAGTAGTCTAAATTTGTGGCAAACTCCAGAAACATTTTGCACAAGGCTTCTGTTGCTCAGCAGAGCTAAATCAAATATTCTCCTGTTAAAGTCAAACTGAATCACATTAGCAGCATTTACATGCGTGTTTCCTTTTGTGTGTCTTAGGTTGAGAAAGTGATGCCTGCAGACACATTCTACTTCTCCATCATCAGAGACCCCGTTGCCATGGCTGAGTCCTCCTTCGCTTATTACAAAGAGGTAGCGCCTGCCTTTCGTAAAACCAAAGGTTTGGGTGACTTTGCTGACGATCCTAAGAAGTACTACGACCCTCGTCTCCGCAACAACCATTACGCTCGCAACCTGCTGTGGTTTGACTTTGGAATGGATCACAATGCGAATTTCTCTCTAGCACTGGCTGAGCACGGCAAGGCCATGGTCAGCCAAGCCTTTAAGCTGATCCTGGTGTCCGAGTATTTTGACCAGTCCATGATTCTGTTGAGACACGCCCTCTGCTGGCCACTGGATGCTGTCGTCTCATTTAGCCTCAATGCGAGGCAACAGAAGCCCAGTGGCTTGGGGAGTCTGAGTGGGAGCTGGGTGGGTAAAGCAGCAGCAGTAGCTGGTGTTGGAGGAAGAGGAGGACGTTCCCAAGCCAAGACACCACCCAATCTATCCCTGACAGAGGAGCAGCGGGAGAAGCTGCGACAATGGAATGCTTTAGACTGGTACCTGTACAAAACCTTTAACCAGACCTTCTGGGAGGAAATCGAGCGGTTTGGTCATGGCCGTATGGAGCAGGAGGTAACTCTTCTCAGGATGCGGCGGGAAGAACTGGCCCGGGTTTGCCTTCGGGATGGCGGGAAGCCTGTGGAGGCACACCGGATCCGCGACAAAAACATCCGTCCGTTCCAGAGCGGAGTAGTAAAGATTCTTGGCTATGAGCTCCAGCCGGGGCTGGACAACTCCACCAGGACAGCCTGTCTGAGGATGATCAGACCTGAGATCCAGTACAAAGATGTGCTGGATGCTAAACAGTTCCCAAGAGCTCCTGAGGTCCAAGCCCAGCCAGGGCAGCAGAGCCTGGGTCTGATCAAAGCTGCCGGTGGCTCTTTTTTAAGACAAGAGTTCTCCAGGACAGGAGACAGACTTGGGGGAGGAGAGGCTGGGGGGAGGATGGACTGGGACGGAAGTCGTTTAATCCGGAGCAACCAGACTTTAACACGTGGGCAAGAAAAAGGAAGGTTTAGATAGTCCTCACCAAGTCTTGATCATGAGTACGAAACCTTTGAACGGACAGATTACTGAAGCTGAACTCTGGGCTCAGTCCGGTTCACACAGACGAAAAACTTTTTACTCCCACCGTCTGGCCGTTGGCTTCTTTTCTTTGACTTTGTGTGACTCTCATGGAGTGGGCTCTTGTTTTCGGAGCTCCTGGGATGCTTTCATGGCTGCAGTACCACACTAAGACGGTTGTATGTTTTCTCTTAGCAGGAAGTTTGTAAGAAGACCACTTTGTTTTGTTGTTTTTGTGTTTTAATGAGGAGAGAGTGTTTGTAGGGTGTTTTGCTGCTGTCTATCAGTCACCTGTGACAGAGGGTACAGGAAGCCTGTTTTATTACGTGTTAGTATTAAAAGTTCAGAGTTTTGTGTTAACCTTAATGACTCATATGCTTAAAACATCTGAGCGCACATTTATATTTAGCCTCAGTCTTTACCTCATGATTTAACATTACTTTGACTATCTGTTTTTTCTATGATACCTGGTGATCTTTGAAATCCAGGCCACTTCCTGTCTGAAGGATCTTAGGCATGTTTAAACGCTAACGTTGCCCAGCTGTAATGGTCTGAATCATTACAGGCAGGTACAGGTTGGTTCAGTGCTGCGGCCCGTCTAAGCCTGAGCAGCTTCTTAGATGTCTCTTAATAATACAGGAGGGGGAAATGATCCAAGGTCGAAGGTCCTGCTGGGAGCCTGCAGGAGGCGGGGCATACTCCTCACTCCACGTACCTGTTAAAGCAGAGTGTGTGAGTTCACACACACACACACACACACACACAGTCGAATGCGTCCCCGAACACACATTACACTCTGTAGTGTGTGTGTGGTGTAGAATTTAGGGACACTTGACATGTAGAGTGAATAATTTATTTTGACAGTGTTATGTGCCATTAAATAATTTGTGAATGAAACTTTCAAAATCAAAACAATTTGTTTTTCATTCACTCATTCGTCCATTTCACTCCATCAACAGTTCATAGTGTAAAAGTCTTAGAGTTTCCATATCATTGGGCTTGGAAGTGAAAGATGTTGCTAAACATCTCACAGTGTGCACGCTGCACTGTGCGATCCAATCACAGATGTGCTTGAAACATTATGTGTCAGCAAAGCACAAGAAGTTTGAAATGTTGGTGAAATTGTTTTTCGTTGGTCTTTGCTGCTGCCTGGTGATAATAATAATAATAAACTTTGTGGTTTGGTTGCAAAACAGTCGAATGAACGGGAACAAAGAGCGCAGCGATGCCAGAGCCTGTTTGACCTGCTGTCGTGTTGCTGGGAGAGGAAAAGTGAACATCGTGAAATATCACAATTGATTTTGTCCGCGGTTTACTCTGTAATTTAACAGAGACGACTGCCTGAGCACACAGACGCGCAGCGCTCGATATCCGACAGTCACAGAAAGACATCCTGCGCTTCCTCACGGGGCACAAACACACTGAACCTGCTAAAAGTAATTTATAAAAACAAACTGTTCATGTTGACCTCAGCAGAAATGTGTTTTTATCGATTACCGTGATGTTGACGTGTTGTTGATGGGCTCGGCAGGCGGCTGCTGTGTCTTCCCTCCTGCCTCTGACTCCTGAAGTGGAACAGAGGAACGGGTCGTGCCAGAATCCTTTCGCCTCTGAGTACGATGGATACGAATTTGTCAGTCACAGGACCGTCAACATCAACCTTTGAACATCAGTCAGCAGATAATTTGGGAATTGCAGAGTGACACAAAGCCTTTGAAGTCTTTAAAACTGCAAAAGTGCATTTGAGTGTAAATGTGACATCAGACTGAGGTGATGTCACATTAATCGTAACCCTGTTGTCATTACTGAAGGGAAAACTAGTTTACAGTTCAAAGTGACACAAGCAGGGACACACAGGGTCCTGTCCGATGCCCGTCTGTGGCCCAAACACCCGGCGCGCAGGTTTACTCAAGCCGTGTAAAACTCCACCTTCGCCGTCTCCTGCCAGAAGGAGAAACTGTGGCCCCACCCCCCCACGCTCCTGACGCACAGAGAACTCCTGTCAGCTGCTCACAACCACTTCATCAGTTCATGGGTGTGTGTTTGGTTGGAGATAACCAATCAGAAAGTCTGCTCTCAGTAGGACGGTGGCAGGAGACGCATCTGCTGGCTTCATTAGTCAAAGCACGAGAACGCGATGAGACGGCGGCTCACCTTCAAAACGGTGAAAAAAGACAAAGAGGTGTGACATGATGCTGGTCGTTACCTCATCAGCTGCACGATGCGCTCACAGAAACATCTGGCGGAGGAAACACGATGACAAAATCTGTACAGTTGGATCAGCCGTGTGGCTCCGTCACGCTCTGACAGAAGCAGAAACCGTTTTTGTTCGGTCTCTGTCTGATGACATCACAGCTGACTCGAGCTGCTCCGGCTGTCAGCGACTGATCTGTGAAGACCAGCTGACGGCTGTGGTCCCATTTGTGCAGATCAGTTCGGCTTCATCAGTTTATCGTTGTGAGTGTGAATTATTTGGAAAAACTCGTGTCGTGCTGTGTGTTTTCTTCATGTCTGTCAAATATTGACACAGACACACATTAAACAATGTGTAACAGTCGTCTCGGTCATTTTCAGGTTTATTTTTGCTGAAAACCACGAGTATGTCCCAGTATTTAAAAAAAAAAAAACGGGCGAAAAGCTGCTAATTCTGAATGAAATTATTATCATTTCTGGCTCTGTCACTGTTTCTGATGAGAATGTGTTCAAAGGACATTCACTTAATCTGCACTCCAGTGAGGGAACAAACAGAAACTAACGGTGTGTGTGTGTGTGTGTGTGTGTGTGTGTGTGTACTGTCTTACACAGACACATCAGGCAGAGTCTCTTGTCTCAGTTTAGACCAACTGGCACACACATACAGCACAAGTACATCTGCTGTCTTATGCAGGTTGCAGTGACGTCTGTGCCCGGGGTTGGACAGAAAAGGCCCTTGTGCTGGGCGGGGCGCAGTCGGCAACACACAGCAGGATTTTGAAGCAGCCACTGAAAAACAAAAGAAATTCAAACTGGTCACCTTAACATTCAAAGCCCGTCCACAGACAATAAAAACAACATGACTGACTCGTAAGTTCTGCTCCTGAAAGTTAAATCACAACGTTTGACGGCAGAGGAACTGAGAACGTGACGCTCAGTGAACACACGTGTTCAGACGCTGTGAGACGTGATGTGTGATGCCAAACAGGTTCTGTGCATACCTACACACACACACAGGATATGTTCGGACACGTTAGTCCTGAGTGGAGAACTCGTTAGTGCTCTGAGTGGTGTGTGTGTGTGTGTGTGTTTGCATGGATGCCTCGTCGGATTTGTGAGCGCACAGCGAGGCAGCGAGCGGTTCCATGTTCGTGAAGCTCCGTCCATCAGGACAGAAGAGGAAACAGAAACTCTGTGCAAGTTTGTTGTTTACTTTAACAAACAGCATCAGCAACAGTTTACAAACAGGAACGTACCAGGTGTGTCGTGGAAAATGTGTGTGTGAGATGGAGCCTCAGCTCAGCGACCAGATCTGAAGTTTCTTCAGTTTGATGTGTTTTAGGGGTCAGCGGAGGTTTTCTCACGTTCCTGCAGAGTGTCAGACAGGTGTTACTGACGCAGGGACAGACAGCAGCGCCTCACGCTGATGTCACAGAGGACGAGTCGCGTTTCTTCGGTTCTAGACCATCAGCCTGTGAAAAGCTGCCAGGGCGCCTTGAAGACTAAAAGTTCCGAATCACGTCAAAGAGGTCAACTGTTTTTTTGTTCGTTTGTCACAGCCATGCAGTCGACTTTAGGAGAATATTTAGAGAAAAACATTTACAAAGAGAGGTGAGACAGGTGAGACAGGTGAGACAGGTGAGATTCTGACTGTGTCGAGTGTCAGAGACGAGCAGCGGCGAGCACTGAGCACACACACACACACACACGGCGACAGAGTGTGTGTGTGTGAGTCAGTTCAACAGCAGATGAGTGAAGCAGCTGGTTGTTCTTGTAAATGTTACAAACATTCTGTAAGGTGTGTGTGTGTGTGTGTGTGTGTGTGTGTGTGAAGTGTGTTCAGACGCTGAGTCAGATGTTAAATGAATTTGGAGCGTTGGATTCAACCGTTTGTCTCGTTGTAATCTGGTTTGGCAGTTGATCAATATTAAATCAATATTGGGACATTAGACTGAATATCCTCTTAGATTTGATCTGTTGCTGTATTTTCATGTTTGTCTTTCTCCACTCACTCATTACATCTACATTACTGATGATTGTTTAGAAAATACTTGTGAAAACATGAACAGTTTTCCCTTCTGCACTGTGCAATATTGGAGATATTTGTTCTAAAATGTTGTGTTTCCTCTTTTCCACAACATGAAGCCTGAAGACAAAACTCAGACATTTGAAATTTGCTTCATGTGTGGAAGTTTAGGTGACCTTTGATCTGTCTGTGGTCCAAAACAAAAACGTTTCTCCTAACACATCTCATTCAAAACAACAACAAACTGCCAGTTTACTGTTACTGCTTATACCGAGCACGTGCGAGCTCCGTTGCTTCGGACTCGCTGTGACGTGAGGACACGCCCACACACTCCGCCTAACAGATGTCTACAGCGCTAACGTACTCACTGAATGCTGCGTGCACACAACGATCAC
>JAQLOL010000016.1:4142-15579 GCA_029783665.1 Naso thynnoides | reverse complement strand
GTTTGATCTCTCTGTCGTAACTGAACACCCAAGTGTCAAGTCGGCGGTAAATGTGTGCAGATTAGTGTGTGTGTGTGTGTGTGTGTGTGTGTGTGTGTGCGTGCGTGTGCGTGTGTGTGTTAGCATACTCAGTGGGAGACATTCATATTCTCCATCTTGTAGCTGGCAGATCTCAGTGGTTGGCTCACAGCTGCTTTTGCGACACCGGATCGAACCTCCTTTGCGACACACACACTTGTGCTCACAACCCTCCGAGTACCACTCATCACCAACCTGAAAAGCACACACACATTCATTTATACCTCACACACGTGGAAATAGCACACACAGAACTCAATGAATGGAGACTCCATAAAAACCTCATTATTCACAGCCTGTAAGTCTCTTTACTATTTACAGTGTCTGAGAGTCTTCTCTCAGTCTTCACACTCATGCTAATACGTGCTGGTCTGCACAAAGGTCTGGCCAGTTTGACATTTCTCACACCAAAACGGACCTTTTGGAATCATTATCATTACGCAGTACTCCATCGCTGTTATCTTCTCATGTTCTCTTAAGAAACGCCTACATAAGGGCTTCCAGAACTAAATGTGTCGCTTCAATGTCATCCGTTTGTTGCATCCGAGGAAACACAGAGGAAAGTCCCCGTGCACACTGTCCATTACTTGCAACAAACTTTACTAAATGAACAACATTTCGGTCTAATGGACCTTCAGCAGGGAAAACCTGGACCGCATCGCCTTCTCCTCCAACGCACCTGTCCATAAGTCTTTTTGAAGGTGTGCATCAGTCATACTAGTTTTTCCAAACTCTTTGCTGCATGTCATGAGTGCTCTTGCTCCCCAGCACATGCTGTCTCTATTTCTACAGATGAATGCCAAATAAAGTCAAAATTTGAACAGTTTGATTTGAGACTCTGAGGGAAGCCTGGTGGCAAAGGGACCATGAGGTTAACATAGTTGTTAGATCAGGACAAATGGAGTAATTCAAGTCATTGGAAGGTTGTTCCCACTCACAGGGTGGTAGGAGCCACCGTCGTCCACGCAGCCACAGTCTTTGAGTTTCACACACTGGTCGTTGCTGAGGATGTAGCCCGGCTTACACTCACAACCCTCCACACACACGTCTTCACAGCCGGCCGGTCCGACCACACCCAGACACGTCTCTGGACAGGAGCTCACACACACAGAGTAGGAGCTGTTTTCAGGACAGGGCAGGGCTGCATAGACAAACAGATGAATGTAAGGTGGTGGGTAGGATGTGGGACCCGACCCATATTACACTTTGACCATATTATCTGTCCATATCGGCCCATCGCAGGCATATCTGTATCAGCCCTTGTGTTCTCTCACATGTGCCCCTGTTGACTTAGTTTGGAAGGCTGGAAAAAAATGCCCTGAATAGTGATTTGAAAGGGTGTAATTATGTCGTTTCCCCAGCAGAGGGCAGTCTGTGATCCACTGACTAACAAGAAAAGCGTTTACTGTTCAGTGCTCTGATGTTTGGAATAAAGTTTGTTCAAATGCGAAATATTCTGCCCTCCACCTTTGACACAAGTATGTGATGACCACATTCAGACCATATCATATGTAAAGGTACAATACTGATGATACTTTGGATATCAGAATTTTCCTGCTTGCAAATATCGGTATCAGCATCGGCTTGAAAATCTCCTGTCGGTCAGGCCCATGTAGGATGGTGGTGGATGCTGGGGCTTTTCTTGGAATGACTGTTCATCACTGTGAGTGTCCCCAAAGTTTGCCTGAGGAACTTCCTGTCTGCACTCAGGAAGTCCTGTGCCACAACCGCAAGCACACAAGACAACTGTCCTTTTTGGGAAAAAGACATCGTGTCATATGTTGTCCCGCTCAAATCCTGAAGACTTACGGCAGAAGTCTGGAGTCCTCCATGGATGAACTTTGGCTCCGGCGCTCTGGCAAGCTTGTGTGTAAGCCTGGAGCTGCTCACATAGTACATGCTGCTGTCCAGTGAACTGACACATGTCAAACACACAGCTCTGGAAGAATGGAGTGGGATCCACCACACTGATGCACTCCCTGGAAGAGAAAAGAGCCTTCAGTTTGCAAAGGAGGGGGCGGATGGTGGGACTCACCACAAGGATCAGTAAAGTGCAGAAAGAAGCCAAAAATCTCCTTTGTAACACAAATCACACCGGCTGTCAAAGCACCGCTGACACGCTGCAGATTCCACTGATACCATCCTCCCAAACCCCTGTGCACGTATGAAATGCTACATGTGACAAACATGGAATCACGTGCTGGATAAACAAACCCGACAAAGAGAGATACCCGGGCCTCTTGGATATTTCAATAGTATTATTAGCTCTAATAAAGGTGGGGTAGGCAGTTTATGTTTGGCGTCATCGCGCGACAATGAGCAAATCACAGAAAACACAGAGTGTGAAAGAAAGTGTTGAACTGACAGACAGGCATGTGGTCCAAGGCCGCGGAATAAGGCCGAGTTCTCTCACCTGAATGGTCCAGCAGGGTCCTTGATTTTGCCACATTTGTCCGGTTTCTCCAATTCAGCCTCCAGTTTGGGGTCACAGTCTAGGTGAGGAGGGATGACTGGGTCACACCTAATCAATGGCAACACAAGGACAGAGTCACGTTCAGTTTCTTCAGTGAACAGGACATTTCATTTGATGTCTCTTCACCGAGCGTTTACACCGTTGGCTCACTTTGTTTTCATCTTTTCAAGAGTCATTACAATTTGCACTCAATTAATCATTTCTCCACAAAACCAAAGTGTCATTTTACTGCTCCAGTTGTCCCACTGTGACACAAGACAGACGCTGAGAGGAATCCACATATTGTGGCGTTTATAAATGATAGGCTTTATTGTTACCGCCAGACTCTTTGCATCTGATGCATTTACAGATCACAGTCCATCCGTGAGGCTTGTCAAATGTACTGGAATCACATGCTTGAATTTCTGAGCAGGTCTGAAGGACATCTGCAAACAGTCTCATGACATCACAAAGAGGAATGCGTGTAAACTCACGGGTCGTCCTCATCCTCTTCCGTCTGCCAGCTGTTCCCGAAGTCATTGACGTTTCCTCCCACAGTGCCATCTGGTTTGGTGAAATCATTGTCTGGATTCCCGTTGTAGTCACCACAGAGACCACACATCTGGTCATAGTACGAGCTGGACGGACAAAGACGATAGAGGATTAAGAGATGACAAGGAATGTCTTAAGAAGACTTCAGAAAGGACCCTTTGGCCCTTCTAGAAACAAGGCGAGAGAACGCAGAAATCTGGCCGTGTCTTACGACAAGTCAGGGCATCACCACTCAAAGATCAACCGAGTATTAACAATGTTGGACTGATTCGAATTAGCAGATTTCAGTCACCTTTGAACTCAAGCTGATACTGAACAAGTTTCCATCAAATGCACCTCTTGAGTCGTGTCAAACCTTTACAACTGATGAATCTGGCAGCATCTGAAGAACATGATGATTCTTTAGAAGATTAGCAGGGCGCCGAGCCTACGCGCTGAAATTCTGAGAGCCGTCAGGTTGCAAAGACGGTTCAGAGAAACTAAGGATGGACTGCTTAAAAACTCGTGCTGACGGTCAAATGTGGGGGTGTAAAGAAATGTTTCAACAATCACACCATGTGTATTAGGATACACAGTTGGCGACACCACCTGAGAACCTTAGGGGCTCATTTAGAGCGATACCAGACGATTCAATGACTAGAAATCAATGTAGTAACATGTTTCTGTCTAAAATGGAGTTAAAGAAAAAGTCTGTTTCTGTGCAGTGGTAGAGGAGGTGAAACGGTGGAAAAGCTCGATGCGCCGAACTACACAAACATTCAGTTCAAGGCCTCGATTCAGTCTGACCAAAGATCTCTGGTTCTCCTGCTGCGTCCTGCCGTGATCCACCATTATCTGAAGAGACGCTGCTGACACAACACACACGAGCAGAACGAAGGAGAATGAACTGCAGTAACCTTTACATCTATTTACCACCAGAACGGAGAAAAATACATCCACAGAACAACACCTGACCTGATCAAGACAAGACACTGATTCTTAGGGTGGATACAAGTCACACTGGAAATCTGCTGTTCACCTGCTGATGTCGTTTGATCGTAGGAATACAAATCGCCGCATCAGTACATCGATGTATTGTACAGCCCCTTAAAATGTGTTCCACAGTGAATTTTATCACACTTTCATTGTTTGTCAGCTCAGTCAAAAACTGCGCCTTAAGAAAGGAGCCACAGCTACGTGAAATGCAAAGTTATGCATGTATTTCATGTGGTAAGATGGAAACATTTCCCCAGTGTCTGATCTGATTATGTGTTCAACTTCTCTAAATAAAACAACAAAAACACAAAAAGCATAATGCACTGTCACGTGTACCCAAACAACCAAGGACATCCTCAAGCGTCAAAAGAACAAAATGTTCTTTTCATTCAGACGGCAGCCATATTTGATAGACATTACCTCTAACAGTGTGTCACCACCCCAACGTGGTATTTCCACAAATCTTTGTACTAACCTGGGAACTGAGATCTGTGCGTAATGGTTTCCATCCCAGCGCACCTGGAGACCAAAGGGTGTCCGCAGGGTGACGTACTGACCAGAAAGACTGAGAGAGATCAGAGGAGAGGGGGAGTGGGGCAGGGCCACCAGCAGTCCATTCACCTGCCCGAGGGAAGGAAACAAAGAGGATTAAAAGACGGACGATGAACTTGGGTGCTTCTTCCATATTCACATTTCCTCGTCAGCTTTTCCAGTTTGAGCCATCACGGATGATGAGACGAAGGGACAGAGAGTCAGAACACGGGGGGCTAGATGTCTGCTTTGAAAGCTTTGGGGGATACAGTGACAGAGCAGTGACATTAAGGTGACCAGTTTGATCTCAGGACACATCGGAGAGATGCATACAGCAAGGAGGAGGAAAGGTGTACAGAGATTTCTAGGATTACAGCATTAGAGAGAGAAAAGTCAAGGAATGAGGATAAAATATAGGGGTGAACAGGACACGCAGCGAGCTCTGAAGGACAAGATTACCGACCCACATGTATGAGATTCACACAGAGACAGTGATACAGATGCTCTGTCTGCGTGTGTGTCTGCGTGTGTGTGTGTGTAAACGTCCCCCTTACTGACCAGTGTCTTCCTGTCTTTCAGCAGGGTCACAGTGATTCCATCCACAGTGACGTAGAGTTTTTTTAGGTAGGACACTCCTGAGACTCCTCTCTCCTCATTCTTGCCCTCCACGGAGAACCAAGGACCTGCACCGGGAGCACAACATCAGACACAAGCAAGGACAGAAAATGGAATGTTGCAACAACTTTAGGAGGTGACATGTTGATGACAAACCACAAGGAAAAAACAACTTTCCTTAACCCAAGCTGATGAAGACGACTTTGTATGAGCGGTAAAAAGGTGTTTCACACAAACTCGCAACGGTTGAAAACGTGCTCAGGTGCAATGGAAATAAAAGACAGGTGTGAAGTCTTGAGTTGTTCCTACCTGTGTTGTTCTTGCAGGTTCTGGCCAGTGTGTAGGTACATGTTCCCATGAAGGTGTAGTACTTGTCATCAAACGTGTTGTAGTGAGGGTCTCCAGACACCACACAGTCCTGAGAGTCTGAGACAGAAACACAAGCAGCCTGAAAACCCCCCAAAATGACACTACGGCACAACTTTGAGCGACTTTTTGCCAACAAGGCAATGAGACGCTGACAGACCGCCTTATTTGCGTTAACCTCTTCAGAAAACAACCACTGACACGACATTTGTGATGTCTAATCCTGATGAATAATCCTGGTCTAAGTCTCAGAGGCATGTATCCCAAAAACCAGAGAAACCTGCAGGTTCAACAGTAACCTTCAGACACACTGAGGTCAGTTCAGTGGCCAGTGCTTGTTCTGACATGACTGGAACAAGAGCAGGAGAGGAAGGGCAGGACCATTATTTAGTTCTGTTCAAATCACAATTCAAGCATTAAAAAATACCTAAAAATGCTCAAGCAGGGTCTTGTAGTTCCAAAAAAATTCCTAAAAAATGGAAGACTGTACTGAGTTAAAGGAGCTTGTGGCAGAAGAGGTGACATCAGGACTTGAAAGGTTTAAACTGAAAGGGGTCAAATGAGATCAAGGTCATTTGGAGGTTCAAGGCTAAAGCATTTCTGACTGAAAGTTATCATGGCCAGCCACAACTGGATGTTTCTGGATGTGGAGCTTTTGAGATCATGACCTAAAAACATCTCCTGTTGGGCTTCAGCCGTGGGATGTGATTCTGTTCTGCTCCTGTTGGAAGTACATTATACTACTCTTCATATCCAGCTCAGTTAGCAGCTGGCTAGTAGTGCGGTGTCACTCAGCTTACCTGTGGGATAGCATCCCAGCTCTCCTTCCTGGAGTTTACACTCGTGCATTGAGGGGCATTCAAAGGCGCGACAGGTGACGAAGGGAAACTCACACCTACACTTCAGCTTACAGTTCTCCACGTAAAACTCCTCTCCATGCTGACACACACATAGACACACACACAAACATTTCAGCTGTGTTAGCACGAGACAGATACAAATTGTCTTCAGTGACAAGAATAAAATGGACTGACTGATGGGAGTGAGGAACTAGCGTGGTGTAGCACAGTGAGTTTAGCTGCTGGATTTGTGAGAACAATATACCAGCTGGAATTTAAGTTTAAAGAAGGCTGATGTGACCAGAAGAACGTGCTGAGGAACGTACAAAAGACAGAACACATCAGGTGCTGTGACATAATCCATTTCCTCACCCCAACCTTTCCCTGCTCCCTTCTAACTTTACATAAACTCAACGCTAAACTCAGCCATAACAGCCAATATGGGTCCAACTTCACTCTACCTCATAATACTGGCCGTTGGCATGGTATTGGCAGCCACATGAGCTCTTCTCGATGCACTTGTCGCCGATCAAGACGTAGCCAGGATCACACACGCAGGCCTCTAAGCAGGGACCCTCACAGGAGGTGGGTTTTCCAGCGCATGTCTCCTGACAGGGGTCCGCACAGGGCTCATAGTGGCTGTTGGAGAGGCACTTCCAAGCTAGGGGGTGGAAGGGAGGTTCAAATCAGTACCAAGGCAGGCAAAGAGGTGTATGTTGAGACCAGGGGGAAGAATTGATCAAGTATCTCAGAATCACTTCTAGAAATCATGTCGAACTTGCAGCAATCCAGCACTTAAGACAATCCAAAGTCAGCGTGCATTCATAAACCTTATGGAAGTTCCCAGGTTGCTGATATGTCACTCGCAGTCAAAGAAACAAGGAAACTTGGAAACCTCTCATATGTATCGGCTGTAGCCGTATGGAAATACGATGCCAAAACAAATCAAAACTCAAAGTAAATGCACAGAAATGCCATTGACATAGTAGACTGTGACTGAACACTTGTGAAATAATCCACGGGCCATATGCCAAATTAAAATAATATGTAGTTTGACTGTGTAATGGTGATGATCCGTAGAATCCTCCTGCCAGCACTCTACAACCCCACTGTTTTAAAACGGCCGCGTTCTTTTCCGTGCACACGCAGCACAGCCACACGCAGCACTGATGTTTCAGACCCTCTGACTGTGGTGCCCAAATCAGCTGGTTTCAGTAAAACAGTCTTGCGGCACTTTATGTGATATCTCGCTGTCATCAAACTTCCCAAAACATCCGCCATCACCGAGAATCTCTTTGCCTGACCGCTATATGCCGATGACTCCATTCACTCCCCCAGTACTCACGGCAGAAGGTTTCATTCCTCCACCGTCCCAAGTCGACGCCACGATCCTGACATTCATTGACGTAGGCGTCAATGGCCTCACAGAGAATGGATTGGGCTCCATCCAGCTCACACAGGTCAAAGAGACAGTCCTTGAAGAAACTCTGAACACAAGCAAATACCACAGAGGTTGTTGTGTTACAAAGCTCGATTCTGTCTCTTCATCTTGAACCACTAAAGAGACATTTCTGTCATCCTCTGTGTGTGTGTGTGTGTTTGTGTGTGTGTGTGTTGACTTACATTGGGGTTGACTTTTGGGTGGCACACAGCGAAGGGACCATTTTTGTCCAACAGGATGCCGCAGTATCCAGAGCTCTCAAACTGTTCCTGCTCTTCTACATCACAACCAGGGATGGGGGGGTCAGGGTCCTTGTTGCACCTGTTAACACAGACAGCCAGTTGAAGTTAGTTTGGTCCCTAATCGTTACAATGACAAGGTTACTGCTCTGTGCCCATTTGTTCCGAATAAAGTTCAAAAAAGTCCTTGTTCATAATAAATCGTAACTTAATTCAAATGGAGACACAATCAGTGTTTCAAAGCTCGGCTCATAATAGTGGCATTTTATGTCCTTCCTGGTCTTTTCATAATGACAATTCCTCTGATTTCTTTTATCTTTCATTTTCCACAGTTTGTATTTGGAAACTGGGAAAACGTGTTTCGCTGTGATTTGGGTGAACTGATCCTTCATGTTAACTTTGGCATCTACAGAAATGAGGAGATTTGTAGAGTTGGATAACGTGTGTCATGTATGTAGATGTCTTTAGAAATGTGAATGTGCGCTTCTCACTCTGGGTCTGTGTTCCAGCTGTCTCCAAAGTCATTGGCGTTGTTGGCCAATGATCCATCCGGTTTACGGAAGTCATCTTTGGCATCTCCATCATAATCTCCACACAGTCCACACAGCTTGTTTTCAAAGCTGCAGAAGACAAGAAAATCTTAAAGTGCATGCTTTGTGGACATGAGAGCAACAGTTCAATCAGAACTACGTCTCGCTACTTGTCTGCCAAGAGTTTTTTGACTTCCTTTCATCCCATCCTTGTTTGAGTGTTTTTACTTTTTTTTCCACAACATCATTCTCAAACGTGTGTAACCGACAGGATTCTGTGTTCGGGCTAGATTACCCCCAAGTCCTCTCACTACAGCGATATATTATCTTCTTTCAGCCTGAGCATCTTTTCTGCCTCACTCACTCTTTGATCACTTTGATGTCCATGAAGTGATTTCCGTCATAGCGAACAGTTACGCCAAAGCTCATGGACACAGTGTAGTACTTTCCTGACTTGAACACAGAGACACTGGGGGCCGGAGTCACTGGCAGCTTTACATTCACCCCATTCACCTGTATGACGAAAGGAGGGGCAAATAACAGAATGAAGTTACAAAGGCACTGAATGGCTGCCAATTGAAAAGGTGCATTTTCTGCAGAAATGAGGTAACCTCTTAACAACAGCTCTTGTAGATTCTGCATGTCGTAACGACGACAATATGATGGTTGTCGCCCTGCCACCCTATCTGCTGTAAACAACTGCGGTAGTTCCACGCAGCATTACTTACCTGCACAGTGCCACCTTTGAGGATTGAGATCTTGACCGTTTCTACATATACATGTACGGCCTTCACATAGGAGACCTTGGGCTTGTTGTATCGATTCTCGTTGTCAGCATGGACCTCAAAGTAAGGCGTAGACGTGTCATTGCAGGGTTTGGACATCAAATAACTGCAGTTGCCCATGAAGTTGTACTTGCGTTTGTCAAACGTGGTGTAGTGGGGATCACCAGATGCTCTGCATGTGGATGTATCTATGGGAAAAACAAATGAGACACTGCGTGTCAGGCATTTTTAAACACACATATTTCAGTGGCCTGACCAGCAGTGAAAAGACTGAAAAAGGCCCGACCTGACCCTTATCTCTACAGCTTACGGCAGATGGTGGGAACACGTGACCTGAGACTAAACAGCTGATATTGGAGGTGAGAAATACAACCAATGATGGACTGGACATCTGGAACACCGGGGGTGCCTTTCCCTTTGACTGACAAACTGTTCTAAATATTTTTGCTTTTTGATTTTTTTGGATGCCACATTGTTTAAAGCACACTGGAGCTGATAGTACCAGTTTCTGTCCTAATTCCTCGACAATTCAACAGACACAATTACCTTTAGGATAGCAGCCTTCAACACCATTGACCTCAAGACACTCTTCAGTGGAGTCGCAGGAGTTGTCGACACATTCCAAAGTGTAGTTCCCAGCACAGCGACACAGCTGTGAGCACCCATCACCAATTACAATCTCTCCAGGCTGAAACAAAATCAGAGAAAGGATCAGCACTGGCTGGGTGTGCTCCGGGTCTCCAGAACTACCGAGGAAAACCTCGTGATTGAATGTCTTGCCATTTCATCTCAGCACTAAGCAGAAAATCATCAACAAATTTATGACAAGGACCTCATAATAGTTATTCTGCTCATCCAGACAGCCACATTTCTCCAGCGGCACACAGCGTGCTCCCTTGAAGACAAATCCAGGTTTGCAGAAGCAGCCACTGATACAGCTGCCGGAACAGTTGGTGGAGGGCTCCATACAAGTAGGGATACAAGCTGGACCACAGTGCTCATACACTGCATTGGGAGGACAGGGCTCTGTGCATCCCAAAGAAAAGGAATTGGCTGATTATAAATCTGAGAAAATTACCATAATACTAAATAATAAAATTAATAATAGCAATAATAAAAAGAAAGTGCAGGAAAAAGAAGGAAACAAACACATCAACAAAAAAGAAAGATGGAATTATGGAGAAATCATTGGTGAAAAACCAAAACCAATGTTTAATTGAACTTGTCATACCTGTTGTAGTCGGTCCAGCTGTTGTTGGTTCAGGTGTTGGTGGTGCTGTTGGAAAAAAACAAAAACAAACTGTATCTAATGATACTGTAATGGGAAAATACCTTGCTTCAGGTTCATAGTGTCATGACTTGATGAAGCACAAAGTAATTTAGAAACATGCCACATAAACGCTTCAATCACACACTGCTTCATTTCTGCTGTGAGGATCCCTCAATCAAACCCGGTAACAAACGATCTCTGTCAACAGGCTTGGAACGACTGGAGGACTCTTCCTGTTCAGATCATTCCCCACGAGGACAGTTGGGTCTACAGTTACCACGCAGAGACCATTAAACACACTTGAGAGGGGAATCCTTGGCAGTCTCCAAGACTAAAGAAAAGTTCTTCATGTCACCACACAACCAAAAGCATGCGGCTGGGTTTCTTTTTCTTTTTTTTTGTCTGCTTGTTTCATACAGGTAAGGTTGTGCACCATGAATCTGACACTCAGAGTCTGACTGCACAGGTGGAGCACTACTGTGACGTTCTGAGAGAACTTTTTCTGCAGCAGACCTGATCTTTGGCAGGGAGGGAACTAAGTTCTCCAACATGACAACAGCTCTGCCCAGAGTGCGCTGGAGCGTGGCCAGTTTCTTTCCCAGAACAACACAGACATCTCTGCCCCCCTGTTTCCCCCTCCTGGCAGCATTTGGCTCCCTGCAACTTCTGTCTTTTCCCCAAAATGAAGTTTGATCTCTCTGTCGTAACTGAACACCCAAGTGTCAAGTCGGCGGTAAATGTGTGCAGATTAGTGTGTGTGTGTG
>JAQLOL010000015.1:22697604-22707790 GCA_029783665.1 Naso thynnoides | reverse complement strand
TGGATGTGTGTGTGTGTTTTTTTTTTATAACCACATGTGCGTTTCTATTTTATGCACACATATTATAACTTAGAATATTATAACTTGCACACGTGTTTTATAAATTGAACATGAGTTTTATAAACCGCATGCGAGTTTTATTTGTATTTCACGTGCTTTTCTTAATTGAAACACGTGCCACTTATAAACATGTGCACGAAATAGGAAACCTGCGTGTGTTTTAATAAAAATAAACATATCAATGTCACCTCCTGGGCTCTGTAAAATTCAGTTCACACGAGTGTGAACATATTATACAAGTGACAATTTGTACTTACAAGTTCAGATTTTTGTTCTTCAGATTCTCACGTTATATTCCAAAAGCTCTCGCATCAAGTCAAGCTCCCGTTTTAAACAACATTTTTTGCCTTGATACAAACTTCACCCGAGCGAAAAAAAGGCAATTTAGTTTTTTGCTCCTGTAGACCCACAAAGCTCTGAAACTGTCTGGAAGTCTGAGCTGACAGCACTTCTTCAGCTCAGAAACTGTAGGAGTTATAACGCTACTGAACTCTACAGAGATGTGAGCACCACCAGATGAATGAAGTTCGACCACAATGAAATATCCCAGTAATTATTAAGCTGGCAGCAGCATAAGTGCTGCAGTGAGAATAGACCCTCATTAACCTCCACTGGGCTGCTGTATCCCATTCAACTGCTTTTCACTCAGGAGTACAAATACAAGAGCTTGGCCATGGTCCTGCAGTATATCAATTACGACAGAATAGCATCTGAAAAATGCATGAGTACCCGTCCTCCTCCTTTTTGGAAGAGAGAAAGCTATCTGCCTTTCACCGGCTTGCGCAGTAATATGTGAAGCAGATCTTAACTTGATAAGGCTGTGTAGACTTTGAAGTTTCCCCCAAAAAATTTAAGACTGGCAGACAGAAACAGAGGAGACGAGAGGAATGGAGTTTCCTGTAACAGTGGCATCATCTCATATCCTCTGTGAGGCAGCTGGCATTAGAGTTTCTGAGGAGGGCGAGATTTGTAAAACATGGACATTACAACAATGGCTGGAGCATAATCTGCCCAATCCCATTACTGGCTAGAGGCATCCACAGAGACAGACAGACAGACACACACACACACACACACACATACACACACAGATAAATGGGGAAATCTGTCACTGTGTGTGTGTGTGTGTGTGTGTGTGTACGAGAGAGAGACGTGAGAGCCAGAAAGGATTGGAGGAAGGAAGACATGAAGAACAGGAAAATGCTGGAGACAGAAAGTGACAAATGTGAGAGTGTCGGCCCTTTGTCTAAGTTTGTGTCCCCTCACGGCAAAGCTGTTTCAGCTTTGCCTTCTCCAATCAGCTGATTGGCCACTGCAGGGTGGTCAAATATAAAAACGGACTCTGTTTCCAAACTCGACTAATCACATTAGAATGAACATGAGAACTTGCGTTTTCTGTGCATCGCCTGGTTTGGTCTGAATGCACCCTGAGAACTTAGCCTCGGAGGGTGGCAGCAAGTTTTACTGCTTACTACCAACTAAGAGGCTAAATGTGAGGCGTGGCACTCACGCACGTTGCCAAGCGGCCTTGACCATAGAAAAATGTCAGTTTTTAGCTATCAGGTGTTGTTCGATGTCCACTTTTATACTTTTCCTAACTGAATTTTGCTTCAGTGTTGACTTTATTATCTGGTGAATGATTGTGTTTCTTATCACTCCTTTTCAAACACAGTGTTAAAGATTACTGCTACTTTGGAACAACTTGCCATCCAAAGGATTCTTAATGAGATGAGTTAGTTTCCTAATTTATCATGAAGACAGCTTAGCTCATCTTTCTTAGGAAAGAAAAAAAAGTTAGCCTAGCTTTAATGTACTCATGTTCACTGCTGTACACTCTAATGAGTGGCTGTGACAAAACAGGGAAATTCATTGACTCTTATTTTCAGGGTGTGATATGTTGTTTTCATGACTTTATTAGTACTTTAATTGGTGCTTCATCGCATTATTGTGATCTCTTTACTATTGTAGGGCCCTATGAAATCTGTTTTGTGTTTCTCCAAAATCCGTTTTTTCAAAACTCTGACGGAGTATACTGCTACCTTAAGTTTAGCTGAAGTAGTTTAAATTCAGGGTAACTGCAGGGGCAATTTTAATTTTAACTTTAAAAGCAACATGAAATATTTGAAGAATATTCAAACATCTGTATTGACATTAAACAAGCAATTTCCCTCCCTTTGAACGAGGCTTGACCCGTGAATCTAACCAATCTCAGCTCACTTAAATATTCTATAAAAATGCATAAAGAAGAAGAAAAGCATTGACTAGCCAATGTGTCTCAGGATTGGTAAATAGACAGAAATGCTATAATTTTACAACTGAGTTCAAATCTGACAAATGTATAGACTACATCTCCTACTATATGGCACAAAAAAAATCTATACAGCTTTATTCTCTGGCCTAGTTGGAAGTGTATCTCTCAGAATAACAGGATTAGTAACTAGTCAGAGGGTCAGAAGTTGTACGCTGAAGCACCCCCCCTCAGGAATATTGAAGTGTTGACAACCTTGGCTAAGAGGAAATTGAAATGATCTTGGACGGGCTAAGCTGTTGATAGAGTCAGTAGCTCAGAGGAATGAGCTATTACACAGACTCATGGAGGATGTGGATCCAATCATCAGCGTTCATCTGAAGCATCTTTTTTTTTCCTCAAGCAAGCCAGCACCCAGGGGGAAACCACTCTGAGAATGAGTTTAAAGCTGTTCTCAGAATTATTTGACTGCAGCAAGCAGATTCAATGAGTTGTTGAGGTTATCTTCAATTGCTGACTTAATGTTTGATTAAGGATAGCCTGCACGTTCAGAGAAAATCGGACAGCCCTTGTGGAATAAGCAGTTATTATCTATTAGCTTACGGCAAATTACTTGATGAAGTATGTAAATGGTAAAGATACACTTAATATTATTTTTTATAGTCTTGAATGAACACAGGCTTTAGTAAGGCTAGAAGGATTTTTAAAAGACTTTAAAAATCCAATGTTGGTACTACTGTGTCAGGTAAAACGGTCATTTTGCAATGAAAGAGGAGTGAACCTGCCCATTGGCACTGATATTTTACCCACTTATAAAAATTAAAATAAAAATGAATAAATCAAGCATTTAGCTGTCAATAATAAAAGTTATTAGGGCCACCAATCACATGAAGATCCTTCAGAAAAAGTATTAGGCTGTAAATTTCTTCTTCTATAAAGTAAATTGTAGAGGAGAGGTGCTAAAAATTGACATATTGTGCCCTTAAGTTCAACAAATTTATTTTCAAGAATATGTCTCTGACTATGTCCCTGATTCCCTGTTATGTTTGCGGCACGAGAAGTCTACAAAGAAGTCTACTTGCTGTTATTGAGGACCCAAACCCCCCAAAAAGGGGACAAATACAAAGTTTCATTTTTAACATGTTTAAAGGATAACTGCACTTTTTTGGGACTGCAGCCAATTCATCCAAATTGCTGATGTAAGACAGGAACATAGATGCCTTTCCCCTCTTTGTGTGTTGAGTAGGTCAGTAGACAGCCGCCCTGTGCAAGCAGTTTTGCACGTTCAAAGGAAGAAACAAGAAGATGCCTTTACCTCCGTCTACAGCCTCTAAAACACATCCAAAAATCTCCAGCATGCTCCATCTACATGTTGGGACTGTGCATATTCACCACACTAAAGAGTTATTGTCATTGTGGGCGAAACACCAAGGAACTATTTGTCTTGGCGTATTGAAACACCACCTCGGACACCATGCGATTATGCTCTGAAAGTGACAAAAAAATTTATTTCATGTAGATGGTGCATGCTGGAGATTTTTGGATGTGTTCTAGAGGGCTTTAGACGGTGGTAAAGACATCTCATGCAAAACATGCGAAACTACTCACACCAGGCCGGTATCTAGCGAGCTACTAAACACACAGAAAATGTTCCCGTCTTTTGTAGGCATTTTGGATGATTTAGCTGATTTCCCAAAAAAGTGCAGATTTCCTTTAAGTTTTAATAAAGCAGGCGTGGGAGATACAAATAAAACGCCCGTGCAATTTATAAAATGTGCATGCTATTTATAAAACGCAAGCATGAAATAGAAAACGCGCGTCTTTTACAAATCACACGTTTTGATAAAACAGGTGCACAAAATACAAATACAATGCACATGCAATTGATAAGATGCACATTCAATTCGTAAAAGGCGCATGCAGGTCATAAAATGTGCCTGCGTTTAAAATAAATAAACACTTTCATACTTTCATGTCACCCCCAGGCTCCGTAAATCTGGCTGTCAACAGTGTGTCGACAATAAATTATCAGCAAGGTCAACACAGTAATTCATTCATTCACACTGACAGTTTTTAGTGGCCTGTCCGTCATGTAAATTTAACGACTGCAAAAAACCTGAACTCTCCTACCTGCAAATCATTAATGGAATTATTAAGTCAATCCATAAGTCACCTGATATTGTGGATGTTCAGCACCACAGGTCAACACAAACACACAATAATTAATTTATGATAATGTAGATATTGTATGATAGTTTTTCTTACAGAGCCGAGTCTGTTTTCTCTACTTCACTCGTATCTGCAGACTAACACCTTAACCTCCTTTGACCTAAACACACCTACAGTGAACTGCCTGGAAGAAAGTACTTGATGTTTTCTGAGGCCGAGAAAATCCTTTAACCTCAAAGAAATCTACTCACCTGTCTGACCTGAATTTGCCATTTTATGCCTCCTGCTGCTGTGGGATAAACATTTTTTAAGGTCATGGCTTTTTCTTTGCAGCACAGTGCCACTGCATTCTCATATCTTCTATATATACAGATGGACAAGTTCTGCTGTGCACTCTGTGGTGTAACTACAGTCAGGACTTTTCAACTTCACATCTTACTGAATGCCACTACATCTGCTTTTTAACATCAACCAACAAGCGGGATGACTGAAAGGCAATGTAGGTGTGTTAAAATAGCTCCACAACTGTGGGCCGCACAGAAATTTTGCTCAGACTTTCAAGGTCCCAAAAGGATGAATGCTACTGATAAAGGGGATCACTTGATGTTCACTGTAGCGCCACCACGTGGTTGACGTTTCTGGTTTTTAGTAAAACATCTACAATGATTTGGTGGTCTCAAAAATCTGCCTCCAAACCCACTGACAATAGTCGATCTATTTGCTCGATCACCCAACCCTGGTAAACACAGAATAACAGTTGCTTTGCTCAAAATACATGATCCATGCATACCATAATGGTATATTTTGATGATATATTGACGTCAACCGCACTAAAGAATGTCACATCTATTCAGCTTGGAAATTAGTCATCTTCAAATTAAACCAGTTTTGTAGTGCACCATGACTCTGTGCTCTGCACAGCACATCCATGCAAATCCTCAGCAACACAGCATATTCAAAAAAATGTGTTTTATTTATTAATTGTGAATACACTGTTATGAGTGTGCTGCTATTTCCCTTGTTACCTTAAAACCCCAAATCTCGCAAACATGCCCCTGTGGCTGCTCTTTACATTCCGATCTGACATCAGTTGAAGTTTGTGTCACAATATGCTTTCTTGCGTTTTAAAACCCCTCACACACTTGCTCTATTTATGGGCAATATTAGCCATGATGCTTCCCCTCCCTGTCTGATGGTGTCCTGTGAAAAGTTATGGTTTTCTGCTCCAGACAAATCCCCAGCCTCCAATGAAACTCCTGACCAAGCAAGACCTAATTACACCATAGCACTGCTTTGCTCCCTCTCGAGACGCTGCAGAGCAGCTTTCCTGCTGGGTATCCTGCACGTGTGCATGAGTGTGTGTGTCTAAATGTTAGTAGATATTCAAAGACGTGTGTGTGCAGCGGGAGTGTGTCTGTAGGTTCACATGGTGTCAGTGTGCGTGCCTGTACATGACGAACTTGACGGTCATCGTAAGAAACTTCACATTTTAGTTTCCGTGAGTCAGCACAAACATAAGAGCTGTGTCTCCTCCTCTGTTTTCCTGTCCGACTTCTCTTGGCATTATCTGGGTTATGTTCACTACAAGCTGGTCCCACTGTGATTAATGATGTCTAGGTCAGATTAAATATCAGACCCAAACACTAACGTCCTAACTTTCTCGGTTGACCTCTAGCACTGTTTTTGCTTTTTAATCTCCTGCAATGTTCTCGTTAGCTTCCTGTCTTCCGAACATAATTCCTCTATTATGCACCTACTTCTTTCTTTCTTTTTTTACACTTTAATCACTTTACATGCTTTTTTCATCATCCCTCCATCACTTTGTCCTTCTCACCCTTTCCCCTTCTGCCTGTCTGCGTCTAGCTTGTCTATCTTTCCGGACCTTTGTTTATCTCTCCGTCCTTTCTATCTCTATCGGTCTGTCTTTCCCTTTATCTCTATGTCCACGTTTTCCTCCCTTTAGTTTGATGTGTCTATTTCCTTTCTCCTTGTCCTTCCTTCTCTAATTGACTAAAGCCAAGAAAAAATCCATTACACCATGACAGACTTCTCTGAAAGATGAATAGCTTAGGCGAAAATGTCAAACCCAATGTTGTGTATATAATCTGCATCACGCCATCCTACATACCATTACAGGCTGACTCATATTTGTCCAGTGCAAGAGTTCAAATAGTTAAGTTGTTTTGCCAATGCTCAAAGAAACATTAAACCCATTAATGACCCTAAAAGTAGAAAGAATGTCATTTACAAGGAAGTAGAACACTGAGAAGGCATCCGCATGTGCAAAAATAAACATGCATGTCTGTGCAGTGTTTGTCAGAATGCCTTTAAATTCATCTCAGAGGATTTACTGCATTTACAGGGTTTATGTAGGGTCTCTGTGCAAGTGGGGGAATCGGTTGCACTTTTTAATGGATTTCTTCTACAACATTGAAAAGGGTGAAGTGCCAATAATAAGAAATTATAAACTATTACCAGCCCCTTCTCTAAACTGAGTTAAGAGGTTAAAAACTTTCAAGAGTTACTCAAATGTAACTGCCGGCATCTGCACTGTGCAAACTGCACTGAGGTACTCCTACATATTGTTTGTATGCACTCTAGTATTTGGTTAAATAGAGCACATGCAAACAAATTAAATAGCAAACTATCAAATCTAATAAACAATGTCAGAAACAATGCTTTTAAAGCTAAGGTAGGCACTTTATTTTTGATGTCATTAGGCTAAAATTCCATGAACCTTTCAACGAACTGTGATTCAGTTGGTCAGAAAGAACACTAGACTTGTGCCCTACTCCTTGGCTCTGTATTTAGGCTTTAGAAAAGACCGTGATAAACACTTTTTGGCCAATCACAGGTCATTTATTGACTACTTTACAAAGGTAGATGCACATTAACATCCCCTCTGCTAGTGAAAGCCCAAAACAATGGCGGACAACCCAGGAGGACAGGGCAAAGCAACCCAAAAAGGTAGGCCGATGTATCAAGATGACTGCCTAAAAGCCAGTTCCACTGGTTGCATGAGCACTGTTTCTCAAATGACCTATCTGGTTAAATAATGGTAACATTTAAAAAAAAAAAAAGTTGTATCTGTGTCTGACTTCCTGTCCAGCTGGCAAAAATAGAAGGTTTGGGTATCCACGCGGAGGGGTCCAGATCACTGTAGCTGAGACGGGGTACAAACGCAACGCAGCCGCAGCCAGTGGAAGCACACACGTTGACTAGAGTTCAAACTGATTAGCTTCACTGCCATTTTGGAGCAGAGACACATCGCGCACGTATCTGGTAGAATTTAGGGGTAAGAGAGAACGACAGCAAATAAAAGAAAATGTGGGCGGGGCGCAGCTAAGGAGCAAAAACAGAGAGGGGAGGAGGGAGCAGAGTTGCTTCCTTAGGAGTCTCATGTTACAGCTGGCTTGAATTCCAGACGTTGCCTGGCCCAGTTTTAAATGGTTTTCATAATATGCTTTGTGTCTTATGTCGAGGTCAGACTACAAGATATTTTGGTCTGTTGAAATGCTCACTTGTCAGATTAGGCAATTAAAGGGTTAATAAATTCTATCCGTGTCGTGGCTGAGAGACATGACAGACTGCACGCGGCCCCCTGAGCAGTCAACGTTTAGAGTTCACGATGTGTGTGATGTCACCGGCAAGGAAGCGCTCATCACTGACTACTACTACTGCTGACAAGCCATCGTGGGAGGAAAACAAAAAATTACACATGCTAGTCTTTTTCTCATTTGCTAGTGAGGCGTCCTGGATGCAGCCCGTGTTGTCGCCCATTCTGACACACTACACAAGATGATTAATTGTTGTACCTGGTGCTCGCCTACAAGACAAAATAAGCTGCTCACATGAGTGAAAACTTCAATCTTCACATTGCATAAATTGCTTAACATAATAACTTTCAAGTTAAAGATCAGGGGAAGATTTTGATTGTTGTTAGGAAGAAAAAAACACAAAATTTCTCTTTTTCAGAATGTCCTCACAAGCCAAAATGTCCTCACTTTACACTGTACTGCCAAGAGTTGGCCCTCACAAGCACAGTTTGTGCCCGAGATGATCCCCCATTTACGCTGAATCCAGTGTGGAGTCATTTCACCACTTGCTAGTAGTTTTATTACAGCTTTGTGTGTGTGTGTCCTGCATGCCAGATCGCATCAATGAGCCACCCACACTGCAGGCAGAGCGAACTTGGAGTATGAGCCCGTGCTTCGCTTCCAACACATTTATAATTCAACATACTGTCACAGCTCTACTCATCTCTCCCACACTCCCATCCTCTCTTATCTCCCCCTCTCTCACCTGCATCTCTTTCTGTCCCTCATCTCCTTCTTCTTCACGCCCTCTCTCTTTCTAACAACCATACCTCTCACCCCTCACACCCTTTTTCATCTCATCATTCTGCTCTTTCGTTTTTATGCGCCTCGCCAATCCCTTCCCTTATCTCGACCTTTCTCTTATTTTCTCCCCTCTCAATAATATTATTTCCTGGAGCAAGGGATGGCATTAGCAGTCCATATGCTTCGGCGCAAATGTGCAATATGTTGGCACATGACAAGATTATGTCCCTCCTCTGCATGCTTGCAGAGTGAGAGCAGGCGAGCATCAATACCATTCCCCAGCCAACCGTGACAGGCGGCCATCCACCACATGATAACCACACTGGCTACTTTTCAGCTTCTCTCCTCTTACATGACTTCTTGCGCTTCTTTTTTCGGTGCGTCGTGCTTCTTTTTTTTTCAGACCTGCAACTGTGTTAACCAAATTTACACATCTTTTTGATGAGCCCAAAGCAATGTACAGTGTTCAGGGGATTACATGTTTACTGTTCTTTTGTGTTTTCCTTCCCCATGCAGTAAACCTCCCACTCACACTTTCTGGCTGTCTTCTTTTCAGCCTCAATGTATCATTTCCCCTTATTGTTCTTGTCATTCACTTATTGTTTTATTTTCCTTCAATACTTTTGTGTCATTCTTTTTTTTTTTTTTTTTAAATTCCCACAGCTCCTCTTTGTTGGCTGCTTGCATTGCGATTTCCTTTTCTTGCCATCCCTGTTCTTTCATCCTTTGCAATATTTCCATCACCAGCTCGCTTTCTCCCACCGAGTCTCATATCCCTTCCTTTTCTTATTGTCAGTGAATGTCTGCCATTTTTTGATATGGCTGGCAACTGAGTTTTTATTCAATATACAGTATGATGTTCCTCAGAAAATATAAAACGAGGTATTTCAGGGAGCCACCAAACTTCCCTGAGTAAAACTTTGAACGAAAACAAAAATCACTTGTGCATAACGAGTTAAGACAGATCTCTAATACATGTGCTAGTCAAAGAGTTTCTTGTAGTCAAGAAATATGCTACAAGGTCTTAGTAAGTGCAAGCAAACTTTGTGTTTTGCAAAGTGCTTTAGAGAAACGCAAACAGCATTAAAAGGATATAAAGTTGCATAAATGCAGACAATTACAAGAATTAAATCCAATTAATAGCACAACCAGAAATAAAAAAGTTAATGAAATGCGCATAAGGAAAGCACTGTTTTTAAATTACGTTAACATTAGAGCACATATTGTGCGATCTTCAAAACCCCAAACGTAAAGACTTGTGTAACAGGGGGCCATAGAGCTCCCACAGTATATTGCCAATAAGTTATTTGGCAAGGCTCGATCATAAAAGTGGAGAACTTCGCTGGAGAACAAATTCAAACAGTTCTCC
>JAQLOL010000015.1:22676261-22691710 GCA_029783665.1 Naso thynnoides | reverse complement strand
TGCGTGCATATTCCCGCCCTCTAGCTGTACTTTGATGTTTCTGCTGACCTGGGACCTGCTCAGGATGACACTGGGGAGGTAGTGGGTGCGCTTCCCCCAGCCAATGAGAGCGCACAGATGAGGTTGTGAGCACATTGACTGGATGCCACTCAGACCACAGAAAACTACGGATGCAGACATAGCGGCAAAGATAAAGAAATAAAGCCCTAGTCGGGCAAAACAGCAAACGGATAAAGCTCAAGAACAACAGTGAACCTCAGTTTGGCTTTCACACGCTTTTGAGCACTAAAGGCGATGAAGAGCGATGCAGAGTTGGCCTGCTCTCTGGATAGGAAAGGTAGATCCTATCCAGAGAGCAGATCCTATCCAGGTAGGTGGATAGGTAGGTGCCAAACACTGCGAGTTAGCCTGTTAGCCTGCTAAATTATTGACTTCTCCATTAATCTCCATATTATATATTTCCACATAGCTGCCTGTATTACGCCTGATACAAGCAGTATAAGAGTACACGTAGTACACGGTAAGTTACGATACTTCTAGTGTGTTGAGCTTGGGAGGTGGGGCCCAATTTGAATGTGTGTTTACAAACAGCAGTAAACAAATCCTACTGACTCCAGCAGGCAAGCTAACAATCAAAAGCTAACAATGGACTAACAGACCAGCACACAATATTTATGGCTGTAATCAGTTACACTCATTCTCAGATTATGACCTTTCATCGACTTTTGTCAGTTTCAAAACTCAATACGACTGTGTATTGCACTCTGGAGTCAGGAAGTGCGCACACACACACACACACACACACACACACACACACACACAAACATACACACATGTCCACACACTTTAATATACTGTGTTCTACAGAGAAGCAAAAGAAAATCATTGCCCTTGGCAGGTTGCGTAAACAGCCTTCACAGACAATGACAGATTTGATTAATTGAATTCTGCCACCATCTTGCACAACAAGGAAGACGAGCGTGATTGTCACACATTGCACATATGAGCAGTGGTAAGCCCGCAGTTTCGCATCCTTGCGTATGGAAAATCTAAGATTGATTAAACTAATTTTCTACAGTCTGCCATCTGTGTTTAAGCATTAGTTGTGCCAAAGTCACAAACAGAAAAATAACTAATGTAAGAAAAACACAAAATGACGCACATGGTCTCTAGTGAGTCTCTTTTCTTAAACAAATATTCCTAAAATAAAGATGAGGCTCATTTTTTGTTGACAAACACACGCATACAGCAACTTAGTCTCATGAAAGAAACACATTCTTTTTCTTTTACGCTCCCTCATCTTCCCTCAGCTCTCTCTCACATGCTCACAGCACTGTTAAAACTCCTTTTTAAGTTGGTGAAAGTGTGATAACACCGAGCTCCTGTTACTTTATTTGGAAGGAAAAATGGAAATAGGGGACAGAGAAATTTTGAGAATAAGAGAAGGAAGCTTTGGTAGCAGAAAGGAAATTGTCTTTAGGTCACCCAGAGGTGGGAATCTGTCTTACCGAATGCAACTTCCATTTGTCATAGAATATCGGTCTGACTCACACTAGCACAGGCACACACACTGGTAACGCTGAGCGACTAAAATGCACTGTCACCCATTTCAGGCATCATTACTCTGCAGAATGCTCCAAATTTGTTGCAGATACAATTTTCCACACTGTAACTAGACAAACAAGCCAAGTGAAAATAAACAAAACTTGTGTGTGCAGCTCCCAGATGTTCTGCATTAGAGCAGAGGGCGGTGTGAGGAAGGGTTGGAGGAGGGCACCTCTGCTGTTAGCTCACATTATAACATGCTTCCTCATGTTTTCAATTAAGCTCTGGTGACTGGGCTGCACGGGCTTAGTGCGAGATTTTGTCACAGTTCTGATCTGATGTGAAATGTTTACAAGACTTCGATTAGTGACGCATCTCAAATTTCTCTGTCACTGCACGCTCAAAGGCCTCAGCAGGAGAAATGGTTCGGTGGATAATGCTACAATCATACATGTCCTCATCTGGGCTCATAGCTTCATTTTTGGCTCATGTTTACGTTAAAATTTGACCAACAGCAGCCAAATACGAAGCACCTGCCAATTCCTGCACATTACCTGGTGTTAAAAAACAAATTATGCTTCTCTGGGGACTTTTTACTGCTTACTCTCGCACATGAACAAGGACACAAAGAACTGAAAAAAATGGCCAGTTGTATCATTATAGTAGCTTATCTATTGTCATGTAAAGTATTTCTATTATATACATTAAATCACAGTGATCCACTGCAAGGCCAGGATTACATTAAATTTCAGAACTTTTTCCAAAATCATAGAAAAAGAAGAAAAACGTTGTAGAAACCCTCTGTGTACTCTCTCTTTTAAGTCTAGTTTGCACCAAAGATTCCCGATGAGATGAAACGGTTGCAGGAAAAGTTGTAGCGGTGTAAACTCGTCCATCTCAGCTCGAATCAACTCAGCTTGTCAGATCGCCGGAGGCCAGTTTTGAAAATGTTAGGGACCTCAGGCGATGTCACCTGATACCAAGAAGCACAGCATATTGCAGCCAATAGGAACGCAAAGTTTCTGTAATGACTTGTTATTGGCTGAAAGTCTGAATACAGAGACAAGGAGACATGCAGACGTCAAGTGTTTTTTCAGACCACCTGGTTAAAAAATGTTAAAAGATTATTATGGACCTTTTGCGCAATGACAACAAAGACAAACAGCCTTTTTAGAAATTGTTCGCAAGTCATGTCTGCATTGAAAGTACAGTGAATGCTGCTTTTATGATGACAATATGACTGTCATCAGATGATTTCTCTGTCTATTTTAGCAGACAACCACCCGCAACTTACGGAAAAAACAGGCAAGACACCTGAGCTTAAGTGTTGCGTCGCTGCAGGCGTGCGTAAAAGTTGTGTGTCGTGTGCCTCTCATGCGTGCTTATCAAATAAGTTACAACTTAAGAGTACATATATATGCAATGACTGCTTAGTGTGAATAAGTGTCTCATAAGAGCATTATGTTAGAAATTTGTTCCCAAGTTTCTCTTGTCGTGCTCCAGATCTCAATTAAACACTATTCAAAAAATAAAGTTTTACTGACTGAACAACTGATCTTAAAGTAGATTAGACACAATGTCACTGCATATTTATTAAAGTAGCGCTTTATAGCCTCTAGCACAGATGTTCCATTCATCACATTACTCTCATTTCCTGATATTTTATCATTTGGAATCATTTTATCATTCACTTTGATTGTATTTTAAGGACGAGTTTTCATTAAACTTTTAAATGAAAGTTTCATTAAATTTTGCTCACAAGCAGACAAATTTTAAAAAAGATCTAAATATGTATATATATATATAAATATATATATATATATATATATATATATATATATTTGTGCTGTTTATGGAGAGTTTATAGTCTGCGTCACTGCCACTTTAATGACTTATTCATGACACCTGTCAGTCTGGATCCTCTTTAACAAATCTACAGTAGTATGAAAGTAATGCATTTGGCCTCAATGAATTTTTAAAATCATAAAACAGATGGAGAGGAGGAGGAGGAGGAGGAGGGAGAAAAAAGGAGTAAGGACTTGAAAAATAACACAGACACAGACACAGACTGACAATACCTTTACTGACTCTCTAACACACACTGATAAGAGCAACATGTAGACATTGGAGGAAGAGCTGAAAACCTGCTTATTGTGTTAAAGAAGTTTCCTTTGTGTCTGTGCTGTGTAGCGGGTGGTGGGAGGTGCTGCTCCCTTTATTTCCCTTTACTCTGTCATCTACTGAGCCGCTGGACTCAGCCTCTTCTCTCATTATTTCACTTTTATCTCTTTGCATTGTTTTCCTTTTGCTGCCTTATCTGACTCTTCCTCACACACAGTCTCCCGCGCACCATTGTATTAAAAGAAAAAAAATTAAAAAGTAGACTTTTATCAGAGTTTGGAAACCTCCTTTTTTTTATTCTTGACATCTCTGTCTTTCTTTTGTTCTCTCATTTTTCCTTCCCTCAGTATTTCTCACCCCCCATCTTCCTCGCTTTCACACATGCCATTCAGCACTGAGTCATCCTCTCATGTGCATTCAGCAGTTGTCCCTCTGAGTGCTTTCCTTTACCAATCTCACCTTCCTATGTAAATCCCTCCTACGGCTCCTCCCTGAGCGACAAAGAAAATTGGAAGCTTGTCTTTTTTTTCCACTTAGAGCACAACCAATTGGAAAACTACAATGCATTAGGCGGCAGTCGAGCTATAAAATGAAGTGAAGGGAAAGCTGGATGTTTTGGGAACAAGAGTAATGCTGCATTTGCATGGATTCAGGCAGCAGACAGTATAACGGATGTCATTTAAGTGGATGAGAGTAGGATGGGAGACCAGCAGACGCATTGCCGTCAAAATATTTTAACTTTCTGCCGTCCTCTGCAATGGAATTTACAAACAGATGTTTCGTCACTCCTCAAATGCCTCACTCAAGGTGAAAACATTTCCAATCTCAACAATGAGAAGCTGATTATTTTGGTGTAACTATGCCTGTTTACCACAGCTTGAAAACCCACATGTCACGTGTAAAACTGATACATGGAAGGCAGTCAGCACAAAGTTTACTGTCCTCCACGACGTAACGATTTGACAGGATATTCAACTTTTTTTAAAGTCAGAAAACTCAGAGAAAGCTGCATTTTACAGCTACATGCATAACTAAAACAGTTACATAAAATAACAGGCTGGTCAAACATAAATTTCGTTAAAAATATTTTATTCTATTCTTTGTAAACAATTCGACATTACTGTAGCAACACATCGTAACGCGTGTTTGGTTTCGCAGTCCAAGAATAAGAAGAAGAATTCCATTGGACTGTTTGTTTTTCCTGTGCTGTTCACAAAGTGCCTCCTGCCATCTGCTGTCTGCCGTCTGTCTGATTTCATGTGAATGCAGCATGAGGCCTGAAACATTGTCCATGCAGGTAGACAAAAAACGCTCAGTGCAGAAGGCAAACAGGACCCTAGTGAACGCACTAAACGTGCAACTTGCACCCTTAAAGGTTACAATCATCGGTACCTCCGTGGGCGCTGTAGAGCTAGTCAGTTTGTTTCCATGACTACAGCATTTTTCGTGTTCCTCCTGTTGGAACAAAGAGTAAAAGTGTGAAAAATATGCCGAATTGAGTGGGTCCATATGGAACAGGTCGGCTTTCCATTGTTCTCCCAAGTTGCAGCGCTAAATACGTCACTTAACGCATTATGTTGCGCAAATGCTCCCACGTGGCATTCGCCATAGTCACTCTTATTAGTCATTTTGGCAGGTGGCATTGTGTATAGCCATCTGTAAAATCCGTGAGCTTATGCTTTTGAGCTATGCCACCGCCCACGGAGGAATGCAGGAGCAACAATCCAGCAGGCTGCAAGCTTTACAAACAAGTCTCAAAATGACCACAAACCACAAAACAAACTGTCACAGTAACAGAGGGTCGCATGCCAGACAGGGCAGGGCAGCACAACCGCAGTCTGTTGACTCAGACGATTCTGTGCTGCAGCGATGACTGCCAGCCAGAGGTCTAAACCAGTCGGCTGGTGGGAAAACCTCCTCTACTTCCAGCCATTTTGACCGGTGTAATGCAATAATATGCATCTCTGTGGAAGGCATTTGAGATGCGCTGTGGTGCGGTGGGGAATTTGTAATTGACCTATGAACAGGACATGCACTTTTACTTTGTCAGACTGTGTGGATGTTATGTTTTCACATCACAAATGACAAAAAAAAAAGACAATAAAAAGCAAATCTTACAGATAAACATGAGACCTGTGTAGACTTATACTGCCTGGCAGATAGCGGCCTCAGTACGGTCAATAGGAAGTTTTTAAAAGTAGCTTGAAAGTTGAATGTATATTGAACGTCTTAGTTTAAACCCTGGATGTGTCACCCAGTTGCCAGAATATCTGACTGTATGTTTGTGCAGTCCGTGAGTGCATACAGCGCCCACATTTTATTGTGGACGCTGCACTGTTATGTTATGATAATTTCTGGTTGAACTCCGGTAGCACAAAAACCACATGGTTCGGGTGGGAAAAGATCATATTTTGGTTCAAAAATACCTTTTTGGCTGCCACAAAATTCAGAAGAGTCTGGAAAATATGTGTAAAACGTTTTGACTCATAACTTTGCAGAGCTACATCGGCTGCTGAAGTTCACATCAAGTCCTTATAATATTGTATAACGGCCAGATCCTGCAGACGATGCTGAGGTGCTGCTACTAATTCAGTCTGGGAAACACTCAGCAAACAATCCCACATGCTGTATTTTCGGGAAATGAGAGGCACTTGGAAAACACAAAACACAATGCAAAAAGCTGCCACTTTGACCTCCACTTCATATGATCCTTCCCACATACTGTACATCTGGCGGAGGCTTGGAGACTCATAACATGATGCAGTGTTTGTGTATGCAGAGTTCTGAGCACCAGTACATGAAGGGGGAGTAGTTTGTTTGATGTCGTGACTGATCTGAAAGTGCACTGAGTGTTTTGTCTGCTGGAGTGCTTTTTAACAGGGGATACCTGCCCGCCATCTACCTGTGTGTGTGTGTGTGTGTGTGTGTGTGTGTGTGTGTGTGTGTGTATTCCTGCAGTAAAAGCAGAAAAAAGTACAAGAGGCCCAAACAGAGGAAAAGACTGAAAAAAGAAGAGGAAAAGCAAGAAAGCAGAAGTAGCAAGAACAATAAACGCAGACAATGTAACATGAGGGGAAAATAGAGGGGGAAAAAAAAAATCATTGGTTCTGCAGTTCAGCAAAGCAGTTTCAATTAGTCCATATAAAAGAATGGTCTGTTTGCTCCGCTTTAAAATGTCATTTCTAATAGCTAGGATTACTGAAGGGCTGTGTGATTGTGCTCCTGCACACTTTGAAGCGGTTATATGGCTCTAATAAAATAACAGCAATAATTACGGACAAATGAAAGTAAAAGTGACATCAAAGGACGATTTTGGCAATAATGAGACTTGTTCCAGGAGGTTTTATCACTCTGCCCGTCTATAATTTATACAACATTTCCCAACGCAAGGTCCTGGCAGTTATGCAGGACGAGTAAACTCAAAATGTCATACGAAACAGACTCATTGGACTTGTTTTAACCAGGTTGGACCTGTGTATTCTTATTTAAACACACTGCAAAACAAACACACAACCTATTTTTTAAGGGAGGGCTGGCACACAGTTTTATAAATGTTGCCCTCAGTTCACAGAATCGGTCAGTTACTCGTGAAAAGTTGCTGTTGTAAGATTAGAGAGAAAGTCTCATGAATAAAAACACTGTTTATGCCGAGCATCACCTTTACTTGTGCTGTTAGTATCAAGCATATTTGTTTCGTCGCCCTCTGAAAACCACCTGGGACTTGATGTGCCCCTGTTTCCATTGTTGGATAATGTTATAACCGATTCACTGTATATATTTACCCTTTAGTTCCCTTAATCTTCAGTGCCAGACCTGCAGTGAATATGAAGTAGTATTGAGAATACTGCTGATCCTGTTTATGAATTTAAAACACAAGGCATTTGCGAGGTATAATGTTTCTCTCATAGTGGAGATTCACAGGATCTGTGGTTTGATGCTTCCCATTCGTTGCAATGCATTCTGGTAGCACCGCAGTGCGTTTCAAGCCTCTCCACATTTGCATAAAATAGAGGTCTAGGCTACATTATGCAACTCAGGTGTGTCCAGCGCAACCAGCCGCCTCTGCAAATTTTCATCCAAAATTTTGAACTGGATGAGGTTGATCTAAAAACAAAGTCGGATTCAGCAAACGCATGGCTTATTTCTCACTTAAAATGCTTTCACAAACACATTTCAGAAGACTATTCTTAAGATATAATTGAAAGGAGTCGAGCGGCAGCTATGTTGGTCCATTTTGAAATTCTCAAGCAGACACCGAGGATAGCCTGGAGAGTAAAAGCGTTCATCCAATCGGGTGTGTCAGGAAGTGTTTGCGCTAGTGTTTTAGTCCTGACCACACTAACTGAGACCATGTGCCCAGACCGAGACAAGATCAAAACCAAAAGCAGGGGCGAGACTGAGTCAAGAGCATGACCTTTAAAAAAAACTTCCACTGATTTCAAGCTGGCGATAGAATTTTAATGTATTCCCAGCTGTCTCAGTAAGCACTGTCTTGCAGAACCTGCGCTCTGCACTCGAGAGTTTTCTCTTGTATGCTGTTTTGCACACAAATTTTCTATGATACGTCAGCCAAACTTAGACGACTCAAAAAACCAAACGACAAATGACTTACATTATTGGCTGCATTTGAAGAAGAAAGTTTTACATCCAACCACAGTAATTATGTTAACAAATAAATCTGTTGTGGTTTTGACTGGTCTTGGTTAAAAATCCTGGCAAACAGGAAAAAATATATATATATACATGTTCAGATGTTTCTTAGTTTGTTGTTTTTGTAACCTAGCCATGAACCAAAAGCGGATTGTGATCCTAAATTAAAATGAACAAAATCACACTTTGTTTTCTTTTATTTATTGTATTTATTTCCACTCCACATCCCTGAACTTTGGTCTCAGCTTTGTAAACTTACTTGAAAAACTTGTTTATGCCCATTAAATTCCCTCAAACTTCTGTATAATTTTAAAAAATACATTGCTGCCACCAGGAAAATAACCATTATTACAATAACTAGTACCTTCCTTTTCTCAAGTGATTGGATTTTGTCCATTTTCTCATTTGCCCTTTTTTATATTTCACGCGCTGCCATATGTTTGTCAAAAAGGTAAAGATGGAGATCAATTTCAGATAAACTCAGTGTAAACACGTCTGCCTTCTGTAGCTGTCTGGCTCCTTCCTGTGCTGCAAATTAAATGATTTTGACCACCCGCTAGGACAACTATTACCACGCAACAGCAGTCAAAGCTGCCCTCTCGGTATACAGCCCTCTTGACTCATCCTCCATATGCTGAAAGAGGGAATGTGTGTGGGCTTGTGTGTGTGTGTGAAGGAATGTACGAAAAAAATTCTCCTGTAGGGACGGAATCTCAGGTTTTGGTGTTCATCTTTGTGCATGAGTGTACATGTATTTTCATGCATGAGCACTTAAGATGTCTGTGTGCAGACGTGCACTTGCGTGCGTGCGTGTGTGTGTGCGTGCGCAAATGAATGGGTCACTCAGAGAACATTATCTTTCCAATTCAACACAGCTGGTACAGGCTAAAGTCGCGGCTGACACTGTGACATTAATTTGAAACCGAAGGCCGGGTCTAAAAGATGAGTGTAATATGTGCTCTGCATACCTGTACCCTCCCTGTAGTCAAATGGAGAAGACTGCGCTAAAAGTAATTTGATGCAGACATTAGAGGTGCTGAGCTCCTTTGGTCTTAAAAGCTTCACTGGGCAGGATTTTCACCATTGATGTTTGTGGTCAAGTCAGTCTACAGCTTGCAAACACAGGCTTGTGTCACCAAATGGCGAATGAACAACAAACCATTTTTCTACAACATTTCAACGTTATCACAGTGTATTCTTTATTACTTTTTATGGGCCATTTCAAGTTATTTAGACTCTACTGGCTTAAAAATATTGTACAGAGACTGTGTAAAATTTGACCAATGAATGTTGAAGAAAAAGAGCAACAAAATGGATGGATTGGACAAAACGGGAGTTTTGTGAAGAAGGTTTGTGAAAAGTTAGTGTCAATGTATTTTAACTTATCTGCATATTTTGACTTAGGTTATGTATTTAAATTAAGTCACATATATGAAGTGAGTTAACCTATGTGCATAACTTAAAGCTACAGTTGGTAATTTTTACGAACAAGCTAACATGCTAATGTTTAGCTGAGGTATGAGACTCACTGAGAAGCAACTCCGCTGCAATCATTTGCTCCAGCTCACATTGTATTTCGTTCACTGTCGCTTGCTCTTTTTAGTCCAGTTTGAACCGAGATCAAACGGTTACAGCCAAAGTTGCTGTGGAGTAAACTGGCCCGTCTCAGCTCAAGCTCGAGCCAACTGACGATGTCGATGGCAGACGCTCTGTTGTCAACAGAGGCGAGTCAGAGTGTAAGGCGCGAACAGCTAACCAGTATAGAAGTGCAGTATGAACCGGCCAATTAGGACAGAGAGTGTCATGGTTTGGGCAAATAGATCTGGAGCGATATGATTTTTATCAGTCCTGAACACGGAGACATGATGGCAAAAACAGAGATCTCGCGATACTCTCAGACCACATCAAATACAAAGAGCTGTCTGAGGGTATTATGAGAATTTTTTCAAATAGAAAAACAAAGGTCACCTGATTTTATCCTTTTCTTTAACTCCAAGACTCATTACTCTTACCTCTTGATAATGGAAATGTATTATAATGTAAAATGACACTTAAACTGCCTAAAATGGTCATGATATAGAGATTATGCCCCTTATTCATAAAGTGGGATTGTTGTAAAACCTTTGATGAATGTTTTAAAGTTAAGACAGGATGATAGTGCACTGAAGAATGTTAATATGTGTGATATGTGTACATGGTATATTGGCACAAAAACTGAGTATTAGCACAATCACTTTATGATACTTGCATTGTACTACACAATGATACTGTAATATCGTCCTTCGATGTTAATGCTGCAAAATGAACTACAAAGTGTTATCAGATACCAGCAGCTGCAGCATGTAAGGCCGAGCTTTAGAAAAAGTCTCGATTCTTTTTCTGATTCATCTCATTCTTTCCTTTTCCATCCCTCTCTTTGAATTTCCACGTCATTTCCCTCTTCTGTCCCTTTTCATCTGCTCACTAACTCAAAGCATCACTTGAATCTTCCTTACCTGCTCGCTGTCACATGAAATTTACAGCAGGTGTTCTAGTTCATGTGTGTGTGTTTGTTGACAATAATGTGTGCAGTCATTCTCTCTATCTTCGAGATGAATACTGCCGCAGCAATGCAAGCACGCCCAAGGCTACACACTTCCAAGCTACCTGTCTACTTCGATAGGGTACAGCCTGCTCTATATCCCAAAACACTGAGTATGCACTTTCCTTCAAAGCCCTCATACCAGCTGTGGAGCCTTTGGACCATGAAAAAGTTAAGACGACTGTGGGTTGATCAGAAATAGTGGCATAAAGAGAGGATCAACTGAAAGAATTAAGGAAAAATAAATGAAAGCGGAATAGCTCTGTGGTTCAGTGTGAAAATGGTCCCAGGTGAGGAGGGATTTGTCGTGCCTGAGGAACGTAATGGATCTGCTCAGTTATGGACAGTCAATTTGCTCAGTTTGACCTTTTCCTCATTCTTAATTCCTCACATGCTCTGAACTAAAAGTTAACTATTTGACATTCACTGTAAAGCAGCAGAATGTGGTCACGCGGATGACTCATTAAATTTAAAGTGTTTTTCACTTTTTCAGCAACTCTCTTCCGGCGTGTTCTGCATACTGAGATTCCTTTTTCAATTAATTTCACCTCAGGCTCACTTAATAAGCCAAAATATAGTCCAAAGTGGACTTAGAGAAATGAAAAAGTTTAGGAAATGAGTCACTGCCTTCTGCAATGGAGTTACTTTACTGGGCTAATTTAGTGAGCACATAATGCCATTATCCACAGCCATGCTAGCAGCATACTGAGACACAGCAGTGTTGCGAACATGATGATGCCACAAACGGCTGATCAGCAGGGAATATTTGCCATCAAAGTTTAACGTGTTAGCATGCTAATAAGAATTATACACAAAGTATAGCTGAGACTGACGGATATTTCATTAGTTTTGCAGGAATTTGATCAACTGTCAACTAAAAAAAAAAAAAAAGTCAGGGATTAACCATATTGAGCAGGATTTATCCTCTGGGGACTCTGATTATCTTTAAGAAAATTCCATGACAATCCATCCAACAACTCTCAGGATACCTCCTCCATAACCAAAAAATGTCAACCTCGTGGCGTTAGATGAGGATTTGAAAGTCAACCCATATTCGTCAGGAATCATCCTCTGAAGGTAATCCGTATTTTATTCTGTCCAGCCCAAATGTCAGGACTTATTTTTGCGATTGTACATCTCTGCCAATCACAGATAACTTGAAACTTGATATTTCTTCACATTTTGTAAGGTTGAAACTATGGCTGTTAAACGATTGCTTTTTTTTCCTGCTGAATTTAATTTAATTGGGATTGATCTTTTTTTTTTAATTGCACATTTAAAATTCTATTACTTCGCGTTTCACAACAGTTTTTAAATCCATTAACAATATAAATCAATTCTTATAAGTGTGTCTTGATTGGGAATCAAATGTCAACTGGAGTACATCTCCTGTGTACATCTCATGCACTAACAAGGAAGACGGGCAGAGCTTGCAAATTGCTAATTAGCTTAGCTTAACGTTAATTTTAGCACGTTATGTTATTTTTAGTCTTAGATTAGCACTTTGTGTAACTTTAAATTTTTTTAAACAGATTTAAAAAAAAACAAAAAACATACTTACAAGCACATCCCCTGTGGTTTACTTGCAATACATTTTTGATTAAAAAATTACATTTAGTGCTAATCTAAGTTTAAATATAATGTGGAAAATAAACATGAAAACGAGTCCAAGCCTGCGTTTCATTTTGCACTGGCTTTATGGCATGATAAACCATCTGAGAAAAAATTTTCATTCCAACCAGTGGACCTATGGTTCAGTCTGAAAAAAAAGGGAGGGAGCAGCAGAAGGACAAGGAGATACGTGCTTTTTGCCTTAAACATGTATGTGGTCTGTGCTTTTCCTTGACCCCTAAAGGTTCCTTGGAAGTAGAACAACTCAGCCATCCGTCTCTGTCTCCCTCTCACACATGCACTCACCTATACACAGAAGGACATATACAAGAAACCAGCATAACTAAAAGAGACAAAGCACTATTGGCCTGAGGAAGACAGAGAATTGTGTGTTGGTGATCTACAAGGGCAATTCCCCATTTGGAGCAGCACATTAAACATGCTTTTAAAGAGCTGGCGATAAAATGTGAGGCTTGGGAATTGGAGAGATGAATCCTTCTCGACAGACTTTACCCCGGCCTCTCTAGCTCCAAATTACTGGGGGGAACTGGCCAGAGAAGACCACAAAGATCGAAAAGTAAATTTATTTCCCTCTGATGTGGAATGGCAGGGGGGAAAAAAACAAATTACACAGAGGAAGGAGTGAGAGAGAAAATCGAACAGGAGGATGATCGGACAAATGCGGTGCAAAAAAAAAATGTGATCTGTCATTTCGGTCATTTTAAGAGAAAAAAGGGCTCACCTATGCAAACATTTCTCCCACAAATCTTGGAGGTGCAGCACAGCGAGAAGAATGCCACATGGCTGGAGTTCATGAAAAAGCATTTTCTTCAAGAGCAAAAGCCACAGGAAACATCACTCATTCAAGAGGAATCAATTTGATTGCCGGTGATTGTTTTACACTTTAAGAGCCCAGCTGTGCTGATCACCACACAAATAGTTTAAGCAGTCTCTCTACATCTATAACATTACTTTTCTCAACACCAAAGTGTGAGAAAAAAAGAACTTTGAAAGAACCTGTTACACAAAATTTAGTTTTATTTTTTCCAAAAAGCTTTAGTCTTAATATTTATTTGGCTTTACTTTTTATATATTTAATTTCACAGTAGTTTTGTTGTTTTTATGTGGAGGAATAGTATAATGTGTCAGAAATGTGCATCATCATAGCAGAACACACGAAACATGTAGCTAACATGTCACAATTTGAGGCCTAAATGTAAAACGTAACAAACTTGGACAACAGACGCACAATTAAGATTGTCATAAATACTGAAGGGTGCAGGTAAGGCCTGATTTCTCTATGTCACCCAGGCAACAAAATATATTAAAGACATATTACAGCGTTCAGTGATAACCAGGTCAAATGTAGTTTGTAGCAGATCTTATGTCACGCTTTTCAAAAACGCTTTTCAACCAAAATTTAAGGCAAAAGAAATCAGTTTTATCTTTTAACAAAATTTGTTCCATCTCAAATCCACTTGCACACACACACACACACACACACACGCTTTAGTTCAAACTTAATTTGAGAAAAGTATTTCATTGCAACAAAGATGTCTCATTTCATATTTTGACAGTAGTGGAGTCTATTAAACCACTGTCAAAAGTCAAAATGTCCAAAAAAAAAAGATTTACTGCTGTAACTGAAGGGCTCGTATGAGTGTGTGTGTGTGTGTGTGTGTGTGTGTGTGTGTGTGTGTGTGTGTGTGTGTGTGCATGGGGAATTCAGTCTAAAATTAATAAGACTAGGGTGTGTAATAAAGAGAGTAAAGAGAGGGAAGAGTGAAAGCTGGAAGAAGTCACTGTTAGACAGAAAGGTAAATACGAGATGGGGCTGTGTTCCTGAAGTGGCTGGTCAGAGAGGAGTATGGGTAATGAGGGGAAGGAAGAAGATTGGTTCTAGGCCCAGAGGGCAGTCACCAGCATCAGAGCCAAGAGTGTTACCAAAGGATCCAATAAAATGACTCTACAAGTAATAAGTGGTTTCAATCAAACAGCACAAGAGCAAAGAGGTGAAAAAGAAAAACAAAAAAATCATCCTGCTCTTGGTGTTTGCCAGCAACAGTCGTCCTGGAGTGTGATGCTGCAGGGATTCTTCATTCCACTGATAACTTGCCATGACTTAAAAACAGACAGAAATCCAAAAGGAAACAAACCTGCTTGACTCATTGTTTAAATTTGGCCAGACACTTTTTCCCAAGCACTAGTCTGTATGTTTTGTTCAAACAGGGGTTTTTCCACTTCTTTTTTTCTTCATAAATTCAAGTCAACACAACACTTGCAAAAACACAATTAAAGCACTGTCATGGTGCCAAACCAGCAGGCAGCCATTTAACTCTAACTCTAAAGCAATAATGGCCAAATGTGCATAGTAAGCGACAAGGATTGCGTTGTGAGGATGTTAGATTATGGAATGGCCTTGTGGTGCATTGTAATGCCTGTGTTCCTCAATATAGCAAAAGACTATGTGTACTTAATGTAAATATGTAAAGACATAAGAAAGTTCTGTTAGCGAGGCTAGCATCAGCACTGTATTAGCTCATGTAGACAAAGAGGGCAGGGCCAACATCTGAGTTTCTTCACTCTGGTTTTCAATGAGCCAAAACTGCATTTGTTTGTGGTCTAACGGCCAAAGTGCTCAGAAAAAGCAACATTTTGGCAGTTGCGTCATTTTCCCTGCAGTGTGTCTCTCCTCACTTTCACAAACATTCCCTCACAAACAATTATCACTCTTAGAACTCTTAAGGTTGCAGTAGGTAACTGCTGCTAATGATGTGTCGCTTGCACACACTCTGTTGTCAGGCACAAACAGCTTGCACTGACGTCACCTGTGGCTAAGAAGCACAGTGTAGACCGGCCAATCAGGACAGAGAGTACGAAGAGTGTCGCTGATTGGGCAAACAGAACGGTGATGAAAGGATTTTTACCAATCCTGAATACA
>JAQLOL010000015.1:22649196-22676161 GCA_029783665.1 Naso thynnoides | reverse complement strand
ACAGAACGGTGATGAAAGGATTTTTACAAATCCTGAATACAAGGGCATGATAGGAAAACACAGAGGTCTTGCGATACTCTCTGACCACTTCACTTACTAACAGCTGTCTATGGGTATAATGATGTTTTTTCCAAATAGAATGTAACTTAACCCCAATGTAACCAACTGCAGCCATGCATCTATTCAAATTATGATTAAAAAAAAGAACTAATAACAACCTTGCATGTGAAAAATCAAGCCTGAACATAAAGAACCACAACAGCTCCTTTTTCTGAACATATTTCCACCTCTGACACCAATGAAAGGTTTGTTGTTTTTCTCAGCCCTCCCTGTTTTTTCCTTCCTTGAGCCCTTCTTGCTGTTTTCATCTGCACTACGCAACCTCTCAGAGGGGATTCAAGACCTATGAATGGGCAATGAACGGAGGAAAATAGATGTGTGCAAAACCAAAGGGGTAATTAAAAATGGAAAGAAGTTCTGCTGCACGCAAGTACATTCTTTCTTAATCAAAGACCTGGTTCTCATGAAAGTAAACTCTTCCCCCTTTTTGTTCAGCCTCGTATCATTTTTGCCCAAAGGTCACGAACTCAGACTCACTAAGGACAAACACGTAGATTTGCATTTCAAATTTTACTTGAAGAATTCTAAGCCCTTTAAACACAGCAGTATAGGTTATGATTTCTGCAAAATGTTTCCAACAAGGCTTTTAGTATGCCCTCAAGGCTCTCAATGTATATGGAGTACAAGAGGGAGAGCCTGTCGGTTTGCATGTGTTCAAAAGGTCAGAGAGAAAAAAGAAAAATGCGCAGAAAAAGTAAAGTCAATGCAGGAAAAAAAAAGTTTGTACCACAGTCTGTATGAATATCTCCATGTTGAGTTTCACCCTGTTCTTCCTCTGACATTTCACACCTTTCATCCTTCCTTTATTGTGATTTATAAAAGGTAGAATCAACAATGGATCAAACCTGTCGTCTGAGTTCTTTTAGCCCACTGACTAAAAAAAAAAATCTTTTTTTTTTTGGAACATTTAATAAAGTTCCTATTTAACTATAGCTCTGGAGTCATGATAAAGAAGAACATTAAGTAATGGAATCATAATGAAAGGCTTTAAAGTAGGTTATTTGGGGGGTGAAGGGTGGGGGTGCAAAGCTAGGAAGATCTAGCTTTGCAAACGTCCAGGACTTCAAGAGACTGACCCATAAAGTGACTAGCCAAGTCAGACTATCCAGCATCTGCATCAAAAATTTTGCCCATTTTTCTTTTCTTCTGTTTTAAAATATGTAAATTAATGGAATAACACTGATCGCTGATTATCAGTTCTATCTTTTATTTCCTGGTTGTGGAAACACAATGTACTTTCTGAAAATACAGCAATAAGATATGTTTGGTGACACTTTAATTTTGCAGTAACTGTTTAGTTGCATGTCAGCTGTGTGTCGGTTAATGCTAAACAAACAAGTAACAGGCATTTAACTCACAGTTAGTTGACTATGAGGTGCATTTCCAGTGCTCTACAGATTTGAGAAGAGATCACCTGAAGAATCAGACAACATATCACCACAAACTACTTCACTTCAGTACAAGACGCGCCCCCCTGATGTCTTTCCCAGACCCAAACAAGTAATCTTGGTGCCTAAACCTAACCATTTCATTTTTATTAAAATGATTAACATGTGTGTCACATCTAATTTCTGCATGAATGTGTTCTGTTGATAAGTTAGAGACTTTCTATTGTACTCCACTGTCTTCAGTTAGAGACCTAACACATGTCTACAAAAGCTTAGTGACAAACGTTTACTAACAGTCTGCTGATAGTCAACTATAGATTTACAAGCATGCTGAGGATCACATGTTGACATCACACTGTTGACTTTCAACTGACAATAGTTGATAGTCAGCTTAGATGATGTCAACTCAGTGTTCAGATGGTTGAATATTGGTTAATAACCTGTTGCAACAAAACATATTGACAGTCAACAGACACGTTTGTTGAATATTAACCGACACAATGTTCACATGCGAATGAATATCTAGCAGACGTCAGCAGACGCACCATCAAAATAAAGTGCGACTACGTTGTCTTCTTTAAAACTTGTCCTAATATAACTTTTTAATCCTCCTTATTCCCCCCTGCTTTCCACTTCATCCCCTTCTTCTTCCCTTGTTTCCTCCTCCTCCTCTCCCCCCGGTCCTCTGCCTTTCCTCCCTCACGAGGCTGAGCTATAAGAGCCTCTGCACTAAACCTGGTGAAGACTCAACAGTGGGCTCTTACTCTGCACTGAGCTGACACCTCACCCACACACACACACCACACACACACGTGCACACGCAAACACAGAGACAGACAGACACTTATCCACCCACATACTACAGAACCCTGTCTTTACGAGGACTACAAAAGGAACTGATTCACAGGGCCACTGCATTGTCAGCCTCCACAATGAAAAACGGTGAGACTGAGACCTCAAAACACCTACATGCGCACACACACAGACACATACAGGGGTCTTTTGTTGGGGGAGTTGGGGGGAGTTTGGGTTAATGCATGATGCACAGGGGTGTAACGATGCACAGATGTATCGATGCATCAATTAATATTCCAACTATCTAACTACATTAGTAGGTGAATGGCAACTCTTCCTTCTGGTGTGACTTGTATCGATCTAAAATTGTATTTATTGTACTGTTTTTAGCATGTCAGATGTTTTTATCTGGATGCATTTTTCATACTTGTTATGGTAAATAATTGTAAACGTTACTCTGCTTCATTCACTGACGTCGATGCGTGTTATGTCAGTAGCATCACTTCGGATGATGGCGGATCATGGCAGTGAAAATAAAGAAAATGAGAGACTTTCTGTCGTATTTGCCGTCCACACAGACTGAACAGAGGCCCGGCACTGAACGTTTGTGTAGTTCTGTGTATCAAGTTTTTCCACTGTTTTACCTCCTCTACCAGTGCAAAGAAAAAGGCATTTCTTTTCCTCTACATTACTTTCTATATCGATTTATAGTCATCGAATCATATCCAAGGTTTTTATTGTTAATGAAAACTAACAAAATAACGACAACTAGAATAGAACAAACATTTTTGTTGACGGAAATGAAAATAAAACTAAGACTTTCCGAAAAAACAACAATAACTACCTAAAACTGTCTTTTAGTTTTACAAAACTAACTGAAATATGGAGAAAATATCCTTAGTTTTGTTTTTGTCATAGTTTTGGCTGGACTTCGAATATATCTTTTAAGTGTGCCAGACTGCCAGTCAGTCCCCGCCCCTCTCCAGGTAACACAAATCAACCTGGCTGGCATCATGGCAGCAAAGGCTAAAGTTGAGAGAAAGCAGCAAAGGAGGAGAATGTTCAGAATGTTCAGGAGAACCTGAACATTTTCAAGAAAGAAAAAACTAAACTAAACCACAATACTTGTTTTAAAAACTCATTAAAACTAAACTGAAATTAAAAACTAATGAAAATCCCAAACTATTACCTTAATGTTATCATACTACATTGCTCTTAATGCGTCTATGTCGTTCTTGTATCACATCCCCAATTATGTTTTTGTATTATGCATTGAATCATTTTTGAAATGTATCATTTCACCCCTAATAATGCCGTGTCCTCCTCTCCCTGGTGAGCTTACGTTTTAAAAGTGACATCACTGTATCTGCTGTGGTTGCACCATGCAAAAAGGGACCCAATCAAATTCCCGCTGATCCGCTAGCGCTTGATATTTTTGCCTTCGTTTTTCGGGTTGTTTAAAAGTAAAATTGTTAGTGTCAAAACAAACAGAGGCGGCTGGAAAATGGGTGGCAAAAATGCAGGAAATCAAAGTAATAGGCTGTCAGTGCAAGTGTTTTACTAGAACTCTGTAACAGAGAAATTCAGCCATCTACCAACAGAAATGTGAGAGTGAAACGAAACTCCGACCTCAGGTGGACACATACAGAGAGCTGAACACATAAAGACATAAAAAAAAGACCCAAGCAGAACCATAGGAGAGGCTTTGAATAAAACCCCTAATACAGAGTCCTGAACAATAAATCCTAATGAGATGTGAAAATTGCAAAATGGTCCCATGTAGAGCTGCTACTGATATGTGTAGCAAAATGTAGTCATTGGCAGTACTGTATTGTAGAGAGTGAGCTGGAGAGAAAAAGTCCAAAGATGAGAAGACGTCAGAAAGACACAGGCAGACACAAATGGAGAAAGAGAGAAGATACCTCGTGTGTGGGAGAGCGAGAGTGCAAGACAGAGGCAGACACGGAGAGCATGCACGGAAATGAAGAAGGAGAAGCTCGTCAAGGAGAATATGACCGAATAGTGTGTGAAGCGTCTGACAACACAGGCTACATGAGAACAATGAGAACAAGAGAGTGAGAGGCTGCAAACAGAAAAAAAACAACAATTAAAACAACAACACAAGGCAGCAAGAGGAAGAGAGAGCGAGGAAGATAGAGACAGCAGGAGGAGTAGAGGGTACAAGACAGCTTTTATTACACAACATGTGCTGTGGACAGATGGTGGTGAATTATGTATTAAGGCTTTTACTCCGCTCCTGTACTTTTGCACTAGAGTAGAAAATGAGCCCGCATGTGGAACAAAATGTTTAGCTAAGTTTTCACATCTTAACCTTGGAGGCTTTTTTTAAACATTAGTACAACAGGAGCAGGGCTTAAACAGAAGACTGCAGGACCTCCCAGGCTGGGACCAACAGCTCAGCATGTTAAGTCACTATATTTGTTCCATCGCTGTTATTTTTTATCCCCTTAAATCGCTTGTTTGGCTTTAATGTGTGCCATAAAAATCAAATTTTTTAAGAAGCCACGGAGAGAAACATCAGGTGAGCTGATTTTTTAGCAACTGCGACTTGATTTGGGATACATTAGCATCTATCAGCAACTAGGAAGTAATTGGCAAAATGTCTGTTGCGATTACTCTAAGTCCAGTTGCAAAGCAAGTGGAAATTTGTGCAGTGAAATGGTGAAATGAGTACGGTATGGATATATTGGGAGCTGTGTGTGCAGGTGCAGCAATGACCACAGCACTACAACAAAGCAAATGAGATCTATAAACAGAAACAGATGGACAGAGCACGTCCATTAGTTTCTTTGTCTGCCTGCTTTTGTGAGCGTAAAAGGACATTTTGGCCATAATTCAATTTTCCCTCCATTGCAGCAATCCACAGACATAAGGGAAGACAAAATCAGTTTAGATTAACATCTGGTTTTGCAGCTGTTTATGAGTTTCCTGTGACTGAAGATAAATTGTTAGCAGCAATAACTGAGGAGTTTTATCATTACAGAAGTTCATAAAGTCGTAAGGAATACAGGGTTCACTGGAGCTATGACTCTCTAGCTCTTTTTACACAGACTCTCCTCTCTTTCTCTTTACTCCTCTCTGTAAAGAAAAATGCCCCTGACTCGGCTAGCCAACTAAACTACTTACACTTACCCCGGCTCACCTCTGATCCAGCTTTGATATTACTACTGCATGCGGATCAGACGCAAATCGAAACTGACCCCCTAACTTGTCTCCGTAACTTCAATACAGACGGCGAGGCGGGGAAAAGGCTCATGGAAGCTGCCTTGAGGAGGCTGTGTGAAAGGGGCTTCTGTCAGCCTGGCTACAGTGCTGAGAGGAAACCTGGGGTTGTTCCTCTTTCCTTTTATTAGAGATAAGTAATAGGCTGTTCTGGCTTTGTCTCAATAAATAAAGTAAGTGAATCAAGTACATGATAACAAGTAGGGGGGCACCGACTGCAATTTTCTTCAGTCAGATCCAGTCCAGTCAGTCTAGGGATCCGGTCTGGCTCTTGTCTGCTGGTATGTGGAGGACGGCCAGCTTCCTTGATCAGCTGAGCAGTTAAGATAGTGGAGTGAATGATCCAGGAGTGAAAAATGGAGATTCACGTAATGACCAAAGGCTGCTGATACTGGCGGACAAATGAATGCCACTGAAGGAATTAAACAACCTTACTTTATTGTTCTCACCGCTGTAAATGAGCATGCTGCCCCAACGTGGCCCTTCTTCTAACTCTCCCCATAAAAGCACGCTGACGACATGCTGTTTGTGTTTGGCCTGCCGTGGCTGTGACACCTGCGTTTCGTGCTGTGGGGCTCTGATGCGCTGCAGGGCTGTGAGGCGCCACGTGAAACGTGGACCAACACAGGCATGTAACCGAGAAGGCCCGACTGAACGCCAGTCACGGCGAAATAAACCTCTTGGCCCCGGTCGACTGGCTGGTCAGTCGATTGGTGCACCTCTAAAGCTGTGTGCACCCCAAAAACAATAATAATATTCACGTCGCATGAATATTTTAGTGGAAGATTTTGAGCTTGTGTGAACTTGCCCAACATGATTCTGCATCATGCCATTGGCTTTGTATGTAATTATATTGAGCCATAAATTAAAGTCATTTTTGGTGTGTACACAGCTTAATAATAAGGGAAAATGTAACCAAGTCCAACAATACAACTTATGGAGTTTTTAAACATTTTTGTACCATGTGTACAATGTAGGTTTATGTTGAACACAAAAAGGTTGAACAGGGGGCACTCTGTCTTTGTAGTAGATTTGTTAACGTTAAAGAAAAAAAACTACGGTATGTTATCCTTGTAACATTCTTAAAACAGCTAAATCTCAATATTTATAGATCATCACATACAGTATGTAACCAAGAATGCAGGAATGTGTTTTCTTTATGTTTTAAATGGAGATTCTGATTTCGCCTCATTCCATCTAGCTTTGTTATACTTCTTTTCTCCAAGCGGTTTAAGCGGGATGTGACAGTGTGTGTTGCTGCTTCCTAAAGTTATTTAATGTCTAAATGGTTTTTTATTTTTCCAGCACTAAACATCGTGCGAGAGCGAAATGTTTTCCAGGTTAGACACAGAAGCACTAAGTTTCCAAGTTTAGGAACTGGTAGCACAACCTTTAAAAAGCAACGGTGCTTAAGTGGCGGCATTTTGCAGTAGGTATGTCAAATGTCATGTTGCAGCCGCAGGAAGTCACGGACAAGTTATTTTCTTGGTTAAAAATACCTCGACTGGCACACTGTCAGAGACGTGCTCGCCTAAATGCCATTTACTTTCCAACAGCTGCCATTATGTGACTTAAAATCTCAATCTTTGTCACTCAATGTCACGTAATTCTCTAAAGCAAACAAAGACACTTCTTCTGGCAAGAGTTCGACTTAACAATTTAGGTCTTTATGGATCTTTATCCAACTCTTCTAGCACATATAACTGGAACAAACAGAAACTGGTCTGCTGCAAAAAGCACAAAAACTACAGCGTAAGCCATTTGGAACAAATGTGGATGGAGGGAAGAATGAAAAGAGCTGGGATGACATTTGCTTCACACCCAAGTGAGTTTGTAGTCATGCAGTCAATTCGATTCACCCCCACCCTCCCAGTGATGGACTTGGAGCAGCCCACCCTGTCTGCTGCCATTCATATTGGCCTTCCTGGCACAACGGCCCATCAGAGGTCCTGCCAAGGCTGGGAACGCACAAACCTCAGGCCAAGGGACACATGCTAGTGAGGGAATTTGGCGGTATTGAAGTGCAAAGAGGGAGACGGAGAGAGGGTGGCATGAAGAAAGAAGAATGCAGAATACTGAAAGCAAAAGAGGAAGACAGGAGGAGGAAGAAATGCAAAAACCAGATAGAAGATGCGATTTGTAAGAGAGAAAACCTAAAAGTGCTGTCAGTATATTTAAAATGAAATGATTGGAAGTCATCCGCCGTTTCTCTCCAACTCACAACTCTCTCCAACTCTTGTGTGTAAACAACACAGTTAATGAGACACAATCTCTCACTCTGTCTCCCTCACATCCCTCACACACACACACACACACACACAGGCACAAAATACATGCATACTCATACCTCGCAGACAGTACACACAGCTTCGCAGAGTACACACAGATGTAATGAGAGTCTGGTGTTTACACTGTGAAGACTGATGGCTGTTATTAAGTCAGAATGTGTCTTGCTTTGCTAGATAAGTTTATTTGGAACTTGGCTCGCATGAATTGCACTTCTACATCTCACAGGCATGCCGCACCAAAGGAAGAAAAAAAAAATCAAATGTGCATAATCACAGGAAGCAAATGTTCATACCGATGAACAAATATATATTCATGCAGGTGAGCATTAACCATAAAAAAATATTTCACAAGCACTTCAGAACTTCCGCTGTTTCCACAAGTTTCTAAAATGCAAATTTGTGTTTTTTGCTCAACATCACTTGTTTGGGATTGAGCGATTTTTTAAAAAACGACTTGATTTAAAACTGTGGTGAAGTTGGTGCACCAATCGATTAAACAGCAAGAAAACAAAAAAAACAACAAATTGCACTCTGAATTCTGAGAGAATCTACCATCCATCACGGTTAACAATAAGCTTTAAACAACCCTCAACATAAAACCTATATTACACTCGTGCCAAGGGCGTAATCACCACCAGGACCGGGGGACACGTCCCCCCATGGCACTAAGCACACCTTAAGGTGTACCACTAAAAAATACACCTTCTGGTGGTAAAGGGAGGAGTAGCATTAGACAGAGGAGAGCAGACCCATGCTAGGGTAGGCGAGCACAAACACAAACAATATTGCTGGCAGAACGTTGCATCTCGAAGTTCACTGTTTCAGAGTTCGCTCGTGTCGAGACAAACAGTTTGTAATTTTTGTTTGGCTTGCAGGTAGCCTCCATATCATAACAACCAAATTGTTGTGGAAACAGTATCATGAAGCCGGCTCTCATTTGCCTCCGTTAACACTGGCTGGGGTTAACAGCTTTGATTACATGGGTAAGATTTTGTTAAAAGCATCTGATTGCAGCCATAAATGAACTACTGAGATGAGATCAAATTGGCAGATGATAGTGCCCAAGATAAAAATCAGGACAACAGGGATAAATGCAAACAAGCCAAAGCAATATGAAAGCTGAAATGTTTTTTGACCAATTGATCATTTCACTGTAACATAAGAGGCTTTAGATGGACGAGAAATAATTTTGCAAATATTTAAAGTAAGGCTAAGCTCAAAATAAGTCTGGATATGGGCCCTTACTGCCTACAGCTACATGTCCTCAACGTAAGAGTGAGTAATATTATGAGAACGTAGTGCAAATAAAAGGCATATCAATAAATTTGCAAAATATTGTAAAGTCAGAACTTCTGTCAGTTTCATGTTAAAGTTAGAAGCATAATTTTTGGGCTAGTTTTAAAAGCAGCACCCTGCTTTTAATCTTTAATATCATTCACCCCCGAACACCACGACCGCTTGTTCCCCCGAAAAGTCTGAGTGAGGATTTTGCCTTTTGCCTTTGTTCCTTTCTGTCTCTCTTTTCACTTTAATTTCACTTCCTGATTGTTACCACCTGAAATTCCAAAAACAAAAATAGAGAAATAAAAACAAAATCCTTGTGAATTTAGAGCAGCCATGTGTGCATCCCTGTATTCCTCTTTTGTATCAGATGGACCTGAAGCGCACACAGTTTATTGCTTTGCATCGCGCATACACACACGACCAAAACGTCAGATGAGGGTGTATATGTATTACTGCGCGTGTGGCATAGGTGCAGGATAACTTTGCACCGTTTACAGACCAGTTGTATTAAAAAACATTTAAGAAAAACACATACACACAGGAGACAAGATGCACACGACTTCACACGCCTATTATGCAGAAGCAGCTCAGAAATATGAGATAAGCACACTTGCAGACACAAACATATGTATGCATGGGCAGACAGAGAGACATGCATTCACATACAGCATTTATATGCATTAATAAAACATACAGAGTCAGGTAACACATGCAGAGATCTATGGGAGAGATACAAGAAAACCCTCTCTCTGTCTGTGTCTCATACATTAACTTTTCTGTGCTGATGTATTTGTACAAATGCAGAAATTTATGCAAATACTGTCTGAACTGAGTATGCGTGCTCATGAACGGGTGTCTAAGGAAAGTGTCTACTCATCCTCCATGCATTTAGTGCATAAAATGCGAGTCGTATCTAGTTTTAAGTCCATGGGCGATAAATATATAGAGTGTTTTAGTGTTTGGTCTAGTTTCAACATTTATTATACTTTATTATATAATGCGGAGCTCAGTTCAGTGTAGAGACTATTTTTTCCTCATATTCTGGGAGGCTATTTACACCAGTTTGCAAATAATCAAATCTCTGCTCCCTTGTTCAGGTCTTAAAATATACATATGCTATTGTTGAGCTGTGTGTGTGTGTGTTTTTGTACAAATGTGTTCTTGTGCCAGGTCTCTTAAAAATTTCAAAACGAGGAGGAGAAGGATTTTTCTGATTCACTCCAGCTTTTTTTTTTTTTCATCAGACGCAGCTCCCCGCTGTGATCATTTTTCAGTCGAATAAAGTCTTCTCTGTCTTCCTCTGACTTGCTGAGGTTGCTGTTAGTTTGGCTGCTGATGACTCAGGCGGGAAGGAGGAAGGCACAGAGACGCGGTAAGTGACCCCGAGAGACTTTGCCATCATCAAATTCCACTTGGCAAAACAAAGCAGCCCTTGATTTATACTAAATGAGTGACTGATGAACAATGTGCAGAATGCGTTAAGAGGAAGAGGTTGGAGCATGTAGAAATGGGATGGTGGGCTGCTTGACACACACAAACAAACTTCCAAAACAATGGTTTATTGCCTAGTCGTGTGTGCATGCGTGTGTGTCAGTATATCTTTTACCAGCTTGTCTTTGCTTATTTTTTTTGTCTTACTTCGATGTGATGCTGGCACTCTATCTGTCATTCTGATTGGAATCAGTCTAATTAAAAAATTTCAGATCATGTGGTAACATGTGATGTGATCTAATACAGTCTGGTGTTTACATGTGCCGATGGATTTAATCAGTACAGCTGTCTGAGAATTAGCTACTGTTAATATAATGCTCTCAATCAAGCAATGGCTCAATAATAACACAGTCCTCCTATTATTTTTGGCTGGGCTGCCCGGTCAGTCACATGAGCTGCACTTGGTGTTTGCACTCGCTGTGATGGTGTTGAATGAGGTTCATGTCAGGGCTCTGTGCAGGCGAGTCAAGCTGTTCTACATCAGGGATTCTTTGTGCTATTTGCTTTTGTACGGAAGCTGAGAAAGGGCCCTCCTAAAACTGCTGCTGTTTGAATATACGTGGAAGCAAAAGGGCTATTATGGAATTAAACCTGCTGCCAGAAGCATTCCATCAATCAGCTGATAACAGGCAGGCTGTTATGCATCCTTTGACATTTGGTAATCAGCTAGGCGGTAGGATCCTGTTTTGTTTTTTCTTTTTTTTGCTTGTTTGTTTTTCAAATAAATGCTTATCGTATAAAGTTCAGTAAACATTAACGGCGGCATGACAGTGGTCGTTCTTACTTCTATATGAATCTGTCATCTCCTCCTCTTCTTTGCACAGCTTCCTGAATTGTGTACCAGCTAATTTTGTCCTTTTATGACTCATTTTAATTTTGCAACTGCAAGCAACTCAAACGTAACTTGTGAATGACAGTCTAACAGTTCTCAGAGAGACCCATTCAGCTTTGCACAGAAAGGGAGAAATAACAGAAGGCAGACGTAAAGGACCTGTATTAACGGCAAATGAGCTGCCCACAAAAGTGCCAAAATAGCATAGTCAACACATTCTGCTTTCGCCACGGAGGGACACATTTGTCTATTTAATTTTATACATATATATCTTTCAGTACCATGTGGCGTTTTGTGCACTAGGCAACGGTATATATCGCCTTTTCCACGAGCCGCCCCTGTCTGTATGTCTCGTCTTGCAAGGTTTCTGCGTGACAATGTTGGCAAAACCTTGCTCATGGTAAGAATTATGTAATTAATATGATAATGAGTTTGGTCTTGACCTTGCTTTGCCCTGAGATAACCTCTGTAATGACACAGCACATTCAACATGTATGTAAACACCTGCTGTTGGTTTAAATGGTGAGGAGATCTGCTCCAGAGTAGTTCTAGCAGATCTCCTTTCACTCCTTTAGCAATAACTTTAGGATTTAAACATTTAAATCACCTGAAGTGTTCTTCTCTGGCATGTACACTATTGTTTGCTACTATCATTCTGTATTTGGTGCACAGTTCTGTCAAGAATCCAAAGCGCTCTGTTTGTTTCCTCCATTACAACTCTTGAGTATCCCCATTCTCATTTGCACATCCATAATTTGAATTCCCATGATTTCTTCCCTCCTCATATGCTCATAATCAGGAAAATGAGAGCAGCTGAGGTATTACACACAGAGAGATGGAAAAATAAAGCTCTGACACGCGCCTTTAAATCTATTTCCAGATTGAACATGGCAGCAAAATTTGCAAATTAAATGCCAAATACATGTGACAACACTAAAGTGGCTGATGCTCACCATCTAATCACTTGTGACTGGACTTCAAACGCTCCACTCAGGTCACTTATCAGTCAGGAAGTCAATACATCAGCAAAAATATAAAGATATTTCTAACAAGTTTTTTTTTTTTTTTTTTTTACTGCCATTAAATCCCATTATTGTCCATTCAGCTTTTAATGCCAGCAGAACCCTCGCAGAATTCAGTTTATTCATCAGATGATTTAAATCAGGAAATGGGCAAAAAGACTTGCTTAATATTCCAAAAAGTGTAAGTTAATTCAAAATACATGGGTGAAAATATTGACCTCATTCGTGCAATTTTTAAGGTTATCGTTGAGTTAGATATTACATCTTTTCAAGTTTTATTACATTGCAATTTATCGCTGCTGTAACCTCCTTTCCTTATCTTCCTTTTTGTCTTTTTGCAAGATTATATGGAGGAAGAACTGACAAAAAGGCGAGGACACAATGCGGGAAATCAAGGAGGAAGACAGGAAGGAAGTGAATCAAAGAGGTAAAGACATGATTGAAAAGATAGTAAAAGAAAGGTAGTAGAGCTGGAAATTGAAGAAACACTGCCTCCCTTCTCTCTGCCAGGTCATGACACAGAGAGAAAAATGGAGCCGCGCCGCTGCCAAAACCCTGCCGGCAGGTAATGAGAGGAGCACGGATGTAGAAACGTCTCTCCTCCTCGTCTTTCTCCTCCCATCCTGTCTGCCGAGGCTGGGTGGTAAAAGCCTTTTTATCTCGTTGTAAGTCATTATCACGTGTCACTCTGTCACTTATGTGCCTCCACTCCCAACTCGCCACCCTCTCCAGCTTGAAAAAGAGATGAGGAAAGAAGCACAGAAATGAAAGAACGGACAAAAAAAGCGTGGGAGCAGGAAAGAAAAGATATGGCAATGGGCAGGGAGAGGAATTGTCCATGTTTATGTGTGTGCGGCGCAGTAGATGCCTGCTTGAGCGTGTGCATTTTACACCTTGCGCATGACTGGAAGTGAATCCATTTAGAGGGGAGAGAGGTTCTCAATCTGACTGACAACTCTTTCCACATAGTTAAGAATCACAAGCAAACAGTCCGTGCGGGGAGCTGCAGCTATAACTCTGCGATTCTGAAGGGCCGATAGAGGCAGCGGAAAGCCGTCTAGATTTCACACACCATCACGCAAACATCACCGACTCAGACCATTCATTCCATCTGCTCTGAACGCAAGCTTTTACTGGAATTATTCCACGCGCTTCAGTACAGCAACATACAGTTTAAATGCAGCCGTGCAGGTATGCGAAAAAGGCTTCCACACAACAAGCTCTTTTTTCAGTCCTGTCTGGCTTTTCTTACTCCACTGACCTTGAAGACAGAACAAGTTTCACTTTTTCTCTCTGCTCAAAAGAAGTTGTTTCACAATCTTCACAGGTAGTCTTCCATCCTGATGCACCTTCCCCCAAAACACACACTCTGCAGTCCAAACGACAAGGTTTGTGTATCAATACACTACAATATTCAGCCTCAGCAAAACAGACTTGATGCTTTTGGACAGCAGAGACTGCACAGAAAAGCGAACAGGTAAAAATTGAATGCATTTGGCCATAAACACTCCTATAAAAACAAACATGCAAAGTAATTTCAAACGTGTCAGCTAAACTATCCGAGACTTAAAGTCTCCAAAATGCAATTTCTGCTTTCTGCATTGTTCAGTTTACTGGAAACATCCTTCTTTATGCTCGTACAAACAACTGTGCAGAGTTTATTTATTTACTGCGGAGCTTTAACCGCTTTGGGGGTTTAGCATCAAATATGTCCTTACAGACTTTGTTGACATTTTGTAAGAGGGATTTGGAACGTAATTCACCAGAATCACACTGCAACACGCAGTTAAACAGAAATGAGGAAAAGAAATCTCTGTCTCTTTACATTCCTTGTGACAGAGTAGACATTGATTTAATTTGTTTGTCTGTTTAGGTACACAAGATGTTGAACTTAAGGCTTTTACTGTGGTAACAAACAGTTAAGGCTGCAAGATATTACACTTAATCAAATACTGACACCAACACATTAGAAACATAAGCAGAATTGCATGACTTATAAGTAGATTGTTTTACATGCCCTCTGTCTGGGTTGAGTTTTTATGACTTTCTAAGGCCACACTTAAACAATCTCCATTCACACAGAAAATGTATATAACATGACCATTTACATAGAAAGGGTACGTGTGTGCCAGTGTGAACAGGAAGCGGAGGGTTGGTAGCTTATTTGCGGGGAACACTACAGAGTAAGAACAGCGACGAAGATGATGGGCAAACCAGAAATTTATCATGGCACAAATAAGTCCCAATAATGATTTTACTGCAATATCTATAGTCTGTAACCATAACTTTACAAAAGCAGACAGTAGAATTACGCTTAAGGGACCACACTGGGCTATTTTTGACCTCTCACCATCAGCCGAGATCGCCACTGTTTCCTACAAATGTCGTTGGTAAAATCTGACCATATATATACATCAGTAGAGCTCAGATGGCGTTTTAAACCTCATTCACGGCCATTCATGTTGAAACAGGGTATAGAAACACTAAAGAACATGTGAAAGTTGTCAGGTATAGGTAATTCACCTTTCAAAAGAGAATGTCTGCACTTATTTGGTCAAAAATAGCATAAATGAGAGAGAGAGGAGGCGGGAGCCATTTAAGTTATTATGCTTGGACAAATAGTTCCTTGCAAGTGCTGCTTCGAATATTAGCGTGAAAAAGGATTTTGACACAAATGGTTTTTTTTAACTAACATTGTTGCACATTTTCAGGTACTTTCTGCAACATTTAAGAATATGAATGAATGATTAATAGGCATAAATGCACACAGCACAAAGTCAATTACAATGACTTAAAAAAAACTTCCTTCCTTCAGCTCTAACAATGCGCTCATATATGAATATCAGGCAGGTTGGTAAAAAAAATGGAACATACCGCCCTGTTGGAATACCATTAGTTTAAAATCAGTGAGAGTCGTTTTCCTCAGGCTGCTGTGTGTCAGGTTGTGATAAGCAGGAGACACAGACCAACCCATTAAAACTAATTGACTTGTAGGATAACAAGTACTAGAGAGTGTTGCTTCTCTCTCTGTCACATACACACTGTTCACAAAAAACTCTCACTTCTGTCTTTTCCTCTATATTTCTTTTTCTCCACTACATATGTCACTTTCAGTCTCCCAACTGAGCTGTACTCTTTCAGTTTCAAAACCAAAAATATTTCCTTACATTCTTTAGTAAAACCTTCCTGTAGCAACTGCATCGCTCAGACGGTTTTTCTTAGACCTCAGGGCCACTGAACAAATAACACAGCACAGCAAGCTGAAATTCATTTGATGGGTTCAAATTCAGTCAGGTGAGGTTTGCTGGAGTTTAATTGATTTCCATGGTATTAAGGCAAAGCAAGTAAAGTGTTATGAAATTCAGAAATGTCACACATGTGAAAGAAGAGCTCCAATATCATTTAAGTCTGCTGTCTATTTATTTATTTATTTATTTTTAATTATTATTATTTTTTAAACAACCTTACTCATTGACGGGTCCAAGGGAGGGAAGCGTCTATCCCAGCATGAAGTGGGATAAACCCTGCTAACCTGATCTGCATATAGATCATAAATTATTATGAGCATTAAATAGGTTTTTGGGCTACTTGGCACATTATCTGCCTATGCAACACTCATGGACAGTGGTGTAGTGCAGGCTATACGCAGATATACAGAGTGTGCCCACTTATTTTTCAGCCTGCATTGAGTACACCAGCTTCTAAACCCCAGCTGATGCGTATCATTCAGTAGTGTGCCGAACAGTTTTTGTCTTTAGTTATTTTCTTGTACTCAATGTCTCCGCTGATTTAGGTTGGCTGGGTTTGGACATGAGGAGTGATGATTGGTTACTTCGGGTAAGAGCATCACGGTAAGCCAGTCAGAGGCAGAGTGGGGCGGGTCGTGCCTTCGCCACCTTGGGGGGAAATAAAGGCCCACATGCCCTGTCATTTTACCTCAAATAATATCAAGACAAAATGTAGCCTGTGGAGTCTAATTCGAAGCAAACTACTCTAACAAATAATTGTTTTCAGAATTACAAATGACTTTGCAATGCTACATCTGTGTTGTTAGCCAGCAGCTCAGCTAATAAAAGCCCAATTGTCAAATGCAGTTTTGAAATACTTCATTTAAAAACTGGCTGTGTCATTCTGAATGTTTGTTAAAAAATAAAGTAATCTCTAACTGAAACACCATGTTTGCCACATCTTAAATATGACGTATCTTATATTCAGGCATAATAGTATTATTTTTGTAATGGTGGCACACTCTGACAAACACTATCTGTTGCAAATCAGCTATTCCAAGAGACTGTTTACAAAAGAAACTGTTGGCCCATGGACTACTTGCAAGGTTTTTTTCATGAGTGGATGGACTAAGGAATAAGGAAAAGTTCACTCAAAATGCCTAAATATGTAACTGTCTCATCCTGTAAGCTGACTGGGGGCCAATACTGATTGCAAAATCTGCACCTCTGTTGTGACTCATGCTAAGTTCATAATGATCCTACTTCCTCCCTGAAGTCAAGCAGCAGAGGTTTGGTGACAATGCGCTAATAGGCCAACTACTGTCCCATTTTCGGATGAACTAAATGTGCAAGAGTAGTCTTACATGCCACGATTTATAAAACTCAACCATTTGCTGAACAAGCCACTTTTTAAAAATAATGGGGAGGGCGATTTAATTAAGAGTATACCTGCGTCTCCAGGCACCACCACACCGATGCTCACGGAGCAACATTAGCATTCATTCAAAGTCGTGCTTCTGGCTATACTGTGATTGTCTGTTAAAAATTTACCAATCCTTCAGCTCCCACAAACTCCTAAGGTTAACATGTAGCTCTTTAGCTGCTAAATGCTTCACTTCGTTCAGTAGCTTGCTGCTAACCTTGTGCATTGGCTGTAAGAAGAAAGGCAGATAGTATGCAGAGTTTTGTCACTGAAAACAGCTCTGCAGAACGAGACAAGAGCAAAACACATGAAACAGTCAATGTGCAGGCTGGAAAACCCAAATAATGAGCTGAAGGATGATTGAAAAGCTCCACAGGGTTTTAAGGCAAACAACAGAGTCTGATCATATTTCATTTTAGGTTTGATATGCTTGTCACCTTGCATAGCTAGACTACTCAGTTACTTTAAAGTGAAACAAACAACTTTTTGGCTTAAGTTTGTCACTATGATGTACAACCTTATTAAACAGTGTAATAGTGGTTGAAAAATTACACCACTCACTACCAAACTGGTCTCAGATAAGCCCTGTTTTTGCTGTAATATTTTCTTTGTCACTGGCACGAGGGTTTCGTGGTAACATGTGAAATCAGTGACGCTCTCTGTTCTCTCTGTCCTATTCGCTGGTTTACACTGCACATCTTAGTGACAGGTAATGTCGGTACAAGCTGATTAGCTCATCGCCTCTGCCAACAACAGAGTGTCTGCAAGCCACACCCTCAGTCGGCTCGAGCTCGAGCTGAGACGGACCAGTTTACTGCGCCGCAATTCTCTCTGCAACCGTTTCATTTCAGTTCAAACTGGACTCAAAAGAGAGAGCGACGACAAACGAAATAAAGCGCGAGCCGGCATGAACAGCTGCAATGGATTCGCTTCCCAACGAGTTTCGTGCAACAGCATACGTTAGCTTGCTAGCTCGTTATCTACTGCAACTCTAAATAGTGTTTGCGAGATTGAAAGCGGTGTTCTAATTAATCTTCAGCATACACGATGTCTGTTCCAGTAGTTATAGTTAATCTGAAAGAACCACCGTGTACGCCACTGAGGGCTGACATGACACGTTTACAAGAACCATGTGTTTGTCAAATCTTTCCACGTCTTGTATCCCGTGTCACAGTAAGACACATATAAAACCTGTAGGCCCATCCCCAAGGGGCCTGACCCCTAAAAAAGAATAAATTGCAGCACGTCATGCATGGACTCCGAATCCAATCTTGGTTACTGTCTTCTGAGATAAAAAAGAGCACTCCCTTACTCTTTTCCCACCTATGACTCCCCCTTTTTTTTCTCACCTCCTCCCTTCTCCACTTCACTCCAGTTGGCTTTATGCTGGGTTTGTATTTTGCGAGTACAGAGCACAGTGTTTCTGTCATTGGGGAGTGTCAGCATGTCTCTTCACTTGATATGCATTAGATTTTCCACACTTTCTGGCAGTTATCTGATTCCAACTCAATATGCTGCCCAGGGAAATTGAGTCCTAAGGCCGAGAGAGAGACAGAGAAGTTTTTGGCGGCTTTTTAAATTCATTACAGCATTCTGTTGTGGTCTCAGCGGAACTCGCCTGGCAGCACAAGGCCACGGAGGTGTGTGTTATAGCAACAGAGAGAGAGGGGAAAGCTTGGCAAAAGAGTGCTCTTACTGCAAGACAGGTGCTGCTCCCTTCAACACAGTTTATTACAAGTTGATTACTTGTTTAAACTGAGCAAGGGAGTGGAAATATGGCAAATATATTAATGTTCCAACCTCATACTTTATGAGGAAATCATTGTGCTGATAGGCGCTACTCCAGGTGTCACTTTAAGAACTGACATGAGCCACTCACATTTGTACTTTGTGGTGCATATAAGTCAATACAAATCATGCTCACTGACCATCTGTCTGCCCTTCCAGTAGTTCAGCCTTTAAATGACTGGTCAGTGAATAAATCAGTTGGTAGTTAATTCTACGCTTTGGTTCAGAGCAAAATAATGTAATGAGCATTACTTTTTTGCTGAGCACATTCAGGCTTCAAAGATAAAAACTCCTTTTTGATTTTTATGATCTATGTGGCCTTTTCTTTCGCACTATCCTCAGGAATCAACTGTACATTAGCAGCACTAGAAGTACAGTTTTGAAAGTATTCCAGGCATTTACACTTTTATAATGTTGGTAGTCTTGAATGCAAATGGTCAAAAAGAAAGGTCAAAATCAGCGCAACAGAGGCAGAAATATTGTCATTTTAAAGTTCCTGGCAGTGGAGGACTGGTAACTGGCATACAGCAGACAGTTTCCAAGTCATTAGCAAAAAACAAATAAATGTATTGCTAATTGAGCAGACTGATTTATTTTTTATAATTACACAAGGCTGGCTCACCGATGTTTATTACGGGATGGAAGAACTAAGTTAAAGGCACTTTCGCATCATTTTATTTCTGAATGCTCTACTCACTATGGATTATACAGTCTACAAAACACTTGAGTATCAAGACTTGTGCTGAGCTAACCTAGATAGCTGCTAGGAGTAGCTTCATATTTAGCGTACCATAAACACACAGTTGGTATTAATTTTCTCACGTGACTCCAAGCAAAAAAGGGAATTAGTCTTTTATCCATGGCCTCAGATTTAGATTTAGAAGTGCTGATCCATGGTTCTCAGCAGGAAACTGGTGGACGGTCCACTCTGAGAAGGGAATGAGTCCTGATCCCAAGTAAAGGAGATCAAGTATCTACGTATCTCGGGGTCTTGTTCACAAGTGAGGGGACTATGCAGTGGGAGATTGGTGCAGCAAGAGCGGTTTTGCACTCCCTTTACTGCGCCGTTGTGACAAAAAGAGAGCTGAGCAAAGAGGCAAAGGTCTCGATCCATCGGTCAGTCTTCATTCCTACCCGCACCTGTGATCATGAAAGATGGGTCAAGACCAAGAAAATGAGATCCCAGATGCAAGCGGCTGAAATATAGTTCTGCCTCTCTGGCGTAAACATACAGAATCTCTAGAGTAAACAAGTAACAGTTATACATATTCATTACGCTCATTACTATGGTAGCATACCCCCCCCCCCCCATATATTACCCGTCCCCCCCGCAGAGTCTGTAAAGTTGCTCACTACTGACAATGACATGCATTGGCACAGTGATTGCTTTCAGTCTCCTCATAGCGTTTCACGCCACTGTGACTCCGATGCTCAACACAGAAATCAGCACGGCGGATTTCACTATCGAGCATGAGGAAAAGATGACAGCTTTTAAATCGAGTTTTCCTCTAGCGGCCTGAAAGTTAGTAGCCTTCTTTCAGGGTCATGTGATGTGCCTCGCGCATCTGTATAGTTATCTAGGAGGAAAAAGTAGGCTTTAAGAGCTGAAAGGCTTATAAACGCTGTACCGTTACCGTGTTTAAAACAGGTTTGGTGCCATAAAATGAAATGGGGAGAAATTTTGAGACAAACAGGATTCTCCCCAGGAAAATTGGGAGGGTCGGCACGTATGGGAAGAGGCCACGGGGCAGGCCCAGGTCCAGGTGGAGAGATTATATCTCTGCACTAGCCTAGGAACGTCTTGGGATCACCCAATCAGAGCTGGCTGACGTGTCCAGGAAAAGAGAAGTCTGGGGCCTCCTGGTGAAACTGTTGCATCCACTACGCATCCCGGACCAGCGGTTGACAATGGATGGACGTATTAATGGATGGATGGTCTTTTTTCAGAAATGTTACACCATTGCTTCTGCACTGAGCTAAATTTAAATCGCCAAGCTTTGCTCTCCAGAAAACCTCACCTGACATAATACTCCAGGTTTTACTAGAATAATCATTACAGTTCGAGTCAACTTTACTGTTCACCAGGGGCAGAAAACTGATGGTAACGCACAGTAAATCTACATGTTTAATAAGCTCGATGTTAGCACAGAAACTCTGCAGCATTTTTATGACATGCTTAAGTCCAAGTGACGATGAAAAATAGTTTCAATCTGCTTCTTGGCTGAGGAAATCTCAAGGACCAGCAGGGAAAGAGACTGATCTCGTGACAGGTGATAAAAGAGAGCTAGGTTTATCAACTGCAAGCGGAAGACCAATTTACACTTTCTAGATAATATCATCTCCTATAAAGTTTTTACTTTTCCGCAGTGCTACCAGTGTTACAGTATGTTTTAATATTTTAATTAATGGTCACACTGCTCACAGGAAGACATTCATGCTGGATGGGTTCTATAGCATTTCCCAATGTGTCAAGCTGTCTTCCTGTAGATACAGTACATGTCTCTTTTGCATTTTGTAAAAACTCATTTTATGTCCGCCGCCGAGTCACAGATGAGAAACGGCTCCAGCTTGGATTTTGTAGCTAAAACAAATCCACAGAGCAGCAGGAACACGAACTTCACTGAGTAATGTGGCGCTGCTTTATCAACACGCTGACAAACCACTAGTGAAGACTGCTGAGCGCTGCACCTCGGAGGGATATCGCCTCTCTTCTGAGCTTTCTGTTGTGCACTGTGTCTCTCTTACTCTGTTTGTTCTTCTTTCTTGGGTTCTTATTATTTTTACTCAGATTTCTGTTTCATGTTTTGTGCTAAGTTGAGTTGAAAAAAACTGCTTGTTTCTTTTTCTCACAACATTTCATGTTGTTTCCATACCATCCCTTCACTTCCCACCGAGCTTCTCTCTCCATGTTTCACCTCCTCAATTATCGCGTTGTCTTTTTGCTCTCCCTCCCTCCCCCTCAGCTTCACACTCTCTCCATCTTTGCCATTTTATCCAGTTTCCCCAGTTTTATCCCTCTCTGTCTCCCTGCCTTTGAAGACTAGTTTGCTGACAGATGTGTGTAGACAATAGATTCTGACAACTTGGGCCTTCCTCTCATCTGTCATCCGCCTGTGTATCTCTGCTTAAAAGAGAGAAAGAGAAAGAGAGAGAGAGAGAGAGATGGAAATAATTACTTTGATGGAAAGACTTTTACATTTGTGTGGTTAACTGATTCTCTTGTCATTAGGAATTCTCAGTTCATTTAGCAAGTCTGTTAACTTTTTTGCTTCCTTAAGCCTGGTTTATGGTCATCGTAGTCTTCCCAGCACGAGGGTGGGTGCAACAAAAGTGACGTCATTGCATCCCCGCGAAGCGCAAGCCATCACGGCGCCTGGTTGTGTGACTCTGAATTTTTGTAACTCCGTGCACACTGCGCTTTACATTTCAAGCTGGACACCAGCGAGGGTTGAAGCGGTTTCGGAGGGAGAGGGAGTCCCTAAAAGACTTAAAGCCATGTGGTTAAACATGCTGCTACTGTTGCGTATATATTTTTGTGATTATTTAATTTTAGGTGTGCTTTTAAATAAAAGTGTGCATATTTACAATCTTTGTGTTTGTGGCTTCTTTCACAAACAAACAAAAACTTAGTCAACTAATCTATCCTAATGACTGTGTCCAGTGAAATGGAGAATTCTTACACTTAGCCTAAATTTTGTTAGCATGGCCTATTTGTAAAGTGACAAGTTACAAGTAATAAACAAGAATTCACTGCAGTGTCATGTAAGGACGGAGCTGTTGTGTATATAGTGTAGCCGTGTTGGATGATGATGTTCGTCATGTACATTTATTGATTTGTTATGTATTTACAGAACATTTCGTGTGTACGCCCTCTGGCGTTTCAGATAATAATGCAATGCGCGACATGCTAAGCATAAACGCCTCAGCAAGCGTGATGGCATTACTTTTGCCGCTTGCAGGGAACACTGCAGCCACAATAAACAAAGCTTTAGTCAGCTGGTGGTTGTCTTTCTCACTAGAAACTAACAACATTACTCTCTCAAAGGATTAATTTGCTTTATTTAAAGCCGCTCTAATCTTTATTTTTATGTTAGCAATGGATTGAATTCCTGTGTGACATGAAAGGAGTCACTCTTGAAAACCCACAGTTCCCCTTAGCTCCGCAGAGATCTTCTGTGTTTTTCAACTTGTTGTTTTGATACAGTCAAGTTGCTCCTATCAGCGACAGCAGTAGCTGTTAGCAAAATCTTTTTAGGGAAGTCTCGCCACTTGGTTGCTATCTCGGTAACGCCATCAGGCTGCTACTTTGGACACAGAACACCAGAGTCCTATCTAAATGAATGAGGAGATGGCCATAGCTTCACTTTCAGTGATCAGCTGGACATGCTTGCAGCTTGGGTCTGCAGGCAGCCTACATGATGCTTTCAGGAACCTCCATGAATCACAGAGTTGAGGCAGAGCAGTCGTAGGACATCAGATGGAAAATCAGTGGAAATTTTCTCTGTAAAATATGACCCGGTTTTATCAAAATTGCTGCTTTGTGCAACATATTAACTTGTATCGCTAAGTTTCGTTTCCAAAACTGCGGGTCCTGGTCGTGTTACATATCGCTGCTTTAAGGAAAGGCGAGTTTAGATTATCACATGGAATGGCTGCGTTCAAGTACATGGAGATTGGGTTAATCAGTAACTCTACATTGCTGTAGGTGTGATGGACTGTACTGTAAATGCACGCATCACTGGCATGCATTTTCACTCGTTAGTAGAGCGTGATATACAGGTAAAGTGGAAACTCACTCATCCAAACACTGTTCCACTGCACCACCAGTGCTAAAATAAAACCTCCACAAAGTAGCTTCATGTTGAACCATTATCACAGCACGTGTAATATCAACAATAGCTACTTTTACATGTGCCGAGTTTAATGTCTGGTGTGATTTAAGGGATAATTGCAACGCTGTCTATTCTGCATGCAGCAGTGTGGCCTACGTCTATAATAATCAGTCTTCTCTCAGCCGTAATAGGCAAAATGATAGTCTAGTGTTAAGTACTCCTCTGCCAGTTGGCAGAATCCTGGAATGACTTACAGGGCCTCTGGGACTTCTAGACCTCATTTTAAAACCTTTGTGCAAGTCATACTTCATGTTGTGAGAAGGTAACAGTGCAGAGAGTGAAGGTTCACTGGTCCAGACAGTGAGGCTCTCATTACTCTGTACAGGGCCAGAGGAACAGTGTGGATGAACTGCATCTTCTCTGTGCTGGATAAGAGGGTCAGCTCTTCTTCCACAGGCCTGTAATCAAAACCCATTTTGCACTCCCACTAAATTACACTGTGTTTCTCTGCCAACGCTTGCTGCTATTTTGTATGCAAGGAGAAAAATCTCCGGCTGTGTTCACACTGCAAGCACAAAGTGGCCCAAATCAGATTTTTTTTGCTGTTGTTGCTCACATGTGACTCAGATCTGACAGTGTGAGCAGTACAAATAAAAATGGAAAGTGAAATTTTTTAAATTATAATTAGAGTCATTTCCACATGTGGTTCTCAATCAGATACAATTCTGATTTATTTTTTTGCATAGAACTTTAGTCTGAACTTGAACTTGTGTTGACCGGTATGGTCCGGCATATTCAAATCTCGCTGGTCAAAATGTGCGTTAAAATCTCTCTAATACGGTCCGAAATGAACGCTTGTCACATGCAAAATGTGGGTAGATTTGGCGTGGAAATATTTGACGTTTGTCACTGCTGCTGCTGTGCCGTACAACCCACCGCCCACCGTGCGAGCTGAGTTTAAGAGTGAATGACAGAGTGAGCATGCTGTAGAGGAGAGGTAGCGTGGAAAGCTTGAATAACAAAAAAATATTGTATTTTATTGTTTTACAGCAGTTTAATACTATGTAGACAGACACTCTTAATTCTCCTTCGCATTTGACAGTATTTAATTATCTACCTTAGTCTAACTGGTGGATGTACTGCTGAGCAGCCAGCTTCAGGGCTCTGCTGAGTCGAGCATATTTTTAAAATAACGTTATTGCACATTTGTTGGGACAGTTTTTTATTTAAATTTTTGATCCAAAAAAAGAATATTACAGGTTAAATTGATGTGTCTTGATAATGTCTTTCTTTTACTGGGCTGCCTGACAGTTTATTTAATCTCACTAAATATTTGACCGAAATTCTCTGAGAGATTAAAGTCTTTCAGGTTTTCACTTTAACTGGCACTATTTTTTTTTTTTTTTTTTAGCATAAGCACTGGCCTGAACACAGAAGTCAGAATTAATGGGGATTTTATGATGAACTGAAAGTTCCCTGAAATCTGGGACAAAATCTTTTTTTTTTTTATAGCAATTCACATCACAAACCCACCACTCCTGGCTCCGGCTTAGCATCCACACACACCTCTCTACAGATGTAGCAGCTAAAGCTCCACAAAAAGACATAATTAAGAATTTGCCTATCTTTCTGCTCATCCTCGTACTTCTTATCTCCTGCTCATGAATTCTCCAGCTTCCACTGCACATCAGCTTAAAAAATAAAACTGTAAATCCTCTCTTCACTGGCCTCCATGTTTCCTTGTGTCCGGCAGCATGCTGCTTGCGACATCTTTGTCACTGTTCTTCTGCATGCACTTCTGACCAGTTCACATGTAGATTTGACAATTCCCACCTCTAAAGCACAATGTGAACGGCGAAATAAATTGGATGCGAGCATGTAAGCGTTGAGCACAAAGTCTTGCTGTGTGAGCAGAGCCAAAGTGAATGTATGCGTGATCAAGCACGCATGCATTTCCGTAACAACACACAAGGACCCGTTCTCGCTCCTTCAACAATGCAAATTTGTTTGTTTCCCTTATTTCCACAATCCAATCTTCAAGGCTCGGCTCTCACCCTGCTCTCATCGGCAATGAATCCTGACATGAATACAAATGTAGCTTCGAGTCACCACTCAAAACCAAAGAATGTCCCCCACCATCTCTAAAATTATTTTGAATTGTTTACTACTATGGGCTCTTGCTAGTTTAATCAAAGGATACGCAACTCATAGTGTAAATGGATAAAACAGCCTCTTCCATTTTCATCAACGTCTTCACAAACTCTGTTGGCTGACATACGAAGGTTGGCATAGAATTCATTATGAAGACCTTTCCTATACATCACAAAGAATAGCCCCACATCACGTTTTCTCCATTTCGACAGAAACAAGCCCACAGAGATTTTTGTTGCAACATTTCTAAAACAAAAGTGATTCAAGTGACCGTAAGGGACTTTACATTCCACACTGCTTCTCTGTATCAACACCACATAGCAGCAAACGTTAAGTGCTTTACTTAAGAAGACAATTTCAATTAAAAACAGGTCGAATGATCAGGCAAAGATACAGTCCTCTTAGGAGTGATTTAACATTGATTGCTCTTAGTTTCCTCTGAGGAAATTGCTTATCAGAGGTGACAGCTTGATTGGCTACATGGCGCGTATGGCCAGTGATTATTAAACTAGGGTGTTTGAATTACTCAGCTCTGGATGGCCGTCTTTTCCTTACACACTCCAATTGATTTTGACTAATTTGGTCATTTTTCTTGATTTGTCCCTACATTTTTCTAGGCACTGTGATGTGCTGTTTTGATTAGTTTCCATAAGAAACATACGATCTGGTTCATCAAGCACCACGTGGAGCTGAATGAGACAGCGCCTCCACTTTCTGCGTAGACTTCGGTTGTTCGGTGTCTGCAAAAACATCATGTCAATTTTCAACAGAGCAACATTAGAGTCCATTCTACGGTACGGGATCACCAGCTGGTTTGGGAACCTAAATGTCAAATCAAAAACCCAGATTCTCAACCTGGTCAGAGTAGCGAGTAGGATTATGGGTCACTCCCCCCCTTAATCCTCAGTAACTGTTCGATCAGGCCGTCATCACAAAAACATTCTCACGTTCTGTTTAATGAATACACACTAATGCACTCAGGGAGAAGGTACAGGGTTCCCCTGTGTAAACACAACCGGTACAAACACTCCTTTGTCCCTCTGTCAGTCAAGCTCATTAATGAGCAAATGTGAGGTATGGT
>JAQLOL010000015.1:22638348-22649096 GCA_029783665.1 Naso thynnoides | reverse complement strand
TTAAGCTTTTGACTCCTTGTGGAGTTTGCGCTGGGCTCCCCATCGTTTGTGGATGGGGTCGATGTAGGTGCTTTGGTGGGTTGGGGTGGGGGGGTATTTGGTGTTTAGACTGTTTCGGCCACCAGTGGTTCAGGCTTTTTTGTTCTGTTGTTCTGTTGTTAGTGTTGTTGCTATTACCCTTTTCAATTATTTTTATTCATTTATTTATTTTTATTTTTTGTTTTATTATTATTTTTTTCCCCCTTTTCCTTTTGTTTATGCCAGAGGGGTGTGGGTGGAGCTTCATGTCCATTTTCCATCATAATTTATGGCTACTGATGGTAATATTTCAGGAGTCCCTCATGATGGTTCTTCAGTGAGGTTTGTGAGCTGGAATATTGAAGGCATGGGGAGTCCAGTTAAAAGATCGAAAGTATTCGCTCATTTGAAACGACTTAAAGCCGATCTTGTGTTTTTGCAGGAAACCCATATGTGCACCAGGGATCAGGTCCGATTAAAATGTCCATGGGTTTCTGAGGTGTTTCACTCAGATTTCAACTCCAAAACCAGAGGGGTGGCCATTTTAATCAGTCGTTCAATTCAGTTTTCAGCCTCCAAGGTAATATCTGACAGAAATGGCAGATATTTAATTGCTTCAGGCGCACTGGCTCATGTTCCAATACTATTAGTCAATATTTATGCCCCCAATTTTGACAACCCACAGATTATGAATAAACTGTTTGAGCACCTCCCTTCTTTAAATAATAATCTGCTTATATTTGGTGGGGACATGAATTGCATTTATCCCAGACTGGATCATTCTAATCCACGTATTCTGACCCCATCATCAATGTCAAGAACCCTCTCAGATTTTATGGCTTGTAATGGTTGTGTTGATTCTTGGAGGCTCTTCAGCCCCCATAACAAGGATGATTCTTTCTTCTCACAGATGCATCAATCATTTTCTCGGATTGATTATTTCTTTATTGATGCCAAGCTTATTTCCAAGTGTTGAATGTTAATTACCATCCTATCATCATTTCTGACCATGCCACTCTCTTTAGATATTCAGTGTTCCCCACACCGGTATTCAGCTCCATGGAGGCTCAATACATTACTCCTCTTGGACGCTAAATTCAATAAATTCATTGCAACCTCAATTGACGACTTCATTATTATTAACCAGAATGAGACAACCTATTTCTGATTCACTACTGTGGGAATCCCTTAAAGCGTACCTACGGGATCAAATCCTTTCCTATTCTGCACATTTAAATAAAACTTGAAAAGCCAAACTGCAACAGCTCTCCATCAACATTAGAAATTTGGATCAACAACTGGCCACTCATTCTACTTCCAGTTTACTCAAACAACATGTCGAATTGCAGACTGAATTCGATGTTTTCACTACCACTGATGCTGAGCACCTACTGTTATGTTCTCGCTCTACATATTATATTATCTGCTAATTTCTCCCCTTTAATGTCTAAGATTAAACTGGACTTTCAAAGATGGGGTAATTTACCTCTGTCGTTAATTGGAAGAATCAACTCTGTTAAAATGAATGTTCTGCCAAAATCTCTATTTTTGTTTCAGTGCCCCCCCACCCCCCACCCCTCCTTCTGCCTTAGCATTTTTTTAAGACTATAGATCAAGCTATTTCTGTTTTAATATGGTCAGAAAAGCTCCCAGAATTAGTAAATTTATTCTTCAGAGATGTAAATTCAATGGTGGTCTGTCACTGCCAAATTTTCAACTGTATTATTGGGCTGCTCACATTCATAAAATTTCATTCTGGCTCAATTCATGTGTTCTGCCATGGTGTAAATTAGAGGTACAGTCTTGTGTTTCATCTTCCCCAAGAGCTCTGCTTACCTCCCCCTGTCTAACTAACCCCTCTGGCTTTACAAATAACCAAGTGGTGATCTCCACCCTCAGAATTTGGTACCAGTTTAGGAGACATTTCAAATTTACTTCAGTATCCATTCTAGCCCCATTGCTGAGGAATTACTTCTTTCAACCATCACTTACAGACTCCACCTTCTCTGTATGGCACGAAAAAAGGCCAACAGATTTTTCAAGACTTGTATAAGGATGGTATTTTTTGTACTTTTGTGGATCTGTCAAGAGAATTTCACCTCCCAGCTTCTCATCTTTTTCGTTACTTTCAAATTAGACACTGTGTTAAATCTCTGTTTCCGACTTTTCTAGCCTATCCACCGAATTAACTCTGGGGTGAGTTTTTCAACTTAAAACCCCTTCAAAAATCACTCATTTCTAGAGTTTATAACAAACTCCTGATGGATGACCGTTCACCAGACATCAAGGTTAAGGCTGCCTGGGAGAGTGAGCTGGGTTTGAACCTGGACAATCAAAGGATGAATGCTGCTCTTGATCTAATCCATAAAAGTTCAACTTGTGCTCATCTCACACTTATACAGTTTAAGGTGCTATTTAGGATCCACTTTTCTAAAGCTTGACTGTCACAAATCCCACCCCCCTTTTTTTGTTTCTTTGTTTGTTTGTTGTTTTTTTTTGTTTGTTTTGTTTTGTTTTTCTCCCCTCCATTCAAGCACCGTTGTTTTGTTTTGTTGTGGTGTTCTAAATAAAGGGGGAAAAGTAGAGTGATGATACTCTGAGATTTCTACATGCCTATCATCATGTCTCTACGTTATCATTGTGATTTTCATAGTGGAACTTGTATTGTCTTTTTTCATGTATTACTCCTCTAATAAAAATATTAAAAAAAAAAAAAAAAAGAAGCATTCACCTTGTTGATCCCTGATGCAGTTCTGGCTTCACGTTGCAACCCTTCTAATGCACAGCTCATGTTCTTCTCCCCAGACACAGATGTACTGGTGCTGGTTGTAGCATATTATGAAATCTTGCTGAAAAATTCTTGTGTTTTAATGGCATCTGGGATTTTGGAAGTGACACCAATATGGAAAGCTCTGCGTGCAGATCGAGCAAAAGCTCTGCCTTAACAGGAGCACACAACATTGGGGGATTTTCTAGAATAGGCCGATTTACCTGGCTGAACAGCTACCTCAAAGCTGATGATGATGTGCTTTCTCAAACCAGGGAAGTAACAGATGATCTGTTATCTGCATTATGTGCATTTGTGTGCACGGTATACTTACTGAAGGCGATCCAAATCGCCATCATCCTTGAACTGAGATGGCATCTCTTCTGCAAGCTTCTACTCACACTTGGTGTTCTCAAGCAGCACCAGAGGCAATAATTAAGATGGACAGATGTCAGTGTAAGGCAGACTGTTTTTCACACAGATGTTTGTGCAAATCAGTGGAGCTACCCTGTACGGAGCTATGTCGGCTCCATGGAGGCTCAATACTGACTGACTGCCAGAATGATGAAGATTCTCGGTATATCACATTTGCTTGTGACAGCGGTGATGATAGTGAGGATGGTGGAGATGTGTAGACTGGAACTGCAATATTTCAATAATTAGCTTGTCCAAATGTGTTTAAATGTTTTAAGTCATCTACTCTACCTCTGCTGTACTCTAGGTCCTGAAGTTAAGGAAAATAATGGCTCTGCTCCAAGTTGCAGCAGCATGAGCAGCATCGGATCAGGTAGTGATTTCTCATTTTCTAGCGGTGTATCTTTGTCGTCTAAATTTTGTTTAATTTCTTGCATGATTTTTCCACATGAGATTAAAGTTGTTGGCAGATTTTGTCAGTATACATGTTTACAAATCAAATTAAGGCACACACCATATCTGGTCCACTACCTTTGTTGCATGTTTGTCATTCTCTCTCTGTCTCACTCATTTAATATTGTCAAATCATCATCTTTTTTTTATCCTGCTCTCTTGCTTTTAAGGATCAATTTCCAAAGTGGAATTCCTAGAAGCCAAGATCCAATGGCTAGAAAAGATAATAAAGGATCTTGAGCAAGAGTGTGATTTCTTGCGTGAGCAAATCATTGGAAAGAAGAGATCATGTGAGTGATTTGGGAGCAACTTGTATCTGCAAAATATAAAGTAATTGTCATGAACAGTGTGATATTTTTTCATGATATTCTGCTCTTTGTCTCATCTATCCTCTATTTGGTCAAAGCTCAACCAAAAGCAATTACTTTGGAGGACGACGAGGATGACGATGTCAACATGGATCCCCCATTCCCCCATTCATGGATGAAGATGATCCCCCCATCTTCTCCAGACATCAGTGAGTCCTCGGACAGTAATGTTGTCATCCAAACAAGTAAGAAACATCGGACACAGCCACCTGCATCTGCAACTGTGTCTGTGCCTGGAAAAGCTCATGTAAGAGGTAAGAATGGCATAACTAACCGCCTGCCCTGTTAGCACCAGGTGGTCATGAAGTATTAAAGCAACACTGGGCAACCTTGCAGTATGTGAAACGTTCCCGGATGGTCTACTAATTCAGAAAACAATTCTAGTATGCATCTGACCAGACTTCTCTGCGCACTGTTTCCCACAATGCAATGCACACATGACTTCTTACCCAAACCAAGACTGTTCAGTTTAGTTTGCCATGTACTGTAACCATGTGATATAACTTTATTAAATAAAATAAATTTAATACAGACTGATCGGTTCATCGTAAAACATTTATTGATTGATTTCTGATTAATTACAATCAGAAACTTCAGACAATCAGAAACTTCATGTATTAAACTTTTCTCCCCCGGGGTAACGACAAGGGCTGACTCCTCTGTGATGTCTCAGTCACTGCATCACTTCTAAACAAACTAATGCGACTGCCAGTGCCACAATTGATAGATTTGATCACTGAGACCAGCATTTATCTCATGTAAAAACCTTAACCAGCCTGCAGTAAAGCTCTAAAATCCTCCGTGTATGTTACTTAGCGACCGTTTTCTCTCCTGGGGTTGCGAGGTGGGCTGGCCAACTGAGCAGCTGCAGGAGGCGGCTTGCTCCCGTCTGATGTCCCGGTCACTGCTCCACAAATGGAGCTTCACTTCTCCAACAAACATCGAGACAACTTCTAAAAAGCCGTCATTTGGATAAACTAACCACGCAGCAGGACCAATATTTACACGAGTCCGGGCTCGTGTTTTATTGCTTTCTCTCTTTTTTTATTGTTAGTGTGTCATACAGCGTGTCAATAGACGTGGCGTTGCCGTAAAGCAGGTCATACTCTACGTGATTACGGCACACCTCTGTACCGACGTAAACAGGATAGTTACTCAGTGCGGTTGCAGGTGGCCCAACCCCCCTTCAGCTGCTATTAACCGTGTATCTATAGCCTCGCTGAGTTTAGATCATTATTTTTTGGCAGATAAGTTACGCCGTGTTGCCTTAATATAAGCGTTGGTAAGAGTTGTTATTATGTCCTGTAGTAATTATGAGGCAAAAATACAGATCTTTAGTTCTAGATTCTGAATATTCTAGGATTTGATGAAAAAATATTAAATGTCTAAAGTCAAAAAATTGCCTTTCATCAAGAATAAAGCTATTTTATTTTGCAGAATTCACACAAATTATTATCCAACATCAAATGTATTGCCAGAGAGATTTGTCTCTGAATTAAAACATAATTCAGAACTGTAAGGCTTACCAAATAAACAGATCTTAGAGTATCATTATTGTTTTGAATTCTGAACCACATATTGTGCGTGGAATCATATTAGGAGAGGAGCAGATTCTCCAACTCCTAGAATATGCTTCATACTTTTATCAAAAGAGAAGTGACCAGTTTTAGCAATTTCAGCTTACCTAAGCTGTGGTTTTGTGCTCATTTCTTGTGTTCTTTGTTTTATATATTTTTCAGTGAAAGGGCCAGCTGAGGTTATCAGCAGATATAAAAAAGTCTTGAAAAGCTTAAGCAAAGTCCGCACCATGACTGAAGCTTTCAGAATCAATGGCGTGGACCGGGGAACCATCAAGATGACTGCAGCGATTGCACAGCTCAGCATTGTGGATCCTGTAACTTTCAACACCCTGAAGTTTGATCCTGCAACTGAGACTTTGCAGTCCTTTGCTAAAAGATGTGCAACGCACATAACCCCCAAGAAGAAGAGCATTATAGAGGACATGAAGGCCAAATGCCAGCTTCTCCCCTTGTTGATGAAGTACTAGAGGAGCTGCCTTGTTCAGTTAAGGCTGTTATGTTAGAAAAATATGAAAAGAAATATTTGTGCACAGGGGAATGAATCCAGTGCAGCAGTAATTAAAGAGTGATATGGCTGTATAGTGCAATGTTTTGTATTTTTGTAGTATTTTGCATTATTTGTTGTCAGCCTTGAGTATCATTGTTGGTTTGAATTCTGAACCACATATTGTGCATGGAATCATATTAGGAGAGGAGCTGATTCTTCAACTCCTAGAGTATGCTTCCTACTTTTTGAGCAATTTCAGCTTACCTAAGCTGTGATTTTTGCTCATTTCTTGTGTTTTTTGTTTTATATATTTTTCAGTGAAAGGGCCAGCTGAGGTTATCAGCAGATATAAGTGCAATATTTGTGCACAGGAGAATGAATCATGTGCAGCAGTAATTTTAGAGCAAGCTAAAGCTGTGTAGTGCAATGTTTTGTATTTTTATAGTATTTTGCATCATTTGTTGTCAGCCTTGTTGTCAACCAGTGGTTTAATAAATGAGGAATTTGTACGTGTGCTGTCTTTGTTATTCTCCAGTACCACTGAATGAGAGGGAGTTTATTGCAGTAGTTATGTGCTATAATATATGAACTAATTGTGAAAAGGGGGCAACTTTAGATTAGGGAACATGTGTTGGTTAATAAGTGTTCAACTATTAGTGTATTAGTAATGATCAAGATGTCACTTTAGTATGGGGATGACTAATTTGGAGCTAATATGGTATCAATTTGTATACTTATAAGCAACTAATTCATGGTGAATAGGTGTCCCTTAAAATAAAGTGTTACCAAGACTTTTTCACCAGTGAAAAGTTTTGGGAGGGTCCCAGCCTTTTGTTTCAGAGCACTCAAAAATAATCCAGTGACTCCTCATTATAAATAACATACAGTCGCTAAGTAAAGAAGAACATTTTTCAACTTACCACATTCACTTCTTAAGCTGCTCCAATACTACACAAGACTGTGGCTATTTCCTGAAAGCACTGCATTCCAGAGCAGCACCAGTATACTTTTTTTGTGTGCTAATGCTCAGATTATACTCGGTCGACGCTATATGATCAAGTTTCCTTCAGCAGAAGTTGAAGTGAAGAGTATTTAAATTCAAGCAAAGACCTTTGGCTGGTTGAGTGTACAAAATGTGTGACTTTAGATCATGTCCCTCCTCTACCAACGGCCAACAGTGGGTTTTTTTTGGTTATTTTTAATTGTTTTGTGTCACGACACTGCCCTGGCCATGTGGAGTTGTCAGGCCTACCTGTAATCTTCTGTGAAATCTGGATATGAAAATATATTTTCCAAAGAAATAGCTGATCTAATATGAAGTTTGTTCTCTTGAGTTGTTATTGAACTTGGCCACTTCCTGCCTGTCGCCACCTTATAAACACTTGCTCAATATTCTGTACGTCACCGGTTCAAGTGCTGGACCTAAAGATTTATAGTGAGCAGACATGGTTGTGGAGGTCCACACAGATGGGTTCAGTTTCTTCTGCACCACTGAGGGTTGGAATGTATTCTGCTCCGACAGCTGGTCTTGGAGCGATGCCTTTACATTAACAATGGTCCAAGCTGCAAAGGGGACCCCGAGACCCCCTTAACTGGAGGAGAGATTTATGGCCCACATGTGATAGCAAGTTGGCCTGATTTCGGCATTTTACACCTCCAAAGAAAAAAGAAGCCGAAAGGGAAACGAGGAAATACATCAGTGGAGAAATTTGGAAAATGGAAGATAATCTGGAACATCCTTATTTTCATCCTTAGATTTTTAATTGTCAATTATTACAAAAATGTCACATATTGTTGTATTTCAAGATCATACAAACAAAATATCATTGCAGCATTGCAAGATAAATGTAAAATAGTGCAGCTGTGTGTACTTGAGGCAAACTCTTTGGGACCAATTTAAAAAAATCTGATTTAAACATTTATGATGTTATTAATAATTATGACATTATCAAGTAGTCCAACTGTTCTTGGTTGACCAAGTGTTTTGTGTATCTTAGTAAACTGGATTCACTTCCCATTATAACAGACGTGCACACTGCAAACACTGAACTACAAATCTACTTGAATAAAAAGGCCTTTGTGTTAGGCCATCAGTCAGAAATTTAGCTCAACAAGCAAACAAAACATTTGGATTCAAAATCAAATGTTTTTGATTCAGATTAAAACATTTGTAATAAAAAATAGTTTTACTTGCAATATATTATTTAACTTATAAAGTAATTTTGTCATTTCAGCATCAATGTTTTGGTTCCTAAATCTATTTTTTGATTGCAGAGTGAAAATGTTGAGCTCTCAGAAACATTATGTTTCGTTGCAGATTCTTAATGCAAATGTAACTTGTAGTTGTATTTATGCTCTGCTAGATCTTCACGTGATCTACATCTGTGGTTGTTTTTTATGCAGCACTTTAATTGTTAAACACATCGACATGCTATTTAGCTACTTTTATTGAATTTTGTACCATTTTTTCCAAAGAAGCAAAAATTCCCCTTTCAAGCCCAAAGACAAGACACATCACTCGGTTTAAGCCCCTTAAAGCCCATACAACATAAAAAAAGAATTAAATACTTTTCTCTTTTGTTGCAGGAACAAAAAAAGGTGCTTTATTCTCAAGTGTGCATGCATTCTCTGTATTTCTGTATATTTTTCTCCTCTGTATATTTCTGTATTTTTTTCAGTTTATATTTGTAACTGTAGGAAACCAAAGTTTTCCCTCGGGGGACCAGAAATGTATTAAACTGTGATTCTGATTCATAAATGGGTCCATAATTTCTTTTGTGTGTAAAATTATGCAAGTGTACGGTTTTTATAAAATAAGCTCAGCCTTGTTTACAGTCTGCCAGACTGCAGGCCATTTGAACGAGGCCTCAGAGGAGACATATGCGCATACCGCCAGCTCTTTCATTGTAAATAAATGAGATGCACAATTTGGTCCAACTGTCACAGCACACTTGGGGTTAAAGAAGGATGTCAAATACCCCTCCCCGCCCCAGAGGCCATGTTATCAAAACATCCCGGCAGGGGGATGATCCAGGCGCTCCTGTCACTAGCCAGTCAAGCAGGTGTATTCTTGCACACGTCTCGCTTCGCCTTGATCTATATTCCCCCTGCCACCACTCCCCTCCGCATTCCTACTCACCCACACCACTGAATACACACAGAGGTCCTATTAATCCCATTATGCAAATGGGAGTTATAAATCGCACAGGGTTTTCTCTTTTTTCCCTCTCTGTCTCCCCTAATTTCTCCACATTTCTCACCCTGCCGCCACCGCACAGGGTTTTCCTGCTACTTAATTAAGTGAGAGTGGCAGGGTTCGCTGCAGCAGGCACAGAGAGAATACATGCCAAATGCTTTCTAAGGGGCGAAAAGAGGTGTGGGGCAGGGGCGTTTCAGCTGGCAGTGATAGATTGGCATCCAGCATGGTGGTGACCCGGACAAGGACAATTGGCAGAGAGGCTGTGAGGCCAAACACCCCCAGGAAGCATGGGTAGATGGATGTATGGGGGTACTGTTGAGGCAGCATCAGAGCTGCATGGTGCTGAAACACCTCTCTGTAAATGACTGAGCATTAGTCACACCTATGTGTTGCATAAAAGAAGTTTGTCCTTTTTACTGAATCACATTTTCTCATCAGTGCACAGCATCTTCAGCGTCCAGAAACTGTCAGGGCCTCACGCTCACTCTCTGTTTTAGGTGGCTTACAGCTGAAAATCACTAGAGAGAGTCAGACAGAGACGCGCAGATTCAGATAGAAACAGATTAAGAGAGATGTAGAAAAATAAAAGGCATCTTCAGAGCGAGACAGATAGATTTGGAATAATATAATAATATAGTAATGCTGGAGTAACATTAACAGTAATGTTACCGGTACAGTAGGTGACAAGATTTCTAACATGAAAGTCGGAAACTTTTCATCACACAAAAATCAACATCATTATGAAGTAAAAAATGAAATTTTGATGACTTGCAAAGGATGCAGTGGGCCATTGTCTCATCTTGGTCTGGGTTACAGGGTTGTGTAAATGTGATATTTTCTGATCTTGTCACTTAAATAACATTTCTGCCTCTTAAAAAGAATCTGACCTCCTCTTGTCTGCTCTTCTCTTTCCTCTCCTTGTTTTCCTCTTCTTTACTCTCTCTATCTTTTCTTCTCCTTTTCTTCACCCTTCTTCCTTTTCTTTACCTTTTCACCTCACTCTTGCACATTCTCCTCCCTCGACTTGTTTACTCCATTAATTTTTCGTACTCACTTTCTTCTGCCCTTTTCCTCCTGTCCCCTTCACTCTTCCCTCTATCCATTGTTAAGCCTCCTCTCCTAAGATATTGTAAGAGCTCTCACATGATAATCTTTACAACAAATTTTGTTACAGTCACAACAGTGACACGAAATGTTACTGTCAAGTCTTCAGTCCACCCACATTGTGTTCGATGGCGGTATCGCATTAGTCTGCATGCAACCAGAATCACAGCTTCTGTTTCACTTCATATTTTGTTAATCCACGGCTGAAATCAGGGACATTTCCGTGGACAGCTCTAGCCGAGGACAGCTCACCCAAAACTGAAATCGGGGTCCTCTGGTCACCTTAAAGGTAGGGTGGAGGATGTTGGAAAAACGGTTCGAGCAAGCAGCATTTTGAAAAAAACACAATTCAAAAGTC
>JAQLOL010000015.1:22608751-22638248 GCA_029783665.1 Naso thynnoides | reverse complement strand
GCTGGAGGAGCAGACTTCATGCCAACAGGTACAAACACAGCTGCAGTTCAGCTTTGTGCTTCATTAAAAACCTGCACACACACACACACACACACAGTGTCGTCAGAGATGAGTGTGTGTTTGACACAAACATCATGTCATGTTCAGGTTACAGAAAACAAACTAAACTCAGACTGAGGCAGATCAACGCTTTGGTATCGGCTCAGCTCGGGCGAAACGGCTCAAAAGTCAATCAGCCAAGTTTCGTACCTGTCGATATCGATAATTATTGATCATGTAGGTTGTAACTGACATCTTGTCTCATATCACGGTACGATGCAATATTGATTTATTGCCCAGCCCTAGTATGAACACAGACTGAGTTGTTTCCATGGAAACACGGACATAACAAAGACAAACATTAATATTGTTTTGCTGGGTCCGTTTGTGATGGACAGGAAGTTTGACTCACTTGGTTCCTGTTTGTTTTGCGTGTGCAGATTCGCAGAGAGATGGGCTGAGTTATGAAGATCTGGTGATGCTGCGTGTGGTGAGTGATCAATACATCCAATATTGGTTTTTTTTACCTATGAAACATCCTGAAAGGTGATTTTTTTTTTTCCTCCTGTGCTTGTTGTGTGCCAGCAGCACATACGTGAAAACTAAAATCATCCTTGCTCATAACGCACAGCGGGCTGATCGATGGCAGGTTTGTAGAGCGGACGACGTGCGGAGCAGCACGCTCCACTGCGCACGTCCTCGTCTGGCAGCTCGACTCGGTTCAAACTGGAGCTCATAAACGAACCTGCACGCCAACAACAACCTCCATCCAGGCTGCGTATGTAGGCTCTAACAAAGAACATGCACTACATCTCCACAGTGATATCTAAGCGAATACTCGTTCCCTCAAGACAGTGACCTCAGGTGGCACGGTGGCTCAGCGGTTAGCACTGTCACTTCACAGAAAGAAGGTCGTGGGATCGATTTCTGTGTGCAGTTTGCATGTTCTCCCGTTTGTGTAGTCGTCCTCCAGGTGCTCTGGTTTCCCCACCATAAAAACATTCATGTAGGTCTCCCTGCAGTCAGTGCCCTTGACTGAGGCACCGGCTCAGAATCTGGAGGTGGTCTGCAGGCGTGGCTGCCCGCTGCTCCTCAGCGACGGTCAAATATCACCTTCCAGGACTGCAGGGGCTCTGTTTGAGTCCCTGCAAGGCAGCTCTTTGAATCCAGTATCTTGTCAATAAAAATGGATTCATAAGAAGTTTATGTTGAGGAGCAGGTGATGAAGTGTATGAACTCTGTTGCTTCTCTGTGATTGGACGCTTTCAGGAGCAGCTGGTGGCGAACAGTCGAGGTTACACGCAGGAGACGGATCTTTCTCGAAGAGTGAAAGACTGGCAGGACAAGATCCGGACTGAGCTGGCTCTGCAGGTAAATCGCTGCTGTTCGATAGCCTGGCGGCGCCCCCTGGTGGACAGATGCTGCCTCACTCTGTGTGAGGGAAGATCGCTGCTTCACCACCTCATATAACACACTGCAGCTGTTGCTACTTCCTGTTCCTGTGGGGTGTTTTTTTCAGGAGGCGCGTCCCGTGCTGGACATCCATGATTACAGCGACAGGATCGTCAGATCAATCAACGGTGTCGGCCAGCGGAGATCTTTTGCCTCCATCGTAGCTGGTTTGGACAACTTTGAAGCCTGCAAGTACCTGCTGGCCTCCCTGCAGCTGGTAAACGTCACACACAGTCCGATCATGAAGATTCACCGCACAGCACAGACATGAGCACAGATTTTACATCAGCCTCCCTGTGACAACAACAACAACAACAACAAATAAATTTCACTGACAGGAGGAAAATTAAACTGCAGCTGATTTGTGTTTGACACAACAAATTCAACAGAACTTTTTCTTGACACGTTTTTTGACAGAAGAGCTCAATGAAACTGTGAGGATAGTGTTGAAGCTTTAACTGTGTGTGTGTGTGTGTGTGTGTGTGTGTGTGCGTGTGCGTGTGCGTGTGCGTGTGTGCGTGTGTGTCAGGCCAATGACTACACAGTGGACGTGGACAGTGCTGAAGGTCTGGAGGACAGCCTGGACTCGATGGGACTGACTCTGCTCAGCACTCACAAAGCGACAGATCGATTCAAAACTCTGACGGCTTCGACCTGAAACTTTGAGGTTTCTGTTTGTTTCCAGAAAGACGATGAAATCTGGAGACCCTTCTGTTTCCTGTCTGAACTGTATCCCAGCACTCTGCAGACTTTCCCTGTGGTAACTGCATCATGACCTACCTTTAAATAAATTTTAGAAAAATCTAACCCTGTGTAATAAAGCTGTCACTAAGCCTGTTCGTAACCAAAGAGAAACACGCTGGTGGTTGATTGGCTGGAGACCCGACCAGATGTTTGAGGTTCAGACGACGTGCCAGCTGTTGAAAGGCTCGTTGGTGAAACATCGAAGCTTTCTGCTCGATCACAGCGACGGGCCAAGTTCAATACGAGGCCAGTCCTTTTTCCTGCCACTTCGCTGATTCTGATTTCAATCATTTCTTAGTATTTTTTAAACACTTTATCTCCAGAGATTTTAACTTTGATCATACAGAGCATGTTAAATAAATATGTGTATGAGGAATGGTACAAATAATAAGACCATGTCCAAACAGATCAACAGAAAATAAAGAGCAGAAGACGTGAACCTACACAGAACAAGACACGACGACACAAACACGTGCGTCACAGCGCGTCAGGCACTCATGTGACTGATGAAGGTTTACGTTCATAGTCTGAGAGCAGCTGAACTGTGAACGTGGTTCTTCAACGGGTCCATTCAGGCTGCATCTGTTTCTGCATCACATGGAGGAGCCACGTGCTCCCTCCTCAACTGGACCGAGCGCCTCGCCACTGAGGAGGAAACGGCAGTGACCCCGCGGCAAACCGTTGTAACATTTGGTGGCAAAAGTTGATTATCCAGAATAAACATCATAGATCTCAACATCATAATTTTGATGAGTATTAATTACATTTGGACGAGTCAGAATGACAGAGATCTGGAATTCGGTTTGCCTACTTAAAACTGATTCCAGATATTTGCAATGATGTCCCTGAAAAGGACATCTGACTCGTCTCACGTCCTCAATGACAAGAGGAGAATTTGCCTTCAGGGTATCACAGACATCACTTTGACCTCAGAAGTGTCGTGCACGAGCCTGTCGTCTGCACGGGGCTACGGCAGATACCTCCAGTTAGTCATCTCTCTAATCAGAATTCATTGAAAAGTATCTATAACTGGATAAGAGAGACGTACAACTAAATTATCACCAGCCAGAATTCCAGTTTGAGACATCTCTTATGTCATTTTGAATACAACTTAATTTCAGTTATCTAAAAAGGACACGATAGGTTTCTCTCACTGAACTGGGAGAGTGACTGGGCAGAATTCCATTGTAGATGTCTCTCACTGGGTTTACAGATAGAATTTAAGTTAGATATCCATAATTCACACTGTGGATATCTACAGCTGCATTACAGCTGATGAGAAACCTCATGCACACCAATGGGAAAGGTGAGAACATTTGTACTAAGAGGGACCGCGTGGATACGTGAAATGTTGCTGAACCGCAGATGTCTGTGACACGCATCCAGACGAGCCGCCAAAGGTTTTGTCAGCTCGCCACAGTGACCGTCTTTAACCACGCAGCGACTGGACTCGTGAAAATACACCAAACACCCAGCGCTGGAGAAGGGTCGCTCGTTTCTTTAAATAGAAAGAGAACAAACACGACCCATAATGGCCGTTAATAACAAATGTCTCATGTTACAGCTGTAACTAAACCCGAGCAGTTTTCACGCTCCACACGTGGAACGATTTCCTCTTGGAGAAAGTAGAAGTAACGGCGGCGCGGCCTTGGTGACGTCTCTCCTGCAGCCGGTGGAGCCGTTTGTTTCTCTGCGGCGGCGTCTCGTTTCAAAGCCGGTTGTGGATTTCAGGATGTTTGGACTTGAAATGTTTGGACGGTTGCTGGCATTGCTGCTGAGTGTAACTTCCTTATCACAGGTTGTGCATGTTGCTGTAGTGTGTTGACTGGCACACACACACACACACACACACACACACACACGTACTGACTGAAGCTGCCACACCACCTCCGTTACTCACAGTGTGTCAGAGAAAAAACAGGACTGAACACTAGAGCTGCAACAATTAATCAAATAATTGATTAATCAAGCATTAGAAAATCAATTGATTAATGGTCTTAGTCTTTTTATTTGATAAAAAAAAAAGAGTTGCTGGTTTAATCTCTTCACTGTAAAAATTTGCTGCTTGTGTGTCAGTTCTAATAATAAATGAGTTTCAGTGTTTTGGGCCGTTTGGACAAAAGAAGCGATTTAAAGGCGTCACTGGGATCAGGGAACCTGAAATGTGCATTTTTCACACTTTGGACATTTCATCAAATAACTGAAAATTCTTGTTGATTAATAATAAAAATAATCAGTTTCAGCTCTACTGAACAAACACTTTAATTTTAAACAAAAGAAACGTCAACGATCACAGCAGGAGATTTCACTCGTAGTTTTTCTGCTTCATCAACGTGTTTTCACTTCGATCAGAGAACAAACTCAGACTGCCGAAACATTTTCAGGTTGTTCACACCGAAACAACGAAGAATCCAAACTGTCGCTTCGTGTCTCTCCTGTGAAGAGGAGTGACTGTGTGCGACACTCTTCCTCTCTCCAGCAGCATCGAGTTCACTGACTCCTCACTCCGACCAGCCACAGAATCCACATTCACACGTTCTTGTGGAAAAACAAATCAAAAATCTGCCTGTTAATTTGCTCCAGTGTTGTTTTCCGTGTGCACAAATGATTAATTTCAGAGCGAGATTTCCTAAAACCGTCTCATTTCCTCTGAACGAATCGAAGCCTTGAATCGGTGTTCCTGGTTCGAGGTCAGAGGCGACTGACTGGTGCGAAGTGAGTCTAAATATTTCAGGACTCCAAAGTGAGAGCTGAACTTTCAGGTCACCGTCCTTCAGAGTCGGACGTAGGCGTTGATGTGGTTGCGGACGCTCTCGGTGATCTGCTCCTGGTTCTTCATCCGGTTGTAATAATCCAGGAACAGCCCGTCAGGACTGATCAGGTAGATCAGGATCGTGTGGTCCACGATGTAGTCTCCGTCCTCGTCTTTGGGTCCGGGGCTGGCGTACACTCTGTAGTCCCGCCCCGCATATTTCACCTCCTCTGAGGTTCCCGTCAGTCCAATCAGACGGGGGTGGAAGTCTTTGACGTAGCGGGCCAGCGCTGGCACGTCGTCCCTCTCCGGGTCCACGGTGATGAAGACGGGCTGGACGGGAGGCAGTGAGGCGTCCCGGTCCAGAGCCGACACCACAGCGCTCAGCTTGTCCAGCTCGTCCGGACAGATGTCGGGACAGTGTGTGAAGCCAAAGTAAAGCAGCACCCAGCTGCCTAGGAAGTCCTTCTTGGTCCTGCGCTGCCCCCTGTGGTCCAGGAGGCTGAAGTTACCCTGACCCAGAGCCACCTGCTGCAGCTGCTCCACCCGCTGCCGCCGCAGCTTCTGCTGCTTCTCCCAGGAAACGAAGCCCCAGACGGCCAGCAGACCGCCGCCGAACAGCAGCGTCACCGCCAGACGAGTCCGGAGCTTCACTTTGGCGGAACGAACTGACGACTTTGGACCATGGGACAGTAAACACCTAAGAGTCGGCTGAGGAAAACGATGAGGATGAAGCGGTCTGACCCGAGGACTCGCCACTGAGGAGACCAACTGCCTCTGGACCTGAGGAAGACTTCTCAGGACTCTTCCTCCTCCACGCAGATCACCCACAATGCACCTGACCCCCAACATCTCAGGGGTTCCTGCAACACAAGCACATCAGTGTAGGTTTGAATATAGGAAGTATTCTCATCCAGAACATTGTGCTCTTTGTTTTTAAATATGTGCTTTGTGTTGTGTGTCTTTATAATGTGTGTCTATGGACCTGAGTCTGTAATACAGTTTAACATAACCACTGTGTGTACGAGGAAATGTAATCTGTGTACGAGCAAATGTAATCTGTGTACGAGGAAATGTCATCTGTGTACGAGGAAATGTAATCTGTGTACGAGGAAATGTAATCTGTGTACGAGGAAATGTAATCTGTGTACGAGGAAATGTAATCTGTGTACGAGCAAATGTAATCTGTGTACGAGGTAAAATGTAATCTGTGTACGAGCAAATGTAATCTGTAGCTTTAACATAAAGTAAAACGTTTCCCTCTGAAACGAGTTTTCAGGATAACCCCTTTTTTTTTCTAAAAACATCTATTTCATGTGAATTATGGCAGATTCCATAAAGTTGAGTTGAGGTTTAAATGATCAGCCGGCCAATGAGAGGGAGGCCAGGATGTGAACAGTCAGCAGTGAAAGCAGCAGCACTGTAACACCACATTACAGTCAAAAAGGTCTCACATTCAAAATCATTTCCCGTTGTACTGTAGTGACGTCAAAAGTACCATACAGTGGGAATACTGTAGTACAGCACAGTACTGTAAAGTGAGTCCTCCTGAGCGGGATTCCAGTCAGACCAGCTGCGCCATCTTGGATTGTTCACCGGCTGTGGCTGAACTGAGTGAAATTCACCAAGGCTCGGTGGGAGTGAGAGGCAGTTTAGTAAATGTAAACCTTTCTGACATGAGCACGAATCGTCCTGGACTGTTGCTGAAAAGTCCACCTGTCCTCCTGGAGGTCTAAATTGTCCTTGTTGACTCGCTGAGTCTTTCTGCTCGACACCGAACAGGAGACAGACGTGCTTCCGGCGGATGACTGCGTGGCTTCACGTCCTTAACGGCGCTAATCATTAGCAGCAGACTGAGGTGCATTACAACCCAGCATGGAGCTGCGGTTTATTCATTTACAGCTCACAGCCACTTAATGTGAGAATATGAAGCTTCGGCCTGGAAGTCACCTTAACCTGTTGCTGTGAACTCTGACCGAAGAGGACATTAGCTTATCACGCTAAACCTCGTCTGAGACGTTAGCTTCCCTGGCTAACGGCTAACGGCTAACGTCACACAAACGCGAACCGTTCCAGAAGAACACCGAACATTACCTGCAGTGTCCGAACAGCCAGCCTCTGTGAGCGGACATTTAACTGTCGGACAAACCGGATGAGACTGAGCCGGCTGGAAAACACATGAGCTGCTTTTCCCTAAACTGTGGTTCACTGCAGCTGATTCGACAGACCAAGAAAACTCGAATCATACTGAAACATCGGCGGGGGGGGGGGCAACATAAAACATCTGTGACTTAGTTTTACATTAGGAACTTCACATAATAAATGTAAGTTAGAATTCAAGTCAATACACACCAACAGAATTCACGAGTTCAATCTTCGGTTAATATCCGCAGATTCGTGTGTTCTGCACCCGCAGCGCTGAAACTGTCCACAAGATGGCGCCCCGACCAGATACTGTTTGTGAAAATGTTGGAAATCAGACATTTCACCGCAGCGCAGCATTAAAACAGTCAAGTACAGAAAACAACATGAACGTCAAACTGGTTTCAATTCCGTTTTTGCCAAAAACAATTTAAGTGTGAGTTAATTTTCAGCTCAGGCTGGCTCAGTTCATTGACAGAAGTACAACCTGAGAGCACAGACCCCATTCCATGTGCCTGTGCATTGTGACAGTCAGAGGATGGACTGCATGGATTTATATATATATATATATATATATTATATCATAGGACCTTAAGAGTTCTTAGAATACATCCATGATGGACTGCAGGTCGTGTTTTGCCTGTGTCAGCTGGTCATCGGGCCCTGCTGAGCCTTTCATTTGAACCAGGTGTGTTGGAGCAGAAACACTGCTCTGGCCTTACAACAATGGAAAAGTTAGAAAGAATATGACCATAAATCACTTCTGTGTCAGTCACTTTTTGTCCAAGCCACAGGGAGCCGCTGCAGAGGGGCCAGGGAGCCGCTGCAGAGGGGCCAGGGAGCCGCTGCAGAGGGGCCAGGGAGCCGCTGGAGGCCCCGGGGCCACAGGCTGCAGGTCCCTGCCTGGAGCTGGCCGTGTCCTACAGCTGCAGATTCTCTGGAGACACAGTTTGCTGTCACACGCATCAGCCAGATGATTTGTATTATAACTGTACCTTTATAAAGCAGACTGGTAATGGCTCTGACGATATTGTTTCTTTACAGTCGTGCCTATAAATCCGGTCAGACCGGACCTGATGTTGGTTATGAGGTCGTAACTCTGGCTGTGAGCCTCACACACACTCTGCTGTACGAACAGGGATGGGCACACATCTCTTCACTGGACTATGTTTAGAACATTGACAGGACTGAGTGTGTTTGTTCTGTTTGTCACTTTAACTCTGACTCATGTATACTAAGCATACTACACCTGGCTACTGAGTGAAAACATTTCTAAATGATCATTTCGGCCTATTTAAAATCAAGATCAGCTCATTTCTGAAGCTGTGTATCTTTATCATGAGGAGCAAATATGTTGTGAGGCTCCAAACAGATTTTCATGGCGAGGAAGGAGAACGAAGCGTCTCCTTTGATAGGAAAGGTTCTTGATCCCTGGCTCGGAGGGGAAAGATGTGACAGTTACACACAGAGGAACTGATATATGAAGACAGGAATCTTTCTGCCCATGTTGTTAAATAATGAAAACATCACCACCGTGTAAATAAAGGGTTCTCCCTCTTCAGGAGGTCCCTGACAGGAGACGATGATGAGGAGCAGCTTGGTGCTGTGCAGAGACGTGTGAGAGCTTCATGCCGCCATGATGGATCCACGACTCATCGCTCGGTGTTGTAAAACATTTAGACTCAAATACACTGAGACACGAGATGAAAACACTGGAACAGTTCTCTCAACATTTCACGCTCGTGTCTCTTTCAGGCTTCAGGAGACGTTTCGAGCCGACGCCTTCACAGGTACGCCTGTGGCGTGGACTTCCTGCTGTGACGGTGACAGCTCGCCTTCGTTCTCTCCGTGTGCCGTTTCTGTGAGAGACATCAGTTAATCCTCCTCCGTCTCTCAGGATGGTCTGCACGTCCTCCCTGCATCCATTTAACCCCCCCCCCCCCCGCCGTGGTTGAGTTCAGCCTCCTCTGCTGGTTCTCTCATATTTTATTAACGAGCTCTGCGGGCAGCAGCCCAAACAAACCAGGTCACAACACGTCACACACTGCAGAGCCGCACGACGTGTGTTTCTGAACGTGTGACCTCATTGCGTTGTGTGGGGCTGTTTTGTATCCTGTGGGTCGTGGTGAGTGTCAGGTGCTGGTGTGTCAGACGTGACGCAGCATCGTGACTGAGCCTGGCGCTCACCTGCTTGTGTGAGCAGGAGGAGAGCTGCAGTCTGCTCCCACTCGTCTCCTCACCAGGAGCAAAGTGAAGCTCGGTGTCTGTCCGAGCGCCCGTCTGACGCTCTCATATACCTGCACAGAGACGCACAGCACTCTTTTCATTGGACACCTGAATCACATGAACACAGAACAGGTTACCTGGTGAGTTTGTCGGTAACTGGGCGTTTATTCGTCGGTTCGCTGACCTCTTGGTCGTTCATGTCACACTGAAGTGTCGAAGCCTGGAGCTTGATGGATGTGTTTTCAATCCAGACATTATTCAGTCAGTGACACTTTCATTTAGAAGTGGGCTCAAATAAACCGTGAGCCACAAACTGTGATGAGGAGGAAACTGATGAAGAAACACGCCTCTTGTTTTAAAGTCCTGAAACATCTGACTGCGTTCTGCACAGAGACACACCACTTCCTGTCTCCTAAAGGGGCGGGGCCGTGACAACCCATGTGACACTGCCACAGGAAATGAACGGTCAGTGAGAGGTCTCACTTTCTAAGGCCCGGTTCCAGTCCGCCCCCTAAAGACTCGAGCCCTGAACCCTCACCGACTGACCTGACGTCAGCTGGAAGTGACCGAGTGTGTGAGGGCCCCATGTGGTCCTCTAAACAGGAATGGAAGAGCACTCACCCCCTGTTGTCACACTGACGTCATTTCTGCTAATAACAGCAGGAAGGCGGAGACTCCCTGACAGTGCACACGTCAATGACGTCATCCAGGCACTCGCTCATGCACATGCACTGTTTTAGTTATGGTAATATTTATTATGTTCATTTCCAAATTAAGAGTCAAATCCATTTTTATGTACTGCAAGTCTCAAAGTCTTTAAAGTCAAATAAATATTTCATGTCAAATCTTCTTTGTGAGAGAATAATTAACCCTGAAAAAAGAATAATTAAAATAATTAATACAAATGGAAAAACATCCGGGACTGTGTTTAAACAGAGAGGCTTGAACCAAACAAACAGGACTTGTGTCAAACTACTCAGCGTTCATGTTTGAACACGGATGACACTACACAACGCTATGAACTATGGGTAATTTCATTCGCAAAGTCAGCATCGACGCTGACTTACCGTAAGGGGGCCTGGAGGGCTCATTCTCAGCGTGAACGCGCCTCAGGACTCGCCGTGAACGCGCCTCAGGACTCGCCGTGAACGCGCCTCAGGGGGCGGATCTCCGGCCCCTCACGCACGGACTCACCGTGGACGCGCCTCAGGACTCGCCGTGAACGCGCCCCAGGACTCGCCGTGAACGCGCCTCAGGGGGCGGATCTCCGGCCCCTCACGCACGCCCCCTTGTGGCTGTTGCTACTTTAGAAGATGGAGAAGAACAAATAAACCAGTTTAGTTTTCCCCGATGCTCTGAAGGAACGAGAGTGGCTTAGCCAATGAATGTGAGGTTAGAAAACAACATTTAACAGATGTGTGATGACTTCCGGTACAAAGCCCGCCCTTCTGTGGTCTTGTATCATCACGCAGGTTCAGAGACTTTTTACGCGTGTGCGCACCTTTCGCCTGAAGGGGGCGTGTCTCCGACACTCTGCGTCTCTCATCAGTCCTTCAGCGTTATCCTGCCTGGATTGGTGTTGCCTAGCAACCACTTGGAAGTGAGAGAGAGGTGTTGAGAGTTTTGCTGCATTTCCATTTTTATCAGCAGGGGTTTAAAAGCAGGGAGTCCTGCAGTGTGTCCGTGTTACCTGGTGCTCAGTCACACCTGTGACGGACAGCTGAAGCGGCACATCAGACATTTAGCCAGTTTAATGACCGCACCCCCCCTCTCAGTCCTCGTGCCAGAAGCCACTCCAAAAAAAAAAAAAACACACACCTGGCTTATAATCATGCTTCCGGTCTGTGAGCTGTGACGCATCAGGATTAAATGTAGTCGCTTCATAACCAGATAAAAGTCGTGCTGAAGGCAAACTACGATGTAACCTAAGCAGCTCCCGGCCACTGGCGCCCCCTGCTGGCAGGTAGAGAGAAGATAACTCCACCGAGACAAGCCGGAGTGTGCGGTGATAAAAATCTGACTGATGGATTCACTTAGTTCCTCCTCCACATGAGGACAAGTCATGTTTTCATTTAACACCATTTCTACAGTGTCTTTATTTATTGATTGTCTGTTTGTTTGTTACTCTGTGTTGATGATGTTGACACAAGTGTTAATGACGTTACTAACATGAGAATTTCTTCATTTATGTTCTGATTTATTTGTTGCACATCGGTCAGCGTGTATCTGCAGAGCTGCTGCTTGTCTGTTTGATGATCGGGATCAAATCCTTCCTCCTAAGTCTCATTCAGGAGTCAACCTGATGACTGATGAGAGGAGAAAACGGTGCCTGCTTGTTGTCTGCGGAGTGGGAGCGCCGTCCTCCTCATGACAGGAAACAGTTAAGAAGTCACATGGAGGCTCATTGTGCATTCACGGCCTGTGCATCTGTGTGTGTCTGTGGCGTGCAGTGACGTCGCTCTGCATCACGCTGAGGAGCCGATGCTCAGGAGGAAATATAGGACAACAGGAGGAGGAAGAGGAGGAGGAGGAGGTCTGCAGTTAAGTCTGTGAGAGCACCAAGAGACGGAGCTGCACCTTCTGCACCTCAACACCAGGTATGTGTGTGTGTGTGTGTGCGTGTGTGATTTTATATAGAGGGACAAAGACAAAGGAAGGTCATTGAGAGCTGCTGGACTCTGCACACCGATATCAGCTGATCACAGTCTAAAGTAACTGAGTACTTTTACTCAAGTACTGTGTCTCAGTACAGTTTGGGGATGCTTGTACTTTACTGAGGTGCTAGTATTTCAGGTTTCTGCTGCATCTCAGAGGGAAATATTGTAGTTTTTTCTGCACTACTCTGACTTAAAAAAAAAAAAAAGTATTAATTCTCAGTCAACTGCGACTCCCAGGGTGCATTTCACTAACATCCAATCACAGGGCTTCACATTACATGTGCTCTACTCACAGTGATCTCTCATTTGAAAACGGATTGTCGTCAGATTCTGTCTCCGTGGCGACAGCAGCTGAGGCTCATGGGAACTGTAGTATTTACACACAGATACAAAACGATGTCACGGGCACAGATGGTAAATACTTGACAGTGCTGAGAGTGTGAAGCTGAATGACCGAGAGACTTCATGTCAGTATCAGCCTGTGTCATCCGGTATCGGTGGAGCTGTCGCAGTTCTCTCTCTCACTGCTCCCCCTCCCCCTCCTCCCCTCCTCCCCCTCCCCCTCCTCCCCTTCTCCTCCTCATCTCGGTTTCCCTCCTCAGCTCCAGGAGGATGAAGGGGCTGCAGCGGCTCAGTCTGCCCGGAGCGTGAGGAGTCTGCCTGGGCTCTGTCTGCCTCGTCCTCCCCTCCTCTGCGCTCTGTGTGGAGCTCTGCTCCTCCGTCTGTCCGTCCGTCTGTCTGCAGCAGTGTCTCTCCTCCATCAGCTGCAATCATGGACGGACTCCGGCTGCCGCCCGTCATAGAGGAGGTCCTCGATCCATCCGGTCAGTCCGTCGTCTCTTCAAATATTTCAGAATTTTACATTTGAGTTTGTTGTTCTGTTGATGCTGAATAACAGGAAATTACACATAACAACAAAATAAAAACAGCTGCTGCTCGTTATCTTCTGATCTGTGTCATAGAGACCGATGACATCACTGATGATCAGAACTGTGACTCATTTCAATGTATCATTAATCAATCAGTGCAGCAACAACGTGCACAGCAACACTGATTGATTCCACTTCATCATCCATTCAGTGAAACTTGACACTTCCTGTATGTTTCACAATAAAAGCCTCATAGGCAAACTGAAGTCAGCATGTGAAATTTAAAGCAGTGTGAACTGAGACAGGACGGCTAAAGCTGAAGGTTACACGCAGTGACAGCCAGCATGTCCAATAGCCACAGCAGCTAAAACCAAAACTAAGATCAGTTATTGATTTGGCCCTCATTGATTTCTGTAAATGAATCATTCTGACTGAAATGTATTTGACCGCTGTGATTGGACACGTGGAGCACGGACAGGAAGTAAATAAATGAACAAATTACTAAACATGCTGGAGGACAGATGTTACAGCATGTTGTCGAGCCGCATGTGAAAAAAAAGAAATGTCCGAGGTGAAAATAGATCTCTGGTCCACACAGTTTGTTCCCGAAGAGGCAGCAGGTCCGTATCCGCAGGATGTGAGTCGGTTTGAGGAGAAAAGTGACGTCAGGTTGGGATGAAAATGAAAAGTCGGGAAAATTCAAATGTATGAAAATGTGACGGAAAACAGATGACAGGAGGTGGAGGATGATGACGATGATGATACAGTGATTTTTGAATCATCTGTTTGAAAATGATGTTGTCACTGCCAGTCTGTGATTGGCTGCCTGCTAGAGACTCGTCCAATCACAAGGCTGATAGGAGCTGCAGCCACAAACACATTTATTTACAGCAACATCACCAAAAACTACCAAACATCTCACAGCTGAACTCTTATATCCTTTCTAATAATCAATAAATCAATACATCTGATCTCATTCAGATCAGCAGAGGGATCAGCCTTGTTTCTCACCGATCAAAATCATGTGACCTGGGAATGTTTTATGAAATCTAATGGCACGTTCACGTGTTCACGTCGATTCGTTTCAAAACTCAGCAGTTGGTTCAAGTTTCAGACTGTCTTTGTGAGGAGAAACTGACCGAAGCAAAACTGGAAATACTCGAGTAAATGTGTCTCTGAGCTTCATGAAGTTTTTTTCCAATGATTTTATTTGTATGAATCAAACAAAATATTTCTGCACCTTCATGTTAAACTGCTGACATCTGTGCTTCTCCATCATCACCACTAGATGGAGCCAGTTTCTGAAAGACAGTTTTCTTTTGGCGTAAACACAGCTGAGAGCTCAGCGGGATGGCATGAGGCTGGGCTGTGTGTCTGTGGGATGTGTGAGGCAGCTGCGCTCTCTGTTTCCTCTTCCTCTGCAGACGAGCTGTGCGAGCTGAAGGCCGAGAAGCCCGTCATGTTGGCTCAAACCCTGACGGCCAAAGAGAGGGAGTCCCTGGAGGAGAAGGAGGAGACGGTGGGAGACGGAGAGAAAGGCCAGCAGGAGGAGGAGAAGGAGGTGATGGAGGAAAAGGAGGGGGAGAGAGGAGGGAAAGATGAAGAGGAGGAGCTGGAGGAGCTGAGAGCTCAGGTGTTGCAGCTGCTGCTGGAGCTGGAAGAGACCAGAGAGGTTTCCCAGAGACACGAGGAGAGTTTCCTCGAGCTGCAGGGTCAGAGCCTGGACTCATACTTTACTCCACTACACTGTCTCACACATTCAGCTGCTAGTCGCTTCAGATCACTTCATCTTCTTCCTGTCCAGCAGAAACCGTGTGTGTCCAGATGCACTGATGTTGCATGTTTGTCTTAAACTGAAGGATCCTGAACCACTCAGAGGTTTGAGATCAGTTCAAAGTGTTCCTCGGACAGCGATCACGTGCTCAGTCTGTTCCTTCCTCTGACCGCAGGTCTGTTAGAAGACGAGCGGCTGGCGAGCGCCCATCAGGCCGAGAGTTTCACCAGACAGATCCAGAAACTGCAAGGTACACACACGTAAACACTTCCTGTCTCATCACATGCTGAATGACTCACATATTCACACGTTTGATGTGTCGGATAAACCAAATGTTCAACAAAAAACTCTCCGAAATGATTAAATTTGTCACTTCACAGAATGTCTCCACTTTCAGGAGTTCTCCTCCCTTTGTGAGGGAGTTGTTCCTAAATCCTCACATTGCTTCATTGCTTCCTCCCACAGATCTCCTCACTCACCAAAAACATCCTCTCTTCTTCTCTGCTTCACTTTCAAAAACTCCCTTTGCAAAGAGAAACTCATGTTCTTTACTCCTGCTCCTCCCCCAGCTCAGCTCCGGTCTGTCCAGGAGGAGATGGACAGTCTGGAGGAGGAGAAGGAGAGCGAGCTGGAGGAGGTGCAGGAGGAGCTCCGAGCTGCTCACGAGGAGGTGCTGATGCTGCAGCAGGCGGCTGAGGAGGCAGCGGCGGAGAGGGAGAACGACATCGCCTCCCTGCAGGAGGAGCTGTGTCGGCTGCGGGCGGAGCTACAGCGTCTCCACGTCACGGCGCAGGAGTACGAGCTGGAGATCACGACGCTGAGAGCCGAGATCAGCATGAAGAGCCACAGCAGACGCGGTGAGCTGCTCACGGCCCGACGCCGCGTGACGCTCAAACACAGCACAACAAAATATGTCGTGTCAGAATTTTTCCTGTAGAAACGATCAGAGTGTCACTGAAACAAACAGAGTCGGCTCGTTTATCACCTGTGCAGCAAAGCGTAAAGTCACACCCGAGTACAAAGGGCTGCTGTCACAACGTGTGTGTGTGTGTGTGTTCAGGTGATGTGAGTCAGCTGGAGGAGGAGTTTGTCTCTCTGACTGGTGAACGTCAGATTCTGACCAATGAAAACAAAGAGCTGAGCAGCAAAGTGCAGCAACTGCAGCAGCAACGAGACACGTGAGTGGAGCAAGCAGCTGTCAGTCAAACAGCTGCACACGTCACTGACAGCAGCCACATCGTGGCTCCATCCTCCAATCACTGCTGCACAGATTCTGACATCACTACACTTGAGCTTCCTCTTTGTGCAGTGGGAAGAGGAGGAGACGTGGTGTCAGCCATCTTTATTTAAATCAGAAAAAAAGATAAAAACAAGGGAAACTTTGTAAACACATTTATTTCTGTATTGATCCTCTGCTCCTGCTGAGCTGACTCCTCTGTGTCCTGGTGAGCAGGTGTGATGACGCATACCTGGCAGTCAGGATGGAGGGTGACACTGCGCATGAACAGGACGAGCAGGCGAAGACTGACTCTTACATCACGCTGTCTCAGGCTGCTCCTGAAGAGCAGGAGTGCCCCCTGCAGGCCACAGACTCCTCATCAGTGCAGCAGAAGCTCTGCAGCTCAGAGCTGGACGTCCTGAAGGACCAGCTGAGACAAGCTGAGGAGACGGCGCGCCAAGTGCAGAGAGAGGTGAGAGCAGCACGCCATCACTCTGTCTGCAGATTACAGACACGTTCCATCTGCGTTCTCTCAGAAACTTCATCACTGAGACGTCTCACCTGTTTGACAGTTAACGTCAGAGCTTCTCTCTGATCTCCGACCAAACATGTGGAAACATAAACCAGGTTTCCTCTGAGATTATGAGGAGTTCAACTTTTAGAAGGACAACAACCTGCTGTGGAGCTGCTGCAGGGTTATTCAGTGGGTCAGCAATGCTGTGTCTAGTTTTCTACTTTAGACTGATGTGAAACATTTCAACTATACAATGTGGCACATTACAGTTTGTCAGATATTCCAGAGTTTGAGAACAATAATTTTCTGGTCTTAATATGAGTTCAGCATGTTGGCCTGAATGATTGTGTAGCTCTCCTTTGAACCCGTCTGTCTCTCTGTCAGTGCGACGGTCTGAAGTGTGAGCTGGTGGAGCTGCAGCAGCTCTACGACAGCAGCCAGCGGGAGCGAGTGGCGCTCGAGCAGGAGCTGCAGCGCTGCAAGGCCGAGCTGCAGAAACTGGCTGACAGGAAGTCACAGGTGAGAGGCTCAGGTATTTTGCTAAATGGATGTTTCGTTTTCCTTGCAGGTGTGTGATTGCTGATTCAGCACAGGTGAAATAAACCTTCTGCTGTACTAAAATCAGTTTCATCAGTGAAGTTGGTATCCACTGAGTGTTGGCTGAACGAATGCAGCTCAGGGTTTAAACATTTCATGCCAAGAGAAGTCAAAAAGGTTTGACTCTTCTTCGAGCTGAGGTGTGAGGGGAAACGTGTGAAACAAATGAAAAATTTAAGGTAAGTGTTGCAGGTTTGCACATGAACAAACCCTCCACGGACAGACTGTGAAAGCTGTTTGCTGTTGTTCTTCAGATCCATGACGTCTCTCACCATGAAGTCTCTGCGTCTGTGTGCATGTGGGTCGAGAGCAGCTCTGGACGCCTCATCTGCCATCTTGCTTCCTGGTTTGCAGAAGCTGCAGCTCTGCTCGTGTTTCTGAGTGTTTGTTGTGAGCATGTTGCTGCTGAGCTGTTTGTTTCTCTCACAGCAGTCATCTGTCTGTTTCCTCCTCTGCTCAACTTCCTGCTTCACACAGCCTTCAGGAAGGCGCCGAGTGAGACGTTTATTCAGTCATCAAATGGAAACAAAAAGCAGTCGAGGTCCATTTATCAGCAGATAATGTGTCATGTGTGAGGTCACAGACAGACTGGACTAGAACTCGCTATTTGGACCCTCAGACCTGACCTGTGCGTGACCTGTGCGTGACCTGTACGTGACCTGTGCGTGACCTGTACCTACCTTGACTCTGGACCTTGAACTCTTGTAAAGCTTGACAGGGGACATGATGGTCACACATGAGTTTCACTGACTTGAGACACAATCGGGGACTTGCCTTTTACCAAAGACTCAGTGTGCAACTATAACTGTAACTATAACAACGAGAGCATCCACACTGATGAACGATAACATTCTGTAAACAGCAGCACAGAGCACACTTTAGAGAGTCCTTGAGCTCCAAAATAACATTTTTTAACGTGTAATTAGCATCCTAATATTACACTACAAATGTTTAATTATTTGTGTACCACATTGAAGAGTGATTAGAGTAATGTTACACCATCAAATATGTTTCTTAAATGCCGTCGGGTAGCTTAAAATAGGGTTTCATTCAACAAACTCCACCAGTGACAAACCAGTGACATTCCCGTAGCTGAACTGTTTTGAATCCAAACGTGAGGATCCTCTGGATGAAAAAGCATGAACCGAGTTGATCACTTGAATAAAGATTCAGCAGGAATTAAAATTTTTCTTCCTTTGTGTCTATTCTGCAAAATACATAAACACGGTAACACGTCCGTCCAGATCCAGCCATGTTTCCTGACTGCTCACTTAAGGGTGAACTCCCTCTTGTGGCATTAGGGGGAAACAACACGTCCACATGTGCCCCATGATTATGATTGGCTGTCAGTGTTTTTATCATTCAATAAATCACTCTGACAGTAATCCCAACAATGTCGTTTGCTTCTGTCGCTGTTCTTATAGGTGTAAGGAATCCACCTTCCACCTCGGCTGGAACAACCCTTTTCTAGTTAGGGTTGTAGTTCTAGTTATGGTTATAGTTCTAGTTAGAGTTGTAGTTCTAGTTCTGGTTGTAGTTCTAGTTGTAGTTCTGGTTATGGTTCTAGTTCTAGTTGTAGTTCTGGTTATTGTTGTAGTTCTAGTTAGGGTTGTAGTTCTAGTTGTAGTTCTGGTTCTGGTTGTAGTTCTAGTTGTAGTCCCGGGTATGGTTGTAGTTCTAGTTCTGGTTGTAGTTCTAGTTCTGGTTGTAGTTCTAGTTAGGGTTGTAGTTCTAGTTGTAGTTCTGGTTATGGTTGTAGTTCTAGTTATGGTTGTAGTTCTAGTTAGGGTTGTAGTTCTAGTTAGAGTTGTAGTTCTAGTTAGAGTTGTAGTTCTAGTTGTAGTTCTGGTTATGGTTGTAGTTCTAGTTGTAGTTCTGGTTATGGTTGTAGTTCTAGTTAGGGTTGTAGTTCTAGTTGTAGTTCTGGTTCTGGTTGTAGTTCTAGTTATGGTTGTAGTTCTAGATGTAGTTCTGGTTCTGGTTGTAGTTCTAGTTCTAGTTGTAGTTCTGGTTATGGTTGTAGTTCTGGTTATGGTTGTAATTCTAGTAGTAGTTCTGGTTATTGGTGTCTGAGCAGAGAACAGACTTGAGTAGCAGCTTGATGCCTGGGACGTGTTGGACTTGCCGTACTTGTGTTTGGACTTGAATGTTTGGGAACTTGCCCATCAGAGACACTTTGAGCTTCACTTCCTGTTTGAGGGATTTACTTGAAGTTTAACTTGGAACTTGATCCTGTGAGACTCAAATTTCCTTTCTTGTGACTTTTTTGTTGTTGTTGTTGTTGTTGTTGACTTTTCGCACATGTAACTTTGGAGTGGACCTGACATTTGACCTGAGACCTGCTGGCCTTTCTGTGGGAGTGGACTTGGAGCTGGGGATGGGCTGGAGTGTCTCTCTGATGAATGTGGACATTGTCCCTGTGACTGTTGACATGTGGACAGTGACTTGGTTCGTCCTGTGCGTCAGACCTGTCACTGACAGTCTTGTGCTGTGTAGCTGTGCTTCATCTCGTGGTTCGTAGTTCTTCAGCTGTAGAACTTCAGAGTGTGGGCACAGATCTCTAAACATGATAATCAGCTTTACTCTGACTCGCTGCTTCCAAAGCTCTCCATCTCATCTCCTTGTCCGCTCTGTTTCCTGCCTGTCCTCCATCGCCATGTTTTCATCTGATCGCCACCTGCCACCTTGCTTCACATAAACTTTACACAATGAACGATATCAAATTCTGTAAATTTGATGGTTGTTGATGCTCAACCTGCCTTCCTCTCAGTCTGTTTCTCTTTTCTGTTTCTATCCATTGTTTTCTCTGTTTGATTTTTGTTTTTGCTCCACGCTCGTTTCTCTTCCTGACACTCCGACTTTATGACCACGCCCCTCTCTCCATGCCCCCCCTACACTCCTACCTTCTGTCTCTTCCCCAGACCTGCACTCGTCCGTCAGAGCCCCCTGTTCTCTCCATCCCCTTCATAGGAATGATTGTAATAGTGGCCTTGATTTGGTGCTGGTGGGAGGAGCTGGCGTCCTAAAGGGGACCAGGTATGGCCACGCCCTTCTTTCTCTATCAGATGCTCTGCTTCTTTCTGAGTGGCTGAATTGTGGCGTTAAACTCGAGCTAACTGCCTCTTTGTACAGAGGTTTTTCTGTCTGTAATGTGAAGTAAATGTTCGGCAGCAGATTAATGAGCACGTTTCGTGGAAAGGCTTCAGTAAAGTGACACGCAGAGCGTTTCTGTCCAGACCTGCAGTCACGTCCTCTTCTGTTCGTCGCTTCGTGCGTGGTGACTGTGACGTCGTTATGGTGAGGGAAAGATGGTGGTTCTCTGACAGAAAGGAAACTCTGCTCTCCTTCATTCATTCATTCATTCATACAAGGTGTGATCCCATTGTCTGACAGCAAACCTGTCGACAGCTGTGACATCACACATCACATGTCCAAGACGCAGTACTAGAGTAAACGTGGGAGTAACAGAGTACACTTCCGGACAGAATCTCCTCAAAGATGTTCACAGTTCGACTGAAGATTTTAAAGCTCCATTAATTTGTGAGTGTAGAAGCTCGTTTTTATCTGCAGCTGACTCACAGAAACCAAACAGACGCTGAGAACAAATCCTGAATGAAGCCGGGACAGCTTTGATTTATGTTTTCATTTTGTGACTGTGCGTCTGAGGCACACACACACACACACACACACACACACACACACCACATCAGGATGTTCAAATGTTTTCACTCCAATGTGCGAAAAAAAAGACTTTATTTGTTGTAATTTTTGTTTGTTTTTTTTGTCTTCTTTTTAAAGTCTTCTGACATCATTTCCTGTCTCTGTCAGCAGAGTGACGCTGAAGGCTGGAACCTGGCGGTGGCAGCGGTTGCCGTGGCAGCCATTATAGTTCTGGTCGTCCCCAGCTACACCAGGGCCTGAGGACTGCACAGGAAGTGACCTCGCTGGGCATTGTGGGATTGTCGTCACTCATCCAGCGCCGCCCTCACACATGGCGCTGTCCTGAAAACTGCTTGTTGCATCGCTGTGTTTGGTGGGATGGCGCTGCCGAGATGTTTTCACCTGAATGCCAGACATGAGTGAGTTCTGACGGGAAAAAAAGACGCTGGTTTAATTTTTAAAGTCCTCCATAACGACTCTCAGCTCTTCCTGCAGCTCGTCACGTGGTTCATTGAGGTTTCCACACGTCCACCGTCATTGTGCGTATTTGTTTCAAAAACAAGCCGAGGTCGCTCAGCTGGTTTTCTCCTTGCTGCTCCGCCTGCTGCAGTCACGGATGCACAAACCACTTTGATTCTTCACTTAAATAAAAACAGCACAAAGTAAAAATACTCAACTACAAGTCAAAGTCCTGCATTCAAAATATGACTTAGTATGAGTACAGAAGTATTATCAGCATGTACTTAAAGTATTACCAGTCCTCGACATGCAGAATACAGACATGCTCATCACAACAACAGTCGGATGTTGCTGGTTTTGAATCATGCAAGTGAATTTTGATCCATAAATAGTTTATCTGCTGACATGTTTGTTTGTAATCTTGAACTTTAAACTGACAAACGCAGTGGAGTAAACAGGATCAGGTGTAAAGTACCTCCAGTACTCGAGTACATGTATTTATTTTCCTGCAGTCTTAAAACTGATTTGGCTCCTTCAATGAATCATAAAATGATTTTAGTGTGAGACGATGACAGGATGCCACTTTTTATGTAACTATTCATTTATGTCGTTAATCAATTCACTGATTAATTGCGTCCAAAAACTGAAGCAAGTTCCATTTATAAAAGCCAACGTTTGAATTGTTGCTTTTTCGTGACTTTTCAAACATTAACGGATTAAATTAGTTTCAGCTCTAAAATTGTGGATTAAAATCTGGATGAAAGAAAATTTGGAATCTTCTGAGGGAAACTGATGCCGCAGCTTCGCTCGCTGGTCAAATTAAATTGTTCCGTGTTTTTCATACATCGACTCGACTGAATGTTGCACGTTTTCATACAAGTGTCCAAAAATTACCATTAAATCAGGTTTCATTGTAGCATGAGAAAAACAAGGAAAAAATCAGTTCCTTTCTATTTGTGTTGCCTAAATATGAGCGATCAATATAAAATGTATTTGTGTGTTTGTAGAATCAAACCGTATGCAGACATTCAGAGAAAAAAAACTCGAGTTAAACCTGAGAAACGTGTTTGCTGGAGCTGAAACATGAGAAGTATTTCATGTCGACTGTGTTCACTGTGACAGTTTGAAGCTGCTGCTGCTTCAGATCTTTGATGATATTTTGCATCAGTTGGTTTGATTTGGAGTTTTTTCTTGTCTTTAGGGAAACAGAATGTGTGTGTATGACAGTGATAGAAAAAGCAGTGCCACTGCTACAGATGATATTTTATCTGAAAGTAAAGTTTTAGCTCTTTTACGGACTCATTCAGACGGATAAATATAGTTTCCTGTATTTACTGTCGTTGTCCTGACGCCCGTTAAAGAGAAACTAGACGCCAGAAGTCATTCATGACGCTGTGCATTTCTTCGTCACAGTGTCTAAATGTGTCCTTTATCATGAAGGATCAGAACTCACATTTTCTTTTAATTTTATGTTTCAACATTTTTGTCAGGGATGAAGAAATTGCAGTGACTGTTTTAGAGCAAAGACTCGTTTCGGTTTTTGAAAGGATGTTTACATGTGAATCAGTGACCAAACACTCAGAGAAAATCAAACAGAACTTCAGACGACTGCGATCGCTTTGAATTTGAAATCAGGTTTTCAGATTAAAACATAAAACTGTGTTTTGTGATGATGCGTGAGACCGTTACCAAATATTTACCACTTCAAAATAAAAGACATTCCATTTCAAATGAACCCGCTGGGACTCTGAGTTCAGACGAACTGACTGAACTGTGCACACGACACATGACGTGGCTGCACACAAACTGAAATAAGGTTATATCGCAAATATTTATTCAGTATTTATAGTGATTTGTACATTGTGATTAAGAGCAGGACTTTGATAACAGGCCCTGTGTTCTACAGCATAAACAGCGTCTACTTTAGCAACTTTAATCAGATTGCAACAAACAAACAAACAAACACTGATTCTGTGAATAATGTTTGAAAAAAAGATGTTAAAGACGTTGCTGCCTCAAACCGGACACAACGAAGCAGATATGAATATTTATTGGCTTGTTATGGAGAAGATCATTTCCACCAGGAAACGCAAAAAATATCAAAACAACACTGAAAAGTTTGGAAAGATTCGATTATGAAAGTAAGTTTTGACCATCTAATCATTTGGACTGATTCAACTACAACATCTTAATTTAGTAAAGAAAATAAAAAGATTCATTGTGTGTCATGTTTCTGTCTGTTGCATGAAACTGTGAATATTTGTGTCAAACTTGTGATTTATGACAGCAGCCGCATCCTGTAAAACGAAGTAAAATGGGAACGTTTGTGGGATTCCCAACATCGGTGGAAGTTGGTGTAAAACGTGTTTTCAGCTGATTCTTATTTTAAATGTTTCTGTCAGTAACAACTCAGTCGTCCTGACAGCTGCATGAAAACGTCCCTCTGTACAAACTCCTCTGTAGCGTTCCTTTGTATCAAAACGTGCTCACAGTTTGTTCTGTTCGTGGCGAGTTCGGCTTTGATCCTTCCACGGTCATTTTTGAATCAGCTGATGAGACTGAAACGAGGTTCCATCAGATCTTTGCAGAATCATGTAGCAGCAGAAGTGGCGGCGCGCTGATGACTGGTCTACTGATATCGACCGGCTGAGTCCCAGCATCAGTGCAGCTTTCTCATGGATGATGATGCTGACGATGATGATGGGAAAACATGTTAAACTTAATATGCAAAGCCACTTGAAAGGTCTCGTGTCATAGCAGGAAATTTCTGTATTCTCAGCGGAGCCCTGACAAACGCTCGCTGTAGCAGCTCAGTGTTGCATGTTAGATTTAGCAAAGCAGCTCTTTTGCATGAAATTAAACGAGTGTATTCAGGTGCTATAGCAGCTGTAGGTGGCGCTGTCTGACTTTGACAGTGGCAGCATAAACGCTGTAACACGATTCTTCCATTCGGTATTTAGACTGTTCTATTTTTGTAGCAAAAAGTTAAAGAAGTCTCAAAATCTTTTTGTTGTCTGCCGTCCTCAGAGCCTCATGTTTCAGATAGACGTCAGTTTCATCTCTGTGTCCACTGCAGAAACGGGACATTGCTAACGTAGCTTAGCACAAAGATGGAGGAGCTGCTGGTCTAGAATCATCGTCCAACAGCTCCGAGTCTGACTGATGTGCACGCTGGAGGAGGAGAAAGATAAAATGTATAGTTTGGATTTAGTAGCAGTTAGCATCACAGCTTTATTTTTTACCTCTAACCGTTGCTATGCCACCAGTTTCCCCTTGCTATGCTAAGCTAAGCTAAGCTAGTCCTCAGACACAGAGGTGGAACAAACCCGTGTGACTCTGGGGAAAAGGCACAGAGAACAAGAAGGTTTCTTACAAACTCTTCCAACGTCTCGTCCTGTTGCTCGTGTGTTAGCTTGTCTGTTAGCTCGTGTGTTAGCTTGTGTCGGTCGCTGTCAGGTATCACAGTGAAGCGGCACGTCGTCATCTGGCTGCTGTCCGTTCTGCTTCTCTTTTCAGTGACGGACTCCTCTGTCCTCCTCCTCAACTCTTCTGTGTATTAATGTTTCTGCGCAACATGAACGTCTGTTCGGGTTTTTATTATTTGTGATGACTTTGTGAAAAGGCTCTGTACATTTTGTAAATGAACTGACCAATAAAAACTATTGATCCTTGTCTTTGCTGTTCTATGTTTCTATGAACCTTCTTTCCGTTTGCTGTGATCAGATGTTGAGTTGTTCCCCATCTGATCCTTCATAAACTCTCTTTGAAAGGCTGAGACGTTCTAACCTGGGAGAGAAACTTTGCCTCCAGCCAGCAGCTTGTTCTCTTCTCAACACAGTTTCAGAAAGTTATTAGCTCCACCCTAACTGATGATGATGATGATGATGATGATGATGCAGATACTTTCACAGTGAGTCTGTTTTTGAATGTGGCTCCGTCAGAGAGAAAACATCTTCATGAACGCTCTCTGAAATTCGTCTGTCAGACACCTGCTGTTTCTTAGGGATTTGGATGATGTCACTATGACATCATCAGGGCCACACATCATACAGTTGTTTTTTTAGCATTTTTACTGGCTTTCAGTCTTCTGTCTTCTTTGGCATGTTATGTTTCTTGGTGCTTTATTGCCACCAAATGAAAAAAACCACATCTGAGCTCACAAACATGATACGAACATCATGTAAACCTGCTCCACAGCGCCACCTGTGGTCAAAACTCCACAGTGTCACTTTAAAAGTACCTTTTCGATTCTTTTTTTTTTCCTGGACAGCCCTTTAAAATATCTTCATTCCATCATTACTAAAAAAAATAATTGTTGTTATTTGAATGTGCAAAACTGACACAGTTGCTTTCATCATGAGGAAGAATCAATAAACAACCAGGATTCAGTTTTGGTCGATTGGGCAGCGCGGTGAAGCAACACGGTGACGTCACTCAGAGGACAAAATTTAAATTACTGACATTTGACTGAAAAGTTTCAAAAAAAAGTTTAAATTCACAGAAAATCTGACAAATTTTGTTTTAGTCTGGAGGGATTCCTGCCCTTGTCTCAATCTGACACAGTAATCTGATTGGCTCCCCGCTGGTGACGTCACGGCCCCGCTTCACACCACTTAATGAGGAGCTTCTTACAAACGAGCCTCTGAAGACTCTCCCAGGTTTGAAGGCTCTAAAAATACCCGGAGGTGTCACCGCGGAGCCCCGGGTCCTGCGAAGGGGGGTCCGACCCGACCCCGCCCCGCTGCCCCGCCGCCACCCAATGAGCTGCGGCCTCCGTATCTCTGCCGGATTAGAGGATGCCGGGCTGTAGTTGTATATGGTCATTGCTGGGACATTCCTGGGAGTCCAGCAGAGTGACGCCGAGCTCTTTAAACTTCTGATCCGCTTCTCCTCCAGCCGCAGTCCCGACTCTGTCCAGGCCGACACGCCGCCGTCTGCGCCCCGTAGTCCGGACTCAGGCGCGAGTCTGTCCGGAGAAGGAAAAAGCACAGTTTCCTACTCCTCTTTCCTCTTTTTGTCACTTTCCGACACCTTTGGATCCCGCAGCAGCCGATGACACCTCCCGGGCTGGACTGAGTGACCGTGGATCAGCGCTGTGACGGAGCGCACGCTTTCACGCCTGTGCGCGAACTTTGGTGAGGTGTGTCACTCCCAGCAGGCTCGGCGCTGCCCCTCCAGCTCCACCGCCGCCGCTTTTTTCTGCCTTTCCCTCTCGTCCCACTCTGCTTTGTGCTATAAAAGGGGCCACGATGATGAGCAACAGCAGCTACTTTGAGCCGCAGCAGCTGCCGCCGCAGTTCTACCAGAGCACCGCGGACATCGGCGAGGAGGAGGAGGAGATGCCGGCCACCGAGAAGGACCTGGCCGAGGACGCTCCGTGGAAGAAGATCCAGCAGAACACCTTCACCAGGTGGTGCAACGAGCACCTCAAGTGCATCAACAAGCGGATCAACGACCTGCAGAAGGACCTGAGCGACGGGCTGAAGCTCATCGGGCTGCTGGAGGTGCTGAGCCAGAAGAAGATGTACCGGAAGTACCACTCCAGACCGAACTTCAGGCAGATGAAGCTGGAGAACGTGTCCGTGGCTCTGGAGTTCCTGGAGCGGGAACACATCAAGCTGGTTTCCATCGGTGAGTGGCGCAAACACACGCGTGCCGAGTGCGGAGAGACTTTACGCAAACTTTACGCACGACACGCCGAGAAGAGCGTGCGCGGGCTGATGACTGAGGCTGCAGTGATGAAGGTGAAGATGAAGGTGAAGATGAAGGTTTTAATGCAGCACCGAGTTCAGAACATCAGCCTGCGCGTGCTGATGGCCTCACGCGTTCACGCGTTCACGCGCACGAAGCGATTGATCAGTGAACGTGAAAACAAACCGAAGCATGAACCAATCAAACGCGTCATCACCGCGCACTTTCCCCAAACCGTTAAGACAAAGCGTGAGATCTCCAACTAAACTGTGACGTCATCACAGATCGGGAATCTGTCGAACAAAGCACGCGCAATCGATCAGTGTGATCAGGTCGGGTTCGATCAGCTCCGTCCGTCACGTGTTTCAGAGTTTATGACGAAAAGCAACAAAATGTTTTTAACTTTAACTGTGAAAACGAGTTCAAAGAATCTGAAGGTTTCCTCCGATTGGATGATGTCACTCAGGTGTGATGACGTACGTTTACTGCACTGAAAAAAAAAATCCGTCACTCACACACTAAATGAAACAATTGTTTGTTGTGTTTGTCGAGTTTTCTGTCTGAGTCGGACACTTTGTTGTTGTTGTTGTTGTTGTTGTGGATGATGATGATTTTGGTCTCAGGTGTGTTTGGAGCTTCACCTGATTGGCTCACTCACCTTGTGACTGTGTGTTTGTAGAGGTTTGTTCATGACATCAGATGGAAACGGTTTAAAGTCAGGTGGTGAGAACCTGTCAGCAATGGAGCTCGTTTGGGAAAAGATCATGTTTGTGTTGTGTTGTTTACTGTGTGACAGATCAAACAATGTTTTTAGTAAACAGGAAGTGATTCTGACTGCAGCTGGAAGTTTGGACTCCAGTTTCCTCTGAGTTCTGAACTCAGTCTGAACAGGTGTCATCACTTCTGAAGAAACCAGTCAGACTGGTTCATACTGGGTTCATACTGGGTTTATACTGGGTTTATACTGGGTTTATACTCAGTCATACTGGGTTTATACTGGGTTTATACTCAGTCATACTGATTTCATACTGATTTCATACTGGGTTTATACTGGTTTGATACTGGGTTTGTACTGGGATCATACTGGGTTCATACTGGGTTCATACTGGGAATGTTTGGCTCTGACGTGGTTGTGCTGGTGCAAACCGTTTGCTCACAGATCCCATAGAGTTTTGTGCCCATCATAAGTGAAGACTGGATTCGTTTTTGATTTTCTGAAGATTTTTTAAGAAATTAGCTACATTTTAGTTTCCTTTGGGTGAAAAGTTGACTGCGGGGACTTTTATGCGATTAAAAGCTGTAGTTCCAAATAATAAAACTGGAGCTGCTGTTCGTCATCAGAGGGAATAAATAAAAATGTTTGGTAGCGACTGAAACAGTCTGAGAGAAATGAATGAAAGAAGGTCTGCGGTGTGAGCGGCTGGTTTGTCCACATGTTGTGACTCTCTGTGAGGCCTGGAGGGGGTCACAGTCTCGTGGGGGGTGAGTGAGTATGAGTTGATTGATGGCAGGACAGCTGAGCTCTGCTCTGCCTCCACCAACAGCTGCTGAAAATAGACCCGAGACACTCGCAGAGCAAACCATGAACTGAGATCCTCTTCAGTCCAGCGTGCTCAGCGCAACTCCTTCACTTTGTTTCATGTTGGTGTGCAGTTTCACACTGAGCCTGAAACAACATGTGGGGAAAATAAACATGTTTAATCTTTGTCTCTGCCAGCAGATGAACTCAACATTCATGGTCCATAAATAGCAGAAGAATCTGTGAGGACGAAGCAGAAGAAGAAAACGGATGTTTTTCTCACTTTAACTCGCTTCTCTTCACGTCGACTTCACATTCAACTGATTCTGGATCAGTTTTTGATTAACTCTTTAACCAAAGCAACAAATGTTGTTTATGAGCTCAGTGATGACGTGTCCCGAAGTCACACCTCTGGCTGGCTTCCTCTCCATGGCAACGGCAGCTGAGGCTCGTGGGTATTGTTGTATTTAGACATATAGTAGCGATTGAGTCAGAAGCAAAGTGTCACTGATTCAAAGTAGCTTCTCACAGTAATCTGATTACATCATGTATGTATCGATTACAAACAGGTGATGATTCAGCACTTTGTACTGTTAGAGACGGAACGAGGTGTCAGTGTGTGTTTATAGGAAACATCTCAGATTAAACTCATAGAGATTATTGGAGCGATCTGGAGGCTGGCGTCGGCGGGATGACTCATGGGATTCTGTTACAGCCGCTACTCTTCGTCACGGTGCTTCCGTCGCCGTCTGTTTGGTTGCACACAAACCGAAGCGTCAGTCTGCTGAACGCTGTTTTCTACGGCTGCTCTCTCAGTTTGGCTCAACTCAGGTTTTTTTGTTTGTTGTAACTCTGACCTTCTCTCCGACTGCAGGCACTTGAGCTGTGAGTTCGCTCAGTGAACACATGAAACAAACAGTGTTACCTGCAGAGGTGTGAGGTGTCGGCTCACGTCAGTCACATGTTTCCTGTCTGGGAAATGTGTGTCAGTGTGAACGCACACACTCTGCCGCTGTCACTCTCTCTCTGTCTCTCTCAGGCTGTAATGGTTTCCATGTGTTGTAGCAGTCAGCACACAGGAATGCCCCTCTGAAGCCAGGAACAGCCCCCCCCAACACACACACACACACACACACACACACACACACACACACACACACACACACACACACACACACACACA
>JAQLOL010000015.1:22591527-22603664 GCA_029783665.1 Naso thynnoides | reverse complement strand
CACACACACACTGAGAGCATTCTGTACCTGTGCTCACCTGAACGTATCACCAGAGCTGCAGCTGCTGCACACGCTTCACGTTCTGATGCAGCAGGACTGAGTGTGCAGTGAAACAGAGGCAACCAGCGAGCTACTCGGAGGTCAGAGGTCAGAGGTCAGAGGTCAGGTTCACGGTGTCTCCAGCAGCACGTGAGGTGAGCTTTAACATGGCGACAGTCGTCTGGAGGAAAAAAGCAGAACTGAAGTTATGTCGGCGCTCTGGAGGAGTTCGGGTGACAGAGCATCCACTGACAACAGTTTTACAGTCTTTTATTTTCGGTAAATGGACGACATGTTTAAGTGCTTACATCACTATGACATCATCGGAGTTAGCTTCTCTTCCAGAGAAACCAAAAATATTCAAATTATGGGATTGTTTTCAAAGTTAAAGAGGATTTTATGTTTAAAAGGAGATTTTCTTTGACTCAACTCTAAAATCATCAGGTTTTTTTTTTGAGCTCTGATGTCAAACTGTCAGTGAAGGGATCTGCTGACTGTGTCACACACACACACACACACACACACACACACACACACACACACACACACACACACACACACACACCATCACACGTCATGTGGTCTGTCCCAGCCCAGGGGGGTGGATGAATGCAGTCTGTGTGTGGGAGTAAAAGTGAGGAGGGTGGTCAACAAACTGTGTGTGTGTGTGTGGGTGTGTGTGTGTGTGTGTGTGTGTGTGTGTGTGTCAGCTGTCGTCACAGTTGGTCTGAAACATTTCAGCCAACAGCTGGAGGGTCAACAAATCCTCGACAGGCCGACACACCAGCAATGAAAGTAACCGAGTACATTTACTCAAGTACTTCAGTTCTGACATGTTTGTACCACATGTGACTTCAATGAGAGACTCTGAGGGACAGATGATGATGAAGATGATGATGATGATGGTGTGTGTGTGTATGTTTGTGTTTATGTGTGTGTGTGTGTGTCACTGTTTGTCTCCTGAGGATCTTGACCCTCCAGCTGTTGGCTGGAACTTAAGGTTTTTTATAGGTCACAGGTGCGTGTGTGTGTGTGAGTGTGTGTGAGTGTGTGAGTGTGTGTGTGAGTGTGTGTGTGTGTCTTTAAATATTCTTTGTAAAGTTGAACACTCTTGGGGTTCTTCAGGATAAACAACACACACACATTTATTCAGCTGCTGTCCACCTGCTGCGTGTGTGTGTGTGTGTGTGTGTGAGACCTGGACTCGAGGGTTTCCTCGAGCAGCAGAGTTCAGACTGTTAATCTGCTCTTAATTCTTTCCCTCCATCGTCATCCTTCATCCTCGTCTTCCTCGCTCCACATCACTTCCTGTTTCTCCCCGTAAACTCTTTCTGTTGAAATGTCACATTACACAGTTTCTCCGTCGCCCTGCGGCCTGAACACACAGTCTTTCTATCAGGACTCCATTGTTTCTCTGCAGCAGGGCAACCTTTAGCCTGTTTGTTTGGTAACCGTGGCGACGGCGAATGTTGCCGCTCGCTGCTGTGACTGTCGGCGTGAGTCGGACGTTAACGAACAGGCCGGCTTGTGTTCCACACAGACGTGTTGTTGTGGAGCGCAGAAGGTGTTTGGCAGATCGCCAGAGTCCATTCCTGCTGCACAGCACAGTACGGTGTCTCTGCAGGGACAAAAGTCAGTTTTTATGTCTAAATTTAAGAGTCAGCTGATCTTTGCTGCTTCTTCCTGCGTCTGATAAAGTCCAGACAGAGATGTGTTTGTGTGCAGGGTTCAGAGCAGCTCTGTCACTTTTCACCGCTGCTGCTCTTCCTCCGTTTAATCAGTTTGAAGCAGTTTTTAACGAGAATCTAATTCGATTTGATCCAAGTTTACTTTAGTCCTGCCCCGAGGCCTTTCTCAAGTGTTTCAAATATTTGACGGGATTTCTTTGCCTCATAAGGTTTCTGATCTTGACTCGAGTCAGTCACGAATCAGACATGTGATGATGTCACCATGATGTCATCAGTTCAGTCTGTGTGCTGTTTGACTGATGAGTGTGGAGTGAATCCCAGCAGTGTTCAGTGGAAGAGCCGAGCTGCTGCTCTGAAACATTTCCCTTCATCTCTTGACAGGCGTGTAATTCTGAGTGCATGTGACTGTCATTGACTCTAGTCCTGTTGTTTACTGGTGTTTTTCCTAGTGTTTGTTTTGTGTATTTTGTCCCTTGTGAAGCACTTTGTGAGTCTTCTCTGTGAGAAGTGCTGCAGGGTTTGTGGAAACATCACGAGTGCGTCTGAAGAACAAAAAGCTTCAGGGAATCAGTTCAGAACAAACAAAGTGAGCTGCTCCTGTTTCCTGGGGAAAGATTACAGCGACGCTCTTAACACGACGTTTCCTCCCTGAACACCACAGACAACTAATCTGTGGACACGAGCTTCCTGACAGAGTGTGTGTGTGTGTGTGTGTGTGATTTCCATTGTCATGTGGACACAATCAGGAAATCATATTTTCCTTCTCTGAGCTCAGCTGACTGTTATTCCACACACACACACACACATGCTCACACACACGCACACATGCACACACGCACGCACACACACACGCACACACGCACACACACACACACACACACACACACACACACACTGCTTGCTGCTTGAACAGACGGATGGATCTCAGTGTCTCTCACAGTGTCACCTGCGTCTTTGTTTTCTTGTTCCCTCCAATCAGGAGTGGCGCTCTCACCTCGCCATCCTGCAGGAGTTGAAGAACAAAGTCAGCGTCTTTCCCAGACCGTTAAAAGCTTTAATCAGTGTTCAAACTAGAGCGCTGCACTCAGGAAGGGAGAAAATCATCATCATGTTTGCGTCCCTGCAGGGTCATGTGACCACATGAACACTGACTGTAAAGGGTGAAGCCGGCGTGAGTGATGTCAGAGGGTTTCAAGTCGGTGTGGGTTTGAGTGAAGCTGATGTGGTTGTCGCGTGCTTCATCTGAACTGCGGCCGATAATCTGCCAGGAGCTTCAGATGATTTATGGTCGACCATCTTACACCGGTTTGTATTTCCTGATCACTCGATCCATCACAAACTGAAACTGTGTCTCAGTGGGAGCGCGAGGTTTCCACTGGTCTGTGTCAAGAAAACATGATGGCCTCCATCCAGCAGAGAAAGCTGGGAGTCATTTGTTGCAGTGGTTTAAATAAACCCGTAGGTGTGTGTGTCTGTGTGTCTGTGTGTTTAATGTGTGTTTATTTAAAACAGAAAGAGTCATCAGACGGAAAGTTTTCAAACCAAACTGGATCTCAGTTTCGGAGCAGTTCACAACCCTCCCTCCTGTGTGTGTGTGTGTGTGTGTGTGTGCGTGCGCACGCATGTGTTTCCTATTTAAACTGACCTCATTCTTCGGGCCGGGGGTTGAATGACATCATCCTGCAGCAGATCTCATCTCTGCTGTCGATGGATGAAACTTTCACATTAAAACGAGTCTCCTGACAGCTGAAAGATAAGCAATGTGAAGCCATGAACTTTTATTTTGGCAAACAGATCTGAAGTTGTGGAGCAGAACAGGAAACTGGGTCACATGAGCGTTGGGTGGCGCCAACATGTGAATGGATGAATGTTTCACAATAACTGGTTTGTTTTCTGCGTGTGCAGGAGGTCAGCATGGCTGCACGCTCTCAGTGGGAGGCTCATTGGTTTGGGACGGCTCCTCAGGTGGAGGAGCGGGTAGCAGGGGGTCTCCAGTGTCCAACATTACAGGAAGTGCGAGGGGTGATGATAAGTTCATTTTTAATGACACAAAACCAAAAAAGCCACAGAAGTAATTAACTGTACGTTCCCGTAAGGAGAGCTGAGAGACTCTTCGTCTCGGGCCACGAGCTCATCAGTCGCTCCTCGTGGAGAGCCGGACACCAGACCTGCAGCTCATGTTTGTGCTTAAATCAGCTCCGGCCTCCATCTTAACGTTACCTGTAACATTCTGTGCTAAACATCTGCAGCACGACACGAAAATCAAATCTTCAAAATGTCAGAAGCTTAACATTGATTTAATTCTTGCTGTATGAACATAGACGACAACTTCCTGTTTCCTGTGGTGTAAACTTTAAACACAGCTCGTTTTCTTCTGTGCGGGTGTGTGAATCATTTACTGAGCAGCTCAGTGTAACGTGTCCTTCGTTTGTCCCTCAGACTCTAAAGCTATCGTGGATGGAAACCTGAAGCTGATCCTGGGTCTGATCTGGACCCTGATCCTGCATTACTCCATCTCTATGCCCATGTGGGAGGATGAGGATGATGAAGACGCCAAGAAACTGACCCCCAAACAGCGTCTACTGGGATGGATCCAGAACAAGGTGCCTCAGCTCCCCATCACTAACTTCCACCGAGACTGGAGGGACGGCAAAGCACTGGGAGCACTGGTGGACAACTGTGCTCCGGGTAGGTACAGAACAAGAACTCTGACAGCCAGGCTATCAATGAATTATCAATAAGAGCCAAAAATCTGATCAATCATAAAGTTGACAAGTCTTTTCTTGTAAAAACATTTAAAGCTTTTGAAATGTGTCTGTAAGGTCACAACAGCTGAAGCTGAAACTAAAAAATACAGAAGAAGAAACAGGATCTTACTGTATGCTGCTGTGTCTGTTTCCTGTAGTTTTTAGTAGGGATGAGCCGGAGCAGTATCGGTCCAATAATGTCCCAATCAGATATCGGAGAGGGAAAAACATATAATCCGATCCAATTTATTAGCCTGTACTCTCCCACAAATGCTTAACAAAACTGTGCGTGACATGCTATAAATACGAGATGTCAGAGATATCAGCACAATACAGATTAGCATGAAAGGCTAGGCTAAGCAAAGTGCTTCCATACAGATGAACCATCTACAGCTTTGTCATTTAGAAGAGGGAGAAAGACTGTCTCGGATTCATCACATTGGTATCAGCAGATACTCAGTGTTGTCTTATCGATTGAGTCATCCTGATTTTTAGCCGTTCGGTATCCATGCTGTTTGTTTTTTGTTCATGGTGGTTGTAACGTGACACAGCTGGTGACAGTTTGTTTCCGTGCTGCCTTCAGGTCTGTGTCCAGACTGGGAAACGTGGGATCCCAGTCAGCCGGTGGAGAACGCCAGAGAGGCCATGCAGCAAGCTGACGACTGGCTCGGAGTGCCACAGGTAACATTCACCTGTAACTCAGCCTTTACCACAAAAACATGGCGGATTCATCAAGAATTTGGCTGCCAGCTAAAGAAACCATGAGACCTTTGAAGTGGTGGTTCAGCTGTGATCCGACAGGCAGCATCGGGAACCTTCCTCTCATGTGCTGGATGCCTCTCTGGGCTATTTGCAGCACGTAGTTTAAATTAGCAGCAGAGTGGACGAGACGAGTTTACAGAGCAGTCCTGTGTTGAACTCTGTGATAAATATGGTTTGGATTGATGTTTTCATATTTAATGAGAAACCTGAAGGCGACAGGAAGTGAGTCACACTTTGTTTGTTTGTTCTATTCGTGTTTAAGATCATCACTGGAAACTGAGTCTGCTGCTTGCATCACTCACTACAACAGCAACACATCCTTTTCTTTCTGACATGTGATAAAATCAACCAACGAGAAGAAAAGAAGACGATGCGTGAACCTGGGGAAAACCCACAGAGTTACACTGAGCAGGGAGATTTTGAACAGTTTTGTTCTTGGTAATAAATCATTTCCTGCACACAGATTCATCCAGCTGGTGCACCGTCAAGAGTTCCAAGTAGAAAGTGAAAAAGATTTGATTTAAATAATTTTTAACATGGATCAGTTTCAGTGTGAAAAACAAAAATGGCACGTGGCGTTCCTCAGGGCTCCATTCTCGACCCTCCTCTGTTTAACATTTTCCTGCTCAGATAATGAAAAAAAATGATGCACATATTTACACAACATGATCAAAAAAGTAAACTCAATGAGTTTTGACCTGGTGTCTCTTTCCGTGTCTCGTGTTGTGACTCTGAACAGACTCGCTGTTGATTCTGCTGCTGCAGAAATCAACTTGAATTATGTGAACGTGTTGTTATTAATGTTTTTGCTTAAGTGGAGGATTTAAAAAGTTCTTCCTGCTGCGTTAATAAAATACAGAACAGTTGGTTCACATTAACTGACCCTTCATGTGTTCTCCAGCTGCTGAACACTCAGTTCTCTATTAATTTCTCTTTTTCTTTCCATCAAACGATTAACTGAGATTTTCTCTCCTTAGTTCGTCTCCAGTTTCTCTTCCATTAATGATTTTGAACTCAGTACACTCAAACCTGTACGAGCAAAACCGTCTCACATTGTACATTAAAAATGTCCTGCGCTTCCATTTAATTGGCCTCTGTGATGTGTTTGTGGAAAAAAGTCACTTTTCAAACCAGTTTTTTAGTTTACGAAGAGGATTATCCGCAGCTGTGAACGTCGTCACTTCATCCCCTCGTCCTTCTGCAGGTCATCGCCCCAGAGGAGATTGTCGATCCTAATGTGGACGAGCACTCTGTGATGACCTACCTGTCCCAGTTCCCAAAATCCAAACTGAAGCCTGGCGCCCCCCTGAGGGCGAAGACACTGCACCCGAAGAGGGCTAAAGCCTACGGACCAGGTAGGGAAAACACAGCACCACAGTCCATCTAAAAAACAGGTCATTTTAAATCTTTTTTTACATGAACATCCTGAGCAAACTGGTTGTAGACAGTGTTTGTTTTAATGCATCACACTGCATCTGCTCAGAAAAAAACATGGACGCCTGCAACAAGCTGCTGCGTGTTTGGCAACTTCAGAGCCAAATTAGTTCAGTTTTATACGAGACGGAGCGACTCACACCACAAAGATTAAACCAGAGTCGACTGGATGGAACTGAAAACCGTCGAGCTGTTTGGCTTCACAAAGTTTAAATAAGAGCAGGTCAGTCTGCGTAGTGTTTCCTGTGTGCCGCAGTATTTCTGGGATGTCAGGTGTGTTTATGAAGGTGCACCTGGAGCAGGTGGAGCTCACACGAGTTTCTGACTGGAATGACTGGAATGTGTTGCTTCCTGTGGCATTGTGGCATAACCATGAACGTGGCAAAGCCTGTAGAAACAATCCTCTGATTCGGAAAATTAAACTTCTTTGACCAAACAGCAGATGATGATTATTCAGTCGATGGTCAATTAAACTGACAGCGTGCAGAACGTCACCAGGAGTGACGTGAGGTTTTGCTCCGGATGGTTTTTTTTTGTGCAGTAAGCAGAACAACTGGATACGTTTTCTGTCAGTATTACAGTGAAACGCCTGCACAGGATCTGAGTTTTACTTTTGTTTCAGGAACAAAAACGATCTGAACAGCACGAGGTCATCTTGAGTCATTCATTCTACCAGCATAGTCTTGGCCTCTGTCAGCTGGAGAAAGTTGATTTGTTAGAGTGATTCGGTTTGTCGTGACCTTCGCTCCTCTTGTGTGTCTCTCAGGTATTGAGCCTCAAGGTAACGTGGTTCTGAAACCAGCAGAGTTCCTGGTGGAGACGGTGGAGGCCGGACTGGGTGAAGTTCTGGTTTATGTGGAAGATCCAGAGGGACACACAGAGGAGGTGAGAACACACACTCATTTTAGATTTCATTGAACACAGCAAAGTGAAATCCGCTGACCATAGTTGTCTGAATCCCTCAGGCCCGAGTAATTCCCAACAACGACAAGAACAGAACCTACGCTGTCGTCTACCTGCCCAAAGTGGAGGGGCTCCATAAAGTAAGACCACGTCCCAGAGGGGGAAAAGTCCCTCAGAGAGCATCAGTGACTCTCTGGGTTTCAGATTTCATCACTGGTTGAACTTGTTGATTAAAATGAACATCAAGTTTCCATTTTTTCCTGGATTTCGTCGTCCGTCTTCATAGGAACTCTGTTGAGCCTCGTTTCTTTTTTCTACAAATGTGCTTCAGATGACTGAACTGTGTGTTCCTGCTCCTCCCAGGTGAAGGTGCTATTTGCGGGGCAGGACATCGACAGAAGTCCCTTCATGGTGAACGTCTCCAAGGCCCTGGGTGACCCGACCAGAGTTCAGGCCCGCGGGCCGGGGCTGCAGCAGATGGGAAACGTCGCCAACAAGCCGACATACTTTGACATTTACACTGCAGGTGAACATCACAGCTCCTGCTTCCACATCTACTCTGTCATATTGGTCAAAGCAGAGCTGCAGCAGGTCCGTCTGTCTGTCTATCCCTGTGGGGGAGACATTCCTCTGTCACTGTGTGAAGCTCTCCTTGTCCTCTGTCTGTTCACCAGGGGCGGGTGCTGGAGACGTAGGTGTCATCATTGTGGATTCAAACGGTCGGAGGGACACAGTGGAGATTGTTTTGGAGAACAAAGGCGACAGTATTTTCCGCTGCACCTATGTTCCCGTCCTGGAGGGACCCCACACCGTTTACGTGACCTTTGCTGGGCAGCAGATTCCCAGAAGCCCTTTCACCGTCCACATCTCAGAGGGTGTGTTTACGTGTGTGTGTGTGTGTGTGTGTGTGTCTGCCACCCTGTGAATTCTGACCTGAGTGTATTTCTACATGGAGTCTTTGGAAGTTTGCAGTTTAAATGGAAGCTTTCATCTGGTTATCGATTAATTTCCCTGTGACATTAACAGCTGCTGAAACCTGCAGATGTTTGGGTTTTGAAATGAGCAGCATCATGAAGCGTTGGACCCTCCCTGATGTAACCGCCGCCTCCTGCTCCTCAGCTTCGGTTTCTCATCAGTCACATTGTAATCTGAGACTTATTAAAGATCTGAAGTTTCATCTTCATACTGGTTTGAATCCTGCAGTTCAGTGTCAGTCTGGTCTGACGGGACAGTCAGTGAGTTTGATTGGCTGAAGCTGTGTGATGTCATTGTTTGGTGCTCTGATGGCGGAGCTGTGGACTTGGATGGACTTGATGTCAGCTTCTGATGTGACATCTTGTATGCAGGGTGCGAACTGCCTCGACTCCCATTGATACGACATGAACTCCCCTGAAAACATGATATGTGAAATCTTGACAGTTCTCTAAAATATTGACAGTATGCTGGTTTTTTGCCTTGAATTTCTATTTTTCTGTATCTTTATCATGGTGGTCCATGCTTAAAGTATGTAAAGTATGGTAGTGCAGTGTACCCGGCTTTCGTTCACACTGTGCAGTGGTTTTGATAACGGCACGTAGAGATTTGATGAGGTCACTTACGGACGATTGCACATCAGTTGTGCATAAAGCAAGTAGGCCTCCATGTTTGCTATTTTTGAAACAAAAGTCAGAGTGTAAGTCCTCTCTGAGGACCGAAACCTCCCACCCCCTCCTCAGCGAGTTCTCCTGGAAGTGATGGACTAGTTCACACAATGCTTGTCTTGACTTGGACTTGGACTGGACTAGGATTTAGGACTCGACTTGTTTCTCTTGACAGTCACTCGCTGTCTTGGATGACGAGTGAATGTTGACTTGTGATTTCGTTTCAGATGTGGTTCGGAACTTGCTGCTGTGATGTGGACCTTGTCTGTTGTCTCTCTTGACTTAAAACTGGACTCTGGACCTGCTGGACTCTGTTCCTGACTTGACCTGACTGACTCCTTTGCTTGCTGGTCTGGTGTCCTGGCAGTCTGCTGGTCCCGGTGTCTCTGCTCTTTCTCTCTGTCCTCTCTCTGCCTGTGTACAAATGTGTCATCACTGTTGTTCCCTCCTTCAGTTTCACAGAGCGTTCCACTTCCCGCGTCTCCGGTGCAGTTTGGACCTCAGTCCTTACGCACTCCACCCTCAGAAAAGACAAAGAGAGGCCCCCCTCCAACACCGCCCAAACCCAGGCGACCAAGTTAGTACAGGCTGGGTTCGTGGGTGTGACTGGAGCTGCCTGCGCTCGCCTGGTTTCCCTCTTCCTCATCTCAACGCCATTGCTGCCTCTGACCTCCGTGGAGGGGTGGGAAGCCCCTCCCAGCTTTACAGCATGTGCAGCGCTCGCTTCATCCTGAGCATCTTTATCTTCCTGTACAGTCCAGACACAGAGTGAATGTGATGAGCCGTCTGTGGATGAATGATCATCTGAGGCCGACATCAGTTCTCTAGTTCTGTCTGAACACACTCCAGCCCAGATCAAAGTGAATCCTGGAGTCTGAGGACAGATTTTCACCCAACGTCCTCGACCTGTTTTCAGTCTGTCATTAGTGAGAGTTGAGTCAATTCTGCCGCTGTGACCATGTGATCACTGTCAGACCAGATATGTCACACATGAATGTTTTGGTTCCCTCAGTTTAATTCACATTCATCAAACCAAACGCTAATGACAGTAACAACAGTAAAAACACACATGAACATCACACCAACCTCACACAGTAAACCTTCATGTGTGGCTCATCCTGAATGAATGTGACCACCTCACACATCATCTTCATCATCATCATCATCATCATCATCATCATCACCATGTGTTTCTCCTGTAACTTTCCTCTTGCTGTTTAACTTTTTAAAGAACTGACTTAAATGTGTTTCCATGGAAACAGTGATGCTCAGTGTTTCATCATTCTGGACGCCTCTAAACAGCAGAGCTGTGAACATCCAAAGTTTTTCTGTGTCATTCTTCTTCACTCGCCATGAACCTGCAGCTCTGAGCTCTTCAAACTTCAGACTGATCATCCTCTTCCTCTTTCAGCTTGTCATCATCTCTGCTGCTTTTTTCTTTCAGCCTCAGCCAACTGCTTCTCTCAGCACTGATCAGCTGACTAACAGATGAACCTGCAGCTGTGCGTGTGTGTGTGAGTGAGTGTTTCTTTGGGATCGCTGTCATGTTACCATCATCACTCGGTCTCACTGTGTCCCACCTCTTGTGATTGGTCCTGACAGCCTGTAACCCGAACGCCTGCAGGGCGTCGGGCCGAGGCCTGCAGCCGAAGGGCCTGAGGGTGAAAGAAGTGGCTGATTTCAAAGTTTACACAAAAGGAGCCGGCAGCGGAGAGCTCAAAGTCACCGTGAAGGGACCCAGTAAGATCAAAATGATTAACTTTTCATTTTTGTTCAGTTGTCACATCTGTAATTTGCTGGAATGCATCCTCATGATGTTTTTATCTTGAATCCAGAGGGCACAGAGGAGCCGGTCAAGGTCCTGGAGATGGAAAACGGGATGTACGAGTGCAATTATTATCCCGTCATGACAGGGAAATACATGGTTACCATCACCTGGGGAGGACACAGCATCCCGCGCAGGTGAGATGTTTTTATCTCCTGTTAGATTAGACCCCGACAGAGGAAAGTGAGAGAACACATTCAGCTCTCTGAACTCTTCAGTTTCATTCCTCAGGTGTGTAATGTCACATTACCAGTTGTGATCTGTGTGTTTTCAGTCCATTCGAGGTCCAGGTGAGTGAGGAGGCGGGTCCTCAGAAGGTGAGGGCCTGGGGTCCAGGTCTGGAGACTGGCATGGTGGGAAAGAGTGCTGACTTTGTGGTGGAGGCCATCGGCACGGAGGTGGGAACACTCGGTATGTCACAACCACTCACCTGCTGCTCAGAATGACTGACAGTGCGTGGGGGCGGGGCTTAGTCTTGCGATACCAGACAATTGGAGATCTCCACCTACCTATCGTCTGGGGACGTCAAAATGCAAGGCAGTTGCTGGGACGGCGGTGAGAACTGCCGCTAATAAAGCAACGGTCCTTACAACTTGAAAAGGAGACGCCTTCCCAGAAATAGCGCGCTCTAGCTTCACTCCTCCGCAGGGAAACAGACTACTGCGAATCACTTTGTAACACGGAGAGAACTTTTCAAAACATTAAAATGGATGCCCAGAGCAACGTTAGAGCAACGTTAGAGCAACTGATCGCTCCACATCAGCTTTGCAACATCCATAACATGGCAAAAGCGTGCGACAGCTCCCACATAACATTACTGCTTTGGGTGGTCCGTCCCCCGGTGTAACTCTGTCCGTCCTGGGTGGATGAATCATGTCAATAAAAGATTATGTTTGTTCTTCACGGATGAAAGTTTTCCGCTGCAAACGTGACATCACCAAACTTTGAGGGAGTTTTCTCTGGTGACCATGACTGAGCCATCCCATAGTACACGTGTTACTGGTTGGACAGTGCAAGCACATGACTTCAGCAAGTCACCGCCCCCAATATGAAAGACCGCCCTGAAGACTTAGGATTGGTTCTGCAATGCAAGGTTCTT
>JAQLOL010000015.1:22567526-22581992 GCA_029783665.1 Naso thynnoides | reverse complement strand
GAATCAGACAGTCAGTGAAATCCAAATTCTTCAGCATCCAAGTAAAATGTTTTATTTTAGAACGGCGTTTTAAAACTTAAACCATCTGCGTTCAGATGAACGTGTTAGCATCATATCAGAATCAAAGTCTCCACCTGAGAAATGGGCCTGAAAACACAGAAGTCACGTTACTGCTGGAAACTTCAATTCGTCTGGTTCTACTGTCACTGAGACCACTGATGGCCAGTACTTTAACACAGTGCCTCTCATTCGCACACGTCCTGACTGACTTCCTGTCGGTGTGTCTCCAGGATCCAGAGGGAAAACCCAAGAAGGCGAACATCCGAGACAACAGAGACGGGACGTACACGGTGTCCTATGTCCCAGACATGACGGGACGTTACACCATCACTATCAAATACGGAGGAGATGAGATCCCATACTCACCGTACCGCATCCACGCCCTGCCTACAGGAGACGCCAGCAAGTGTCTGGTCACAGGTGAGACTCCGGCCAGCACTGCTCAGGAAGCCAATCACATTTCATCACCTGAATGTGTCACAGCATCACTGACGCTCTTGTTGCTCTTCTACAGTGTCAATCGGAGGACACGGGCTGGGTGAGTGCTCTGATGCTGACGTGCATGTTGACATGATGAACACACACACGATTAACCCGTAACTGGTGCCAAATTAAAGTTAGGTCCAAATTCCTTCGTGGCAGGATGGAAGGTCGTGTCAGCGTTTCAGAGTTTCGTGAGCAGCTCTGTATGTTTGCTCAGCTGTGTGAAACAAAGACCGAACCAAACGCGCTGCAGGTTCCTCTCAGTGCGCCTCCCTCTGCACCGAGGATCAGACACATTTCTGACTCAAATCTGCAACATTTGAGCTAAGAACAAACCTGCTTTCAGTGCCTCCATCATCTCCGCCTGAGGCCTTTAATGATGGCCATCGAACAAAACAAATCCGCCACCGTCCTGACCTGAGAGGGTGTATCACCTGAAGTTTCACCTGTATGTTGCCTGCATTCGCTCGCAGAGGGTTACTCTGTCATCCTCGTCCGGGCGCATCAGTGAATGAAACTTCACTCAAGATGCAGTGTCAAGTTCTGTGTAACGTTAGCAAAGTCAAATTCTGTAGCGTTAGGGTTAGTTAAAAAACGAGTGTCTATGTGACGCAATGGTTGAAAAAGTTTGTCGCTCTGCATCAGGATTCATTCAACCCGGAACAACAAAAAAAACATGTAATCATGTTCTGTCTTTCCTCGTGTTGGGTGAGATCTAAATTCAAAATAAAAGTTTTATGTTTTAGGTATTTTACACTCTAAAAAATAAAACACAGGCTCAACCTAAAAAAATTAAGGTAACAGTTTGCATGGATCTTTTCAAGTACTTTTAACTCAGCCATTATTGAGTAAATCCCACAAGAGTTAGTCTACTATGACCAACATGACATCCATGTCACCCTTCACAGGGTTCATCAAATTGAACCAGCTTAATTTTAATTTATTATTTGGTTGTGTATGAAGTTGTCAAATTATTCAATTTAAGTTACTTATACTTACTTACTTATTTTGATTTTTATTTATTCTACTCAGAAATTTCCATGCAAATTGTTACTTTAATTTTTTTGTTCCAGTTTTATGATCAAACTGTTAATTTAAAAACAAATATGAACAAATTTCTTTCTGAACGTGGCCTCTTCCAGTAATCCTTGGATCAGCACTTAACAGTACAGCTGCTGTGTGTAGTACAACAAAACTTTACCAACATACATAGTGCAACTTTTTTTTTTATTTAAAGACAGCCAGTTTGTTCACATTTTGTAGAACAGCAGTTTATTTTCAGAAGCCGTTACCGTCAGACCGACTTTGACACCATCTATCTGGAGGAATACCTACTAAGAGACTTTAAAATTTGAAATTTAAAATTTAAAATTGTCTCTCAGCTGAGGTTGACAGTGTACAGAGCACATTAGTGAGGCACGTGCTCTGGGTACAAACAGGTGTTTCCTCAGGCAGCATCCTCGGCACCGGCTGGATTCAGTGTTGTGGCACCTGTGGCAACAACAGTCCTCATCACGGCATTGGTATCATCTCCACCACTATCCTGGCATAAGTGGTGTGAAACAATGTCAGTATTTTAAGCAATTCTATTTAAAAATGGCAGTAAAACAAAGACTGTTGTGACTGAAATTAAGTTTCTGATTACCTACCAGCTGATCTTTAAAGAGATCCTCCTATGGCCTCCTCGTTTTTCATTCCACAGTCATCCTTTGAATAAGAAAAAAAAAGTTCAAGACAAGCTCCATGAAGGACTTTTCGTATTAACATCACTCTTGTCAGCCTCTCAGACTAAAGCCAGTAGAGCCAATGTAAAGAAAAAAGTCAGTTCATTAATGTTTTGATGTCAAAGGAAATCAAAACAGCACACACACACACACACACACACACACACACACATACACACACACACACACATGCATACAAGCAGATTTAGCAGGCCGAGGCCAATATTTTTTGTGTTAAAGTGAAATTAAGTGATTCTAATGAGCAGCTTATTTATCGGGCCTTTTTGTTTGGGTACCGTCGTGTAGGTTCTCCAGCCCATGTCTGCAGGTCTTGGAAACAGAATACGAACTGTGGTTAGCTGAAGCTAACCGCACATGAAAATAGCTTACATAATGTTCATGCGTCAACACGTATCACTGCTGTGTTTAAATTAGGACAAAATGCCAACGCTAATGTTACACACTTTTTGTGCCAATGAACATTATCCTCCATAACAAAGCAGCTAAGAGCACGAACTAGCTCAAAGTATTCCACGTTGCAATAGCTTAATCAACTGAAAACTTGCTTTTGTTATTGCGAAAAAACGATTCCTTCCACTATGTGTTAGAACATTCATTAGGTGTTGCAAAATAAACAAAGCTAAAATTGTACTTACCAATTAAATTAGCCTAATATGATGCAACCTCCGTTTCTCTCTGTCCACTTTCTCGCAGCAGGCGTGGCCTCAGATTTTAAGGGATGCTTCCTAGATTTACAAGTTGCACTTACTTAATACTTTGTTTTGTTGAGTGGAGACTGAAATGTCCATATAAAACTGGTATATTACTGAGTTCAGACAGATTTCTATATTTTCAGTTTGGCAAACTTCCTAAAATAAGTTGTCAACTGATTGAAACTTGTACATTTAACAAACTTGCGTTTTTTTGTTAAAAGAGGTGCTCGATTTCTAGCTTTACAACCTAAGCCTGTGAATCTTTTTTCCAGTGTAGTTAGGCAAAACTGTAACTCAAAAATTGTGAGTATTACATAAATAATAACATAAAGCCTTTGGCTCCAGCACCTTTTCCATTTGTTTTCACTTGTTTCATTTGTTCCTCTGCTGTTTCCTCTGTTTTCCACCTGCTTCCTGAACGGCCTCTGAGCCTGTGAGGGGCTAAGGACAGTGACAACCACTGTGCCTCTACATCCACCAATCAATAACATTATCAGCTCTGCTTTTCCACTGGTGCTGTGCCACAGTCCCTCTCAGACTGAACAGACCTTCAGCGGTGTCTGTCTGAAACACACAGGTTTGTGGATTTCAGTGGAAACACCAGAAGAAGAAACACTACAAACTTCCTGCAGCTCAGACTGTGAGGAGAAGTGGTGACAGGTTTGTACCTGTGGTGGAATCAACTACGTTTGGTCGCTGGCTGTAAGTTTTTTCATTGTTTGTCATCTTGTCAGGATCAGGTATCGGCCCGACTATCCAGATTGGAGAGGAGACGGTCATCACTGTGGACGCAAAGGCTGCTGGGAAAGGCAAAGTCACCTGCAAGGTGTCGACTCCTGACGGAGCGGAGCTGGATGTGGACGTGGTGGAAAACACTGACGGGACGTTTGACATTTACTACACAGCTCCGGAGCCCGGCAAATATGTCATCACCATTCGGTTCGGAGGGGAGAACATTCCCAACAGCCCGTTCCACGTGGTGGTGAGTGAGAGCAGAGCTTCAGTTTGCTGTGATGGTTAGGAGCTCCTGGGCTGTGGAGACAAAGCGCCTCTGAAGGGGAAAAGTCATCACAAAACCTCAACAGAAAAGTCTTGGATGAGACAGAAAAACACCAAATGTTTCACAAGAGTTTTGTTCCAGATGCTGTGCAGCATGTTGATGTGTTTACTGGCAGCTCCATGTTTGTGCATGGAGGAGTGTGTGAGTGTGTGTGTGTGTGTGTGTGTGTATTCCTTAAAGGTTGTTCCTTGCTCCCTGTTAGGCGAGTGACACCGTCCCAATAATAGAGGAACCATGTGACAAGCTTCAGTTACAGCAGCCCTTCACTCCCTATGTGGGCTTCTCGCCTCAATGGGTATTCAGAGTTTCTCCCTCGCTGCTGTTTTTCTGCACCAAGCTGCTCATGTTTCACACAAACTGTCGTCTGCGTCTCTGCTGCGTCACCACAGCTCCTCCCTCCCACAGCATCAATACCAACCCAGATCCAACCATAGATTTTCTTCTGGCTCAGCATGACACCGCATGCTTCATCTGCACGATCGACGCTCTGCAGCTGTTGTTGTGTCTATTTTTATTGAATGGAATTGTTCTGTGTTTTTTTTTTGTTTTGTTTTGTTTTTGTTTTGTTTTGTTTATTATCATTTAAATTGTCTATTTCACCATGTAAAGAATCATGATCTGTTCATGAACCTGCGACATTTGGAAAGGAAATCTTGTCTCTCATGTCTAACTGCTCTCTCTGCCTCTGTGCTTCCTCTTCCTCCTCCTCCTCCTCCTCCTGCTGCTCTCTCTGGATGATGTCCCAGCATTCCCAGTATGGTGACTCTAACAGTCCTTCCCTCTTCGTTTAGGCCACTGATGATCCCATCAGCCCCGTAGATGGGATGGAGCCAATGCTCCGCCCCTTCAGCCTGGTTATTCCCTTCACAGTGCAGAAAGGAGAGATCACAGGTGAGATTTCAGTCTGTTCGTCGTCTTAGGGTTAGCGTCTGTTCCAGCAAACAGCTGCAGGGAGAACGAGAGCATCAGTGTCATCAAAACTTGTGCAGGAGCAAATTCAAGTTTCTTTTAATACATCAAACTTAAAAATCTTGAGGATTTTTCAGATGAGGCTCTTGAATGAAGTATGTCCAGCTGATTGTACAAATAACATGTCTGTCTGTCTGTCTGTCAGAGCCTTCTGACTTCCTGTCTGTGGCTCACAGCTGCCTGTTGGTTCTGACCAAAGACGTAAAACTTTACTTTTTTTTGAAGGTTCATTCGTCCTCTTAAACAGCTGCTCATTTTATTTTGAAATCAAACAAACAGGAGGAAATAGTCAAAATGATCAACATCCTGAAAATCTCTCATTACTCACCAACAGTCACATGGGAGCCATGAAGGTGAACATTTTGTATTTTGTTCTCCAGGTGAAGTGCGGATGCCATCTGGCCGAACCGCCTGTCCTCATATCATGGACAACAAAGACGGCACTGTCACTGTGAAATACTCGCCAACAGAACGCGGCCTGCACGAGATGGACATCAAGTACGATGGAAACCACATCCCAGGTAAACACGTCAGCTTCTGATAACTTCAGTGTTTTCAGATCCACCAGGTTTTATTCAGTCAGAGGTGTCGGACTGTGGAGACGCAGAGCACGGTGTCATCTGCAAACAGTTTGACTTCAGCATGAATCCAGCGTTGGTGAACTTTATCGAGCCATCATGTTCATGACAATGTTTCCTGTCACAGGAAGTCCGCTCCAGTTCTACGTGGATGCCATCAACAGTGGTCATGTGACAGCATTTGGCCCCGGCCTGAGTCATGGCACGGTGAACAGACCAGCCACCTTCACTATCGTCACCAAAGATGCTGGAGAAGGTACTAACGCTGTTATCATGGACTGTGTTTAAGTTTGAGTCTTTTTTGAAGTAATTAGAGGTTAATGTTCTTTAATTCAACGCAGCTTCATTTGCAGGATGTTTTCATTGAATTGTTACAAAAACATTTTCCTATTTATAAATATTTTGTATTATTGAAATGCAGAGAGAAACAGGTCCATGCTTTAAAAAAGAGGCTTTTATTAATTTTTCTAATTATCATTGTGTTATTAGTTTATTAAATAATATTTCATCAGATTTCTTCCTGTTTCCTGCACTGCTCCTGTTTTTATTCACTGCTGAAACTTTAAGGTCCCGTTTCACTTTGAAAGCAAGAGAAAAGGTCAGGACTATGAGTCTGTAAAAGACTTTTGAAATATTTGTAAAGTTTCATTGAAAGAAGCCTGACAGCCATAGAAAATATGTGAAGCAGATTTAAATGCAGTTAAACAGAGTCTGACATGTTATAAATGGAATTAGTGGTGAGGAACAGCCATGTTTGAATCTGTCTAACCATGTCATCGTCTGAGCCTCTGTCTGTCTGTCTGTCTGTGTGTTTGTCTGTCTGTCTGTCTGTCTTCCTGTCTGTCTGCAGGAGGTCTGTCTCTGGCGGTTGAAGGTCCGTCTAAAGCAGAGATCAGCTGTAAAGACAACAAAGATGGGACGTGCACTGTGTCCTACCTGCCCACTGCACCTGGTGATTACAACATCATTGTCAAGTTCGATGACAAACACATCGCTGGCAGCCCCTTCACGGCCAAGATCACAGGTACTAAACTCTGTGTGTGTGTGTGTGTGTGTGTGTGGTGGGAGGGGCTGTGCGTTTCTTTTTTGTTTCAGAGATTTTTAGGATGTTTGTTCACTTGTCTCTGACTTTAGCTACTTTATGACAAAGAACACAAACAGAAACTAATAGATTGTGTATTGTTGTTGTGTCACTAAGCAGTCAATGAGTCAGGTGTGTAACGCTGCTGAAACACATGCAGAGCAGCGTCCCTTCTTCACTTTACTGTGAAGTTTTCACGAGTTTCATTTCGGGACCAGTTTTATTTTCTTATTTTCTTCTCCTATGTCACGCAGGGTTCAGTTTCACATTTTGCAGACGACATGCAGCTTATTCTTACTTCTTCTGTTCTCCAGGCGATGAGTCCATGAGGACGTCTCAGCTAAACGTTGGCACAGCAACAGATGTTTCCTTGAAAATCACAGAAACAGACCTGAGCAGTCTGACGGCGAGCATCAGAGCGCCGTCTGGAAACGAGGAGCCGTGTCTGCTAAAGAGGCTTCCTAACAGACACATCGGTCAGTTTTTACTTGAATGTCATGTGTTGGTTGAGGTGATGCCTCAAACTGGACCTTTACATTCAATAATGTAAATTCTGTCTTTTTACAGTTTATTTGTGGGAGGTTTTTCTTTGTGAAAGGGAATCAGAGTAGATTTACCTAAACCATAAAATGCAAAACACAGACAACAGAAAGAAAACCTGAGACATCATCACTGATTTAAGAGTCCATATGTTTTTGTTGCTTTACCATTTGAAAAGCAAATTTAAAACTTGGACTCGATTTTAGTCAAAGACTTCTGCATCTTTAAAGGAAATCTAAGGTAAATTTTCAAGTAAAACTTGAAGCATCTGTCTGTAAAACACAGAGCAAACGATCAAATTAAAGAACGTGAAAGATTTTCACGTCATGTTCCTGAAATGGTTCCTCTGCCTGCAGGGATCTCGTTCACACCGAAGGAAGTGGGTGAGCACGTGGTCAGCGTGAAGAAGAACAGCAAACATGTGACCAACAGTCCGTTTAAGATCATGGTTGGACAGTCTGAGATCGGAGACGCCTCAAAGGTGAAGGTTTACGGTCAGGGTTTGGTGGAGGGGCAGACCTTTGAGGTGGCCGAGTTCATGGTGGACACGAGGAACGCAGGTGAGATCTGCATTTACACAGGAAGTGACATCACAGAAAAAGCGGCACACTGTAAAACAGACAGGCGTGGCAGACGATTCATACTCAAAGCACTTTGAGATTTTTTTTTTCCATTTTGATGTAAAAAATTAAATCAGCCTTCAGTATTTAATGCTGCTGGATGTTTCGTCTCAGTGTCATGAAAAACTATTTTAAAAGTTTTTTAGTTTTTTCATAAAAAGTCATCACATTTTAAATTATGAAGCTGTTTTTATCTTTAATACATCAATGACTGAACAAAACAAAATATATATTTTTTAATATTTCTTTTGTACCTTATGGATAAACATTTCAAAAAAATTCCTTTTGATTATTTAATTTTTAACAATAGAAAAAAATCAAATTCTCTCATTTTAGGTTAGTTAATGAAAAAATATCGAGTAAGATTCTTACACTTGTTTTATTCACTGAGGAAAAAGTTTAGACTGAGATGAGTTATTCAGAATATTTGTAACAAAAGTGTGAATAGTTTTAAACATTTAAAGCTTGTCTGTGATTGGACGACTGTGTTTGTGTTTTCATGGATTTCTCGTGTTGTTTTGTTGCTCTCAGGTTATGGAGGTCTGGGTCTGTCCATCGAGGGTCCCAGTAAAGTGGACATTAACTGTGAAGACGTGGAGGACGGGACGTGTAAAGTCACCTACTGTCCAACTGAACCAGGAAATTACATCATCAACATCAAGTTCGCTGACCAACATGTTCCAGGTACAAACTGACTGAAGTACTACTTTTCTGAAGTGCACGATTGTGGTAATACTGCAGTGATAAAGTATTCTGTTGCATGTACAACGTTTCTGTAATGTCTCGATATTTGTGTCTGAGCAGGAAGTCCGTTCACAGTGAAGGTGTTTGGAGACGGCAGGATGAAGGAGAGCATCACCAGGAAACGTCAGGCTCCCTCCATCGCCACTGTGGGCAGCACCTGTGACCTCAACCTCAAAATACCAGGTGAGCTGTAACATCACAGTCTCCTCCCCCTGTGTCCACCGGTCCTCTCTGCTTCCTCCTCTTCATCTCCTTCTCTTTGTCCCTCGTCTTCCTCCTTCCTCCCTGCTCCTCCCTGCTGGCTTTAGGGAACTGGTTTCACATGGTTTCAGCTCAGGAGCGTCTGACTCGCACGTTCACACGCAGCAGTCACACCTACACTCGCACCGAGCGGACAGAGATCAGCAAGACTCGAGGAGGAGAGACGAAGAGGGAGGTCCGTGTGGAGGAGAGCACACAGGTGGGAGGAGAGCCCTTCAGAGACGTTTTCGGAGACTTTCTGGGACGCGAGAGTCTGAGTGGATTCAACGGCATGCCGGCAGGCAGCCGACCGCCGCTGCAGGACGGTGTGTGTGTGTGCTCTTGTGTGGAACTTTAATGATGCTGAGACAGGTTTCCACTGTGTGTGTGTGTATGTGCTGTAACACACTGCAGAGTCGAACAAATGTCTCTGTCCTGTCTAACCTGATGAAGCATGTTGGTGGTTTTGATGCACTGAGGGTTCCTGTTGTCTCAAAACATTTTTGCATTTGAATTTCTATGGTAGAAGTATTCAGACTCTTTACTGAAGTTAAACATACTAATACTACACTGTGGAAACACTCGACTGCAAGTAAAAGTCCTGCATTCAAAACCCTCCGGAAGTGTAAGTATGTAAGTGTTTTCAGTGAAATGTGTTCATGAGATATGAACTAGAATGAAAGACTTCCTGCTGCATGTTCATCAAACACTCACAGACTTGTAATTATAATTTTCAGCAGAGTCCAACAGCACAAATCATCTGATCCATTTCCCTCCCGCCTCCTCTCTCCACCTTCTCCTCCTCCTCTTCCTCCTCCTCCTTTTCAGGTGAGGCAGGTAACCAGGAGATGATGGCTCAGGTGACAAGTCCTGGAGGAAAGACCGAGGACGCAGAGATCATCAAAGGAGAGGACAGCACCTACAGCGTCCGCTTCATCCCTCAGGAGATGGGAGCTCACACTGTCAATGTTAAATATCGGGGCCAACACGTCCCTGGGAGCCCCTTCCAGTTTACTGTGGGGCCCCTGGGAGAAGGAGGAGCCCACAAGGTTCGAGCAGGAGGAACCGGCCTGGACCGAGGAGTGGCAGGTGTCCCAGGTGAGCAGTGAAAACATTTCTCTCTTTTCTTCTTCATCTTCCTCTCTGTCCTCCTCCTTCTCCCTTCCTGCTGCTTCTTCCTCTTCTTCCTCACAGAACATTACTGATGATGCGAGACTCAGTTTATAGCTATGTGTATGTTGTTGCTGCTCATCCACTACATGTGGGCAGAACTGTGAAAGTCTTTGTTGTTAATCAGCTGAGTTTAGCATCTGGACCCGAGAGGCCGGAGCTGGAGGTCTGTCCATCGCCGTGGAGGGACCGAGCAAGGCCGAGATCACCTTTGAAGACAGGAAGGATGGATCCTGTGGAGTTGCCTACGTGGTGCAGGAGCCTGGTGAGATACCAACCAATCAGATTTATCACTAATGCAGATGTTTTAAAAGGACCAAAATCTTAAATCTTAAAACATCACAAGCCGGACCCCATATGGAGTACCACAGGGCTCTAATCTGGCTCCACTGCTAATTTACAGTTCAGAACTTTTCTATCACATCCTGTATATTAAAAACATCAGTGGGCCGAGAGGGAGCCTCTGAAGAACTCCACAGTTTAACTGCAGAGAATCAGGACATTTCTTTATGTGACGTAGTAACATTAATAACTGAATTTGCTCGTGTTCCTTCTTTCCAGGTGACTATGAAGTTTCCATTAAGTTCAACGATGAGCACATCCCAGACTCTCCGTTCATCGTCCCCATCGCCACCCTGTCTGATGATGCTCGCCGCCTCACCATCACCAGCCTGCAGGTGAGAACACGTCACATGAAACTTCATCAGCTTTACGAACAGTTTCTACAGACACAGGTGACACGAGGAGTCTCCATGTTGAAGTGTGTGGTGTGTCATCTGCTGTGTTAAGTTACAGTCTGATGTATTCTAACAGGCTGCTCTACACTCACACACTGTGTTTCTGTATTTAAGTGTGTAAATGTGTCTCTGCAATCTTCCTCTTTTAACGGCTGTATAATTGGTCTCTGACCTTCATGCTACAAACAGCTTCAAGTCTCATGACCTCATGCAGCGTTTTCAGCTGTGCTGCTTTTTGCTCGTCTGATTGTCAGAAATGATCCTCACAGTTCATTTATAGTCAGTGGTTTTATGATGATGATGACAACACGAGCAAAAATAGCAGCTTATTGAAAGGTCTTCATGCAGAGTCAGAGACAGAACTGTTGGCTTAGCTTGCTAAAAGGCCTGTTTTATATATGTGTAAAATCATCCAATTTTTTTTAACATTTACACCAAATGAATTAACTCGCATCATGTGATCTAACAGTTGCTTGTGTGAATGGAAGTGGTTGGACAGAGGTTTCTATTTGTGACTTTAACAGCATGCAGAGAAACCAAAGGTTTAACTCCCTCTTTCTTCATCTGTTCTTATCAGGAGATGGGTCTGAAAGTTGGGCAGGAGGCCTCATTTGCTGTGCAGCTGAATGGAGCCAGAGGTTTGATTGATGCCAAGATCCACACACCATCAGGAGCCATAGAAGAGTGTTACATCACTGAGCTGGACAGCGGTACGAGCCGCAGCTCATCACTGGGATTTCCTGTCAGGACACACCAGTTATACCAACACCAGTTAATGAGAGAAAGTAGCCTTCACATTCACAAGCAGGCCCACAAAGCTCAGATCTGCTTCCACTGCCGTTCAGTTTGTCTGGTCTGACGACACGCAGCTGTTGTTCCTGAAGAGTCAAACCTTCATTCCTGCTGTGAAAACTGAGAGCTCGACTTTATACACGTGACTCACAACTTATACTGATGCCTCGTCCACACACGCACACTTATTTTATAAAAACGTAGCTTCTCCGTGAGGTTCCTCTGTTCATCCACGCACAAACACAAACAGCAAGTTGAGGTCACCGTTAACGAAGCTTAAGGAAAGTCCTGCCAGGGTGTGATGTCTGAAGCGACGCCATTTCTCCACTTTGTTTACTTGCAGGATCAGTGTAATGGCGGATGAGTCCGTAACAGAGCTGCTTTTGACTCTGCTAACAGGACTTCTGACATGTTAACACAGAAATGTAAAGTTACTCCTGCACTCTGCTGAGGAACTGAGGAGCTGACTGTGCTATGGAGATCACTGCTGTGACTTGCTGATTTTACTGTTGCTGGTTCGTTCTCGACTTTATTCAGGCTTCTGATTGGCCAACATGGCTTCAGCGTCAAGATCATGTCGCCTCCTGTTGGTTTGGCATGCACTAACAGTGCTTCACAGCATGTTTTGCGATTTATTTCAAAAGGGCTTGTGTGGGCGGGATTTTTTTTATTTTGATGAAAGAGGTAAAACCCTGTTTTCAAAATAAACCTTGTGTACGCGTTGGCAGGGCTAAATCGTGTCAAAACAGAGAAGTTCATAGACAATCATCAGAATCACACACAGTCAGAATCACTCACGTGTCTCTGTCGTCCACAGACCAACATGCTATCAGATTCATTCCGAGGGAAAACGGAATTCATTCTATCGACGTTCGGTTCAACGGCAGCCATGTTCCTGGAAGTCCCTTCAAGATCCGAGTGGGAGAACCAGGACAGGTCGGAGATCCCGGCATGGTGTCTGCCTTCGGACCTGGACTGGAGGGAGGAACCACTGGTATGCATAAGAAGAAACACCTTGATTTCAAGCCCTTTGTGAAAAATGTAGATTTTAATGTTGGTCATGTGTCTCCCTTTCAGGCGTGGCCTCAGAGTTTATCGTGAACACGTGTAACGCCGGCTCAGGAGCTCTGTCCGTGACCATTGATGGACCATCCAAGGTGAAGATGGACTGTCAGGACTGTCCTGAAGGCTACAAGGTCTCCTACACTCCCATGGCTCCTGGAAACTACCTGATCTCCATCAAGTACGGAGGACCACAACACATCGTAGGCAGCCCCTTCAAGGCCAAAGTCTCAGGTACGTCGGTGGACCACAGAGCTGCTCTTGTCCTTATGTGACGAATGTGGTCATTGCTAGAGTCGGGTTGTTCTTACTGGAGTTTGCAGTCGTCGGCTGCAAACTGGGAAAAATAAAGCCTGGTCTTTATTTCTCCTTGACCAAACCTTCCAGTCCTCACTTTACCTTCTGGCAGGTAGTTTCCTGCTGGAGCAAACCAAAGCCAGACCGGGAAGTGTGACTGCAGACGAGACGTTTCCCTGGTGCTCAGCGAAGCAGGTTAGCTGACTTCTCTTTGAATCTCTCTGCAGGACCTCGTCTGTCCGGTGGCCACAGTCTGCATGAGACATCATCCGTCCTTGTGGAAACTGTCAGCAAGTCATCAGCGATGGGAGGGGCCTTTGCCTCCTTACCCAAATTCTCCTCAGATGCCAGTAAAGTCATCTCGAGAGGCGCCGGCCTGTCGAAGGCCTTTGTTGGTCAGAAGAACACTTTCACAGTCGACTGCAGCAAAGCAGGTGAGGAATCAAACTCACAGACAGATTTGTCCTCTGTCTCCATCCTGGGGGAAAAGAAATCATCATTTTAAGGCTGACTGACGTGATTGTTGTCGCCTCTGCAGGTACCAACATGTTGATGGTGGGTGTCCACGGGCCGAAGACGCCCTGCGAGGAGGTCTACGTCAAACACATGGGCAACAGGATGTACAACGTCACCTACACTGTCAAAGAGCAAGGCAGCTACATCCTCATCGTCAAATGGGGGGATGAGAATGTCCCCGGCAGCCCCTTCCACGTCACCGTCCCTTAAAGCTAAACTCTTCATCTCTCTGTTTGTCTCTGTGCTCCTCATCCTCATGCTGATGCACTGAAAGCACAATAGTGATGCACTTCCTGTTGACATGGACAGTACTCTCGCTCAGCGCCGTTTTTTCTTAAGGATCACTCTTTCACTCGCCACCTGCAAGCAGTTGTGTCTTTGTTGCTTGAATTTCGACACAACGCAGACGCTTCACGTCTCTGTTCTGCAGTTTCACTTTGAAAAGAAACAAGTTTTGAGAGCAGTGAACATGATTGTAAACTCTGCCGCTCTGTCACCGCAGCATTCAAACACAAGACTGGTCACAACCAGCATCAACGGTGCCTAGCAACAGATTCTTCTGTGTAAGCACAAAATGCTGCACGCTCACCTTCACACAAACAAACGGTCTGATGTGTTAGAGTCAGTGTGTCGTTCACACACACGTTCACACCTGTGGACGAAATGCTGACATCACATAATAAAAACTGATGAAGACGAAAATCAGCCACGTTTAGTTTGAAGGCGGAGCTGACCGGAGCTGCGTCCCGTTTCTCCGATTCAGAGAAAGTGAAAGACAATCCGACCTTCGTGATGATGATGATGATGATGAAGATCAAGGATGAAACCACTGAGCAGATCAAACACTATGGATGTGACTGTGAGCTTTGAACAGAGGAACTCTGTCCTGTGTGTCAGCACACGTGTGTGTATGTGTGTGTGTGTGTGTATGTATATGTGTGTGTGTCAGCGTGTATGTGTGTGTGTGTATGTGTGTGTGTGTGTGTGTGGATATGTGTGTGAGCGTGTATGTGTGTGTGTGTATGTGTGTGTGCGTGTGCGTGTGGGTGTGTGTATGTGTGTGAGCGTGTATGTGTGTGT
>JAQLOL010000015.1:22511323-22525261 GCA_029783665.1 Naso thynnoides | reverse complement strand
AGGAAAGATTTTATTTTCTGACGACGTTTCATGAAGTTTGACTGAAGAACATGAATAGAGACTGTAGAACACCTACACACACACACACACACACACACTCACACACACACACACACACACACACACACACTCATACACAGAGACACACACTCACACACAGACATACACACTCCTGTTAGCTCTGCAATGAGCCATCAATCAAACGTATTGATTGATGGTGCACAGTGCACACACAGGGACCTTCTGTATAATGTAAACACACACACACACACACACACACACACACACACACACACACACACACACACAGCATTGATCTGAGCTCCTCTGGGTTCTTTTTGTCTAGTGATTTAGGAGCAGAGTGAGACCTCCTGCCTCCATCTGCACCTCCCAGACTGCTGATGGAGGGTGTGTGTGTGTGTGTGTGTCCCTTCCATAAATGTCCCACCAGTTGGTTGCTTGTAGCCACAGGATGGTTACCACGGTGACATGAAGGGGAGGAGTCACCAGACAGCTGAACTTCCTGTCAGATTCCTGTTGATCAGCTGAAGTCTGAAAAATTCAACCTGCAGAGAAAAAAATCATGAAATCTGTTTGAAAGAAAAAAAAAATCTGTACTCAGATCGAAAGCAAGCACGACGACTCGTCGCCGTTGGAAACGAGCGGAAAACATCCACAGAGGAAAGAAAAGTGATGATGTAAGGAGAGCTTCTGTCTTTATTGTCATGATATTTGTCTTTACAAAAAAAGGTCTGAGAGGTTTCACTGTGATTCTGGTTCAGAGGAAACAAACAGATTCAGATTAAATCCTCAGACTCAAGCTGCAGTCTTCATCACTGCTGCCATCATCATCATCATCTTCAGCAGCTTCATCATCACACTGTTCAAACACACGCCAGTCTGTGTGACGGTGCAGAGACCACAGAAGAAGAAGAAGTGCTGGTCACTGAGGAAACGTCAGAAACGTGAATGAAGCAGTTTTTGTTTCACTCTGAAGTTTAACAGGAAAATATTAAAAATAAGAATTTCTTCCTCATCAGAAATATTCAGTTTATAAAAAGATGGAAAACATGAGAGTTTTTTTTCCCTCTGCAGCGAAAACAAATTCATCTCAGTTCAACATGAAAACTGAAAAAGTCTTTGTGAATAAAGTTTCAGAACAAGGAGGACTTTTTTTTAACAGCTGCAAAGTTCAACAAGAAATATTTAAAACAACTAATGAGATGAAACGTTACGAAGCTGCAGCATGAAAATAAAAAATACGAGTTTTGTGCAAATTAAAGGACAAAATCACTGAAAATTCTGAGTCATGAGACTTCAGACTGTCTTGATTTAAAGCCTCCCTGGTCTGAAGGTGGAACTAACTTCACTCTCCGCTGAAGTGTTTCCGGTTTCAGCCTCTCAACTCAAACATCTCGTCCTGCTGACTGAGAAAAAACACAAAAACCTCAAGAGCTCGTGCGCGCGCCCTGCAGCCTCCTCCGCGGGAGCGCGCAGACCCGCCTGAATGACCAAACAACCGGGACCAACAATCAGTGCGCGCCCCGGAACACGCGAACATCTGAGAGCCGCGCGTCTCTTTCCGCGCGTAACGGAGAGGCCCAGTCTGATCTGAGAGCTCTACCGACACGCCCCTAACCGGAGAGAGAGAGAGGGAGGGAGAGAGAGAGAGGCAGGGAGGGAGAGAGAGAGGGAGGGAGAGAGAGAGAGAGAGAGAGAGAGAGAGAGAGAGAGGGAGGGAGGGGAACCGACTCTGCAGCAGCACCTGTGTGACCGGAGAACGAGCCGCGCCGCTTCACTTCCAGCCGAACATCTTCTGTCTCTGCGCTGCGGTTCGGTCGGTTTCCTCTCCGCTGCTGTGGTCCTCTCTCTCTCTGCGGGTGACACACACACACACACACACACACACACACACACACACACAGCGGGCTGCTCACAGCTGGATCAGTCCGAGGACCGGAAGACTCCGGCGGGGAGCCCCGGAAGGGCGCATGCCTGCGGCGGACCTGTGTTGGCTCCGTGTCCGGGTCTGGAGCGCGGGATTCTCCTGATGCATGCTGGACTTGTTGCTGCTGGGGGGAACACGCGTGGCGTGGAGGGAAAAACTACGATCAGACCGCGGAACAATTCACCGCAGAGCTGGATTTGAACGGATGTGATCAGAAAATTGGAGCTTGTGAGAGTTTTTTCTGCTTGGAGGAGAGTTTGTCTTCCTGCCGTTTGTTGCGTTTACGCGTCCACACAAACAGAAACCGCACACAGATGCGAACACACTGACCACATGTGGATTTGTTTGTTTTATGTGGATTCTTGCGTCGTTTTTGGTTTTACGCATCACTTTCGTGCGTAAATTTTCTCCCTTTCCGCCGGTAAAACTCGGTCGATTACTTGCACCTGAGCCCGGCTCTCTGTCCTCTGTCTCCGGATGCTCTGCCGTTGCTCCTTCGCTCCGTGAATCCTCCTCCAGCGAGCCTCCGCAGAGCGTCAGGACCGAGCTCCACAACCAGCATGGCGGCAGGTGTGGCGGCGTGGCTGCCGTTCGCCCGCGCGGCAGCCATCGGGTGGATGCCCGTGGCCGGCGCGCCCATGCCGGTGCCCCCGAAGGACAAAGCCCGCGGGCAGGACGGGCTGATCATGCTGAACGTGAGCGGCACAAAGTTTCAGACCTGGCGGGACACGCTGGAGCGGTACCCGGATACCCTGCTGGGCAGCACGGAGCGGGACTTCTTCTTCCACGAGGAGAGCAACGAGTACTTCTTCGACCGCGACCCGGACATCTTCCGCCACATCCTCAACTTCTACCGCACCGGGAAGCTGCACTACCCGCGGCAGGAGTGCATCTCCGCGTACGACGAGGAGCTTGCGTTCTTCGGCATCATCCCGGAGATCATTGGAGACTGCTGCTACGAGGACTACAAGGACCGGCGGCGGGAGAACCAGGAGCGGATCCAGGACGACGAGGAGATGGACCAGACCAACGACGTGGTCTCGGTGGACATGAGCTTCCGTGAGACCATGTGGCGCGCCTTTGAGAACCCGCACACCTCCACCATGGCGCTGGTCTTCTACTATGTCACCGGCTTCTTCATCGCGGTGTCGGTGCTGGCCAACGTGGTGGAGACAGTCCCGTGCGGCACCGCGCCGAACCGCGTCAAGGAGATGTCCTGCGGGGATCGGTACGCGCTGGCCTTCTTCTGTTTGGACACTGCGTGCGTCATGATCTTCACGGTGGAGTACCTGCTGCGCCTGCTCGCCGCGCCGAGCCGCTACAAGTTCGTCAAGAGCGTCATGAGCATAATCGACGTGGTGGCCATCATGCCCTACTACATCGGCCTCGTCATGACGGACAACGAGGACGTGAGCGGCGCCTTCGTCACCCTGCGCGTCTTCAGGGTGTTTCGGATTTTCAAATTCTCGCGGCACTCCGCGGGACTTCGCATCCTGGGCTACACGCTGAAGAGCTGCGCGTCGGAGCTCGGCTTCCTGCTCTTCTCCCTCACCATGGCCATCATCATCTTCGCCACCGTCATGTTCTACGCAGAGAAGGGATCCAGCGGGAGCAAGTTCACCAGCATCCCGGCCGCCTTCTGGTACACCATCGTCACCATGACAACGCTGGGGTAAGTGATGCTGTGTGTGTGTGTGTGAGAGGGAGTTTGAAAGTTCAGCTCCAGAGGATTTGCTTTAGTGTGGAAGCAGCTCTCAGGGGAACGCTGTCACTTGAAGCATCAGAGTGTCTCTCGATGGCATTTGACGGATGATGACGTCATGTGATTAAAGTCAGTTTCCTGTTTGCTTGTTGACGTGTTTGTGGGTCAGATCAGGATTCAGTCCATTGATGGTGCTGATGTGTGAACATTTTCAGAACTGTTTGTTGTCATGACGATTCTCTGTCCGTGGTGCTGAATGTTCAGCATCATGACAGGAATTATGACAGGAGGAGATCTTAAGGTGTGTGTGTGTGCGCGCACGTGTGTGTGTGTGTGTGTGTGTGTGTGTGGGGTAACCTCCATCTGCACTGAGCGTGCTCAGACTAAATCTCTTCAGTTGTCTTTGATTCAGTTTGAGGATCAAATCTTCATCTGTCAGAGAAAGTCAAAGCACAGCGTCTCCTCCTCCTCCTGCTCCTCCTCCTCCTCCTCCTCCTCCTCTATTCTCTTCATCTCTTAGCATCACTTCCTGTCAGCTTCTGCTGTTTGTCATTGGCTCCATTTTTCTTTTTTCCTTCTGCTGTTTTTAATCACGTGTCTTCATCTGTGGAGCTTAAGCTGAGCTTCTCCAAAGCCTTTCCGCCTTTGAACGCTCTTGTTTTCACTTAGTGAAAATTCAACCAACAAAACAAAACAAACAAACAGAAAAAGGATCTAATAATTATTTTTATGTTCTGCTTGATGGAACCTTTGCTGTTTTTCCAAAGAGCAAAGTATCATTAGAGTTGTTGTTTGTGAAAATGAACAGTGTTAAACTTTCCTCCACAGACACAAAGATGCGTTTTGTCCTGCAGACACAGTTTCACATGAATAATGTGCTGAGGTGAAAAACGAGTAACAGGTACGAGTCAGTAAATCCTCAACATGTTCATCTTAGATTCTTTACACTCAGAGAGTCACTGTTGATAGTAAGAGTCTGCGCAGCATCTTCACACTGTAGCTGGACCTATGCACCTAAACCGGTGTCCTGTGATCCAGCACTAAACAAAGAGAAGAAAAAGAATATTTTGGTTTTGCATGTTGAGAAATGGGTCTCACTGTCGTTGTCATTGTTCTGTCGGTGGTGCTGACACACAGCTGGAGCTCCGTCTGTGGACGACAAACTGACTTTTTGTTTGTTCAGAGGTTTCAGATTGTCGGACAGCGTTGAACTCATGAACGGCAGCGTCTGCTGTGTGAAGTCAGACCGCCATGATGATGCTGTTTGTTCTCAGAAAGCAGTTTGAGAAGCAGCAGAGTCGCTCACATCTGGTTGGTTTAATATTCACTAAATATTAGGGGTGTTGCCGTGCACAGAGGTCACGGTTCAAAAGATTTAAGCCCAGCATCGTCCTCCTTTGCCTTCTTTGTTTTTGCTTTCTGGCTCAGCTGAGAAAACCAGTGGACGTGCATACGTCAGGTCGCTGGAGGTGGTTTAGTAAAACAGAATGATCTGCACAGGAGGTTTTATTGTGGAAACTGACTGGATTCGCTGCCACGTCCTGGACTTCCTGTATGCAGCTTGATGCAGCCGGCCTCTCCCTCGCTGTGGCTACAGTCTGTCGCTGTGTTTGAAGCCGTTCCCCATCAGGGAAGTAGTGCTCCACATAGAGTGTCCGCCATTTTGTGGTGGTGTTCAAATTCTCCGTGGTTCATTCCATCCACTATAAAGTGCACTATGAAATACCCACAATGCACAGCAAAATGTAGAGCACATGCAATGTACTCTACATTTTGCTGTGTACCACAATGCAATGCAGCTGTGTATTTTTGAAGGATAAGAAGTAGTCAGGAAGCCATTGGGGTTTGCTAACATTAGTTAGCACGTTAGCTCGGAGAAGTTGGTCGGCAGGTTAACCTCACCTTAATGAACGAGTTCGCCTTTCATTAGTTGTTGCCGCTGCCTTCATTTGAATAATGTTGAAATTAGGTCATTTATTCAGAAGAAACGGAGATTTTTGTAATGTTGGATCGTTTGTAACGTTTATTAAAACACAAACAGGAAGTAGAAAAAAACAAGCTGTTGGATGCTGTTTTTTTTTTTTTTCTTAGCTTGAATTGAATCATTAGAGTCAAATTTTGTGTTTGTCAAACTGTGATGACATCAGTATGTTGAACTGCGTCAGGAATGTCGATCGATGGTGATTAGAAAAACAGATCAAAGTTTGTTGGTTAAAACTTTGTGCTTCAAATGTTTGAGCGAATTTCAACAACAAAAACGTTTGTTTACACTCGTGTTCTGTTTGCTGATTGGTTGAGCTGCAAGTTTCAGATTTTCTGTCTCTTGTTGCTGTTTAGACATAAAGAAGCGAGCTGATGTTCTTTGTGTTTCTGCAGGTCTGACATGTGTTGAGTCTTTGTCTTACTGTGTAAACACACACACACACACACACACACACACACACACCTGCTGCTTTAATCAAACAGGTCATACAGTCACAGCAGAGATCAGACTGAAGACACAATGTCGGCTCAGGTGCATCAGTCTCTGACAGCGTGACAGGATAAAAGCAGCTGATTACATTCAGACATGATGGAAACTCTGACATGGAAGTAAACAAACAAACATGATAAATAATAAACACTATGCATTCATTCAGACGTGCTGAAATCAGGTCCTGACTGCAGCTGCTTTTCTTTGCAGCTGATCGTGTTGAACATGTTTGGGGTTTGAACTGGCGTCATGTTGACGTGGGACATTTTTCACCCTTTGCTGATAAACCAGCGGATCATCAGTGAGGAGAGAAAATAACTGTCGGTTACGGGCAGCGCTCCAAAACTGCTAAAGAATCGTTTTCAGTTGGAATGTTTTCACATTTTTACTCTTTGTTTGACTACAAATATCAGCGAGATCCTGAACAAAGTTTCCAACAGAAAGGAACAGAAAAGTTTTGCTCACCAACGTGTTTTATAGACTGAGCGGAGGAACTGAACCCACGAGTCACATGATCCCTGAGGTGCTTACACACCTGTGTGTGTGTGTGTGTGTGTGTGTGTGCGTGCTCTCTTGTTGCAGCACAGTGACCTGAACAAACACACATGTATTATTTAATCCTGTGACCTCCTGCTGCAGAGAGCAGGGTCAGTCTGAAGCGTGTAATAGCACCTCCTATCCACTGGAGGAGGGTGTGTAAGTGTGACTGTGTACATACGTGTGAACTACGTTTTCCCTCATCACCTGAACTGACCCGGGTTCACAACGTTACCTGCATGTTTGGAGCACACAGACTCGCTCATGCTGGACGAGCCGTGCTGGGAGCGTGTTGGCTCGCTCGCTTCATGCAGCTTTGTTTGCTGCTGTTGTTCCTGCATGCATTCATTTTATATCTACGGTGGTTATGAATTCAGGGGGTTCTTCTCTGGGACAAAGTGCTGCCTTTAAGACCGAAGTCAGGGACCGAGGTCTCATTTGTGCATTAAACACCAGTGATGACACAAATGTTGTAACCTGATTGGCTGCAGTCGTGCTCTGCAACATGAACACTGATTCGACTCACTGGCTATTTTTGGTTTGGTGTGAAATCCCTTCAATGAATGATGAGAGTCAGAGGACTGAACTTTGTTCCTGGTGACGAGCTAACAAAGCTCCGATCACCGAGTGTGAATGAATGAGACGACACACTTTACACACCTGTGTCTGAACACCACAACACACAGGAAGTGAATGAGTTCCGACACAGACTAAGACAGGAGAAAGATCCCAGTGACTGAGATCAGAGATCAGTGTAATGAATAAAAACTGCAAGAACTAAAGAAAGAAAAGAAAAAATCAATCATTTGTAGCCTCAGAGGTTCATTTAGCAGGAGCTGAATCTGAAATCAGAACCCAAACTTATCGTGAACTTTACAAGAACGACACAAACTGTGTGTGTGTGTGTGTGTGTGTGTGTGTGTGTAAGAGAGAGGAGAGTCGAGCTTTCAGCATCGTCCCTCTCTCTCTTCTTGTTTACTGATAAAGATTCTTTCAACATCACCAACATGTTGTGGAGTTTCGTTCATGCTTATGAAACTCGATGAGAAAAGATAAAAGGGTTCTGACGCGCTCGTCTTTCTGTTCAGACGTCATGAGGCCAAAAAAAAGCAGCTGTCAGGTCAGACGGCCATCTTGAACCCGCGCACCTCAGCAGGCGCTGTCGTGTCGTCTGAGCTGGAACAACTCCTCAGGTTAAATCACTTAGAGAGACTTCAGGTGAGCAGGAAGCAGTGAATCAGGTGACTTCCTGTGAATCTTCTCTGTTTTACTGCAGAAAGCTGCACAGACTGATGCTGCAGGTAAAACTTGTCTGTCTCTTCATGCAGCTTCCTCTCTCGCTCACTCGCTCACTCGCTCACTCGCTCGCTGCTTCCATCCTCTCCGTCTTTTCTTCTTCTCTCTCTGTGGGATGGTACCGCCGTTAATGCTGCTAATTAAATTAATGCATTAGCTGCTCAGAACACACGCACACGTTCTCTGTGTGTCTAAGTGATTATTTTTAATGGGCTCTGTAATAAAGCCACCTCAGAGGAGCAGCCGAGCAGAAAGGATGGTTTCCTGTTGTCCCAAAATGCTGCTCCTGTTTAATCTGGAAATGACCGTTTTAATGACTCACTGCCGCAGTCGAGCTGATTTCTGACAATTACAGGGGAGAAGAAGAGGAGGCTGATGAAGATGAAGTACAGGGATTTGCATATTTGTAGAGTGACGAGGCTTTTCCCCTCTCTGCCACTGACAAGAAGATGAATGATAGTGACTTGAAGAACAGCCGCAGGGCTGAATTAACCCACCGGTGGAGGATGTGGATAGAGGAGACGCTCAGCACGAATTCCAAACACATTTAAACAGCAGATGGTGAAAACTGAAACATGTTTTATTGTTATTTACCACTGCTAGCAAGCGTGAGCTGAATATTAAATGAGGTTGTTGTGCAGCTTGTGAAGAAGCCTGTGGACACGACTCAGGACTGAAAAACCCGATAGCTCTTCATATTCACAGATAATTTGAATATGATGCAGCGTCAGACGCTGTTTCCTACATTTGTTGCTGTGACGCCTCCTGAAGTTTGACATGAGTCCATTTCAATAACTGATCAATGGATCAAAAACTCTGACGACTCTTCAGATCGATCTGCTGAGTGCAAGCTGATGTGACAGTAGGCCGACAGGTAGGTCACGTGACCTCTGCTCATTTGATTGGCAGTTTCCTTTGAGTCATTTTGGTTCAGCTCATGAAGATCTGATGCAACAAGGAACACACACACACACACACCCCACACACACACACACACACACACACACACACACACACACACACACACACTGTTGTGAAGACGCAGCCAAAACTGACTGAAACAATTTAGCCGAGTCGTGGCTTCGTCTCTTAGACACCAGAAATGAAATAATAGACGGAGTGTCGGAGCTCATTGATCCGGAGCTGGCTGTGAATATCAATGACAGACAGACAAATACACTGCTGCACAGCTGCAGCACGCACACACGCACACACGCACACACGCACACACGCACACACGCACACACGCACACACGCACACACACACACAGTCATTCAGCTGCAGGAAGAAGACCTCCTTTTATTAAGGAAACACAGCAGCAGCTTCACTGAGAGGAGATAAAAACACCCCGAGAGTCTGAGCTCACACTTTCTTCTTCCTCCTCTTTTTTCATTTCTCCCTCGGCATTCTGGGAATTCAGATCAGCTGGTGTCAGCACAGTGAAGTGGAGTCACTGAGAGACAGTTTGATGTGGATCTGACACAAAGCTCATCACTGCTGCTTCCTTCAGCTCATCTTTAGACAGCTGCGGCCAAAATGAATGAAAACAAGCTGATGTTTCTGTTTCACAAGAAGCAGCTTCGACAGACAGCGAGCGTCGCCAGGGTAACGATGTCACACATTCATGTTGGCGTGAACATACAGTCGTGTGTCAGTCAGACTTCATCATGAGATCATGTCACCGTGTGATAACCTCTTCAGCCGTTCATTATTCGATGTCATGATGGAAAAAATCACAGATGACGGCAGATGATGTGATATTCAGCCCAAGCCCACTTTAATCCTCTCAGCACTTTATATGTTTTGGTGGGGAAGTAGGAACAGCTGACTCAGCTTTTCTCAGCCTCAACACAAACTCGAGTCACATGTTGTTGCACCTGTCGAGGAACTCACCTGTGAAGTGTCTGTTATGATCTCTGAGTGTCAGACCAGGATCAGGCTTCCTCTGCACATGCTCATGTGTGACCTGATCTGCAGTCAGTCGACCACGAGGGGATCCGGTGGCTCACCTGTGGATCACCTGTTTGTACCTGGAGTGCAAGAGTCCTGTGGCCCCGCCCCCAGGTGGTACGTATGGAAAAGCAGCACGCTGCCTTGCACACACTCCACTCTGTCTGTCTGATGAACCACAAACTGCCAGAACAGATTTAAACTCTGACTGACAACTGAAAAAAGTTCCAGCAGGAGAAAAAAAGCTGAGGCGACAGTTTGAGACGGACGAGGGTCGACAGCAGGAGACGAAAAGCTTTCAGAGAGGAGAGGTGTGACATGAGGACAAACAGACACTGTGACTGACAGAAGCATGCTGTCCACCAGCAGCTACAGATGGTCTGTAACAGCTCCTCCTCCTCCTCCTCCTCCTCCTCTTCAGTGAGCAAACAAAGAAGTTGTAGAACACAAACCAGCTGTGACAAACTGATCTTAAGTCAAAGTTTTCATCTTTCTGCTTCTCCTCTCAGTCGTCTTCAGCAGTTTTAAAGAATTAACCCCAAACTAAAGAATATTCCAACTTTCTGCTACTCCACGATTCTTCCTCATCAGTTTAAAACTTGAAGTTACTTTAAAGATCAAGATCATAAATACAAAGTATGAAAAAGAAATAATTTCTGATGTATAATTGTGGATAAAACTTAAGTGAGCCTCAGCTGAGGAAAACAAACCAACCTTCCCAGCCCAATATAAAGAAATTAAAATGCGCTCCACATTAAGCAGCTGCAGCATCGATGAATGATGATGAACACATCAGTGCATCAGCAGTTATTAACTAGGTTTGTTTTAGTGTTACCAAAGCTTTAGTGACATGTAATCCATGTTTTTCAATTGACTGAAAATAACCATTTTCAGTTTCTTCTCCAGACTCATGATGTGAAATCGTTAGTGTAACCAGCTCAGAGCTTCATGCTTTCTATTCGGTTCTTTTCAGCCTGGGAGGCAAAATGTTGGGCTAATTTAAATCCCTCAAGCCCTGGCTGCAGCGTCGCTGCTGCTCGTTAAACTCTTTCCTCTTATTAATAACTGAAGAGACGAGTGAAGGGATATTTTTATCAGCTCAGATCTTCTGAGTTCACCGTTCAGAGAGACTCAAACTGAAACCATCAGTGACGCTCAAGTTCCAAAGTGCGTTAAGAGGAGAAATATAGATGATTTTAAAAAGAAACAAAAGATCCACTTTAAAAAACAAAGACTCAAAATGAAAATCTGTGCATATTTGTGTTTCAAAAGAAAATGTAACTTTTAAATAAGAGTAACTTTTGTGAAAATGATGCTTTTCTTTCTCAAGAATTTAATCAGAAACCATGCGAAAGCAGAAACAGAAACAGTTCCACCTGTCGAGTGTCTTCAGGTGATTCAGACATTTGACCCGAAGCTGCAGCTGCTTTCTCACATGTTCAAACATGTTCGCACACGTGACGGTGCAACATGATCACGCCTCTCACACACATGCTTGTTTATATGTTACATCACTACCATGTTCAGACAAGCATGGACAAAATGCATTCTGCAGAGCTGAGGAGAGAACAGGTGAGCAGGTGGGCGGATCTGACAGATGAGAGGGGAACTGCAGGTGGGAGGGGCTAAAATAACAGGCGAGTCAGTGAGATGCAAAAATGTTCTTTGACATCATTCTTACATCGTCCGTTCTGAAGACCTGATAAATAATCAGGTTCTGCAGCTGTCAGTCGGGTTATGGAGCTGTCAGTCAGGTTCTACAGAGGTCAGTCAGGTTCTACAGAGGTCAGTCAGGTTCTCCAGCTGTCAGTCAGGTTCTACAGCTGTCAGTTGGGTTCTGCAGAGGTCAGTCAGGTTCTGCAGCTGTCAGTCGGGTTATGGAGCTGTCACTCGGGTTCTCCTGTTGTTAGTCTGGTTCTCCAGCTGTCAGTCAGGTTCTGCAGCTGTCAGTCGGGTTCTACAGAGGTCAGTCGGGTTCTTCAGCTGTCAGTCGGGTTATGGAGCTGTCACTCTGGTTCTCCAGCTGTCAGTCAGGTTCTGCAGAGGTCAGTCGGGTTCTCCAGCTGTCAGTCAGGTTCTAGAGAGGTCAGTCTGGTTCTGCAGCTGTCAGTCAGGTTCTCCAGAGGTCAGTCGGGTTCTGCAGTGCACACAGTGGGTCTGCATATCGTGCTCAGTGCAGCAGGTTCTCGTGTGTCTTGTTCTTCCACATGCAGTCAGGGATCCACACAGAGCTGGCAAAGCTCGTGAACGCCTCCCTGCTGTCATCCTTGTGTTCCTTTAAGCTGTGCAGTTAAAGCTGCTCGAGCGACTCGTTTGGTTTGTTTCCCAGAGATTAAAAACAGCCCGAGTGTCTCCCAGAGGAACGAAGAACACAATAAAACTCAATAAGAGCTGTTTGAAGAGAAGTTAGCGGCTGTGATTGATGTTCTCTGAGAACGCGTGCAGCATGTTTTCACTGGTTTTTCTCATTAGAACACAAATGTAAATCCATTAACAGCATCATCACTACAGCTCAGAGAAACACGAAACACATTAAGGCTAAATGCTAACACTGCTATAAATCTAACGCTCCATAATAACAGTAAACAGGAAGCTAACGAGACTCAGGCTGTGTTAGAAATCCTACAGTAACGTCCTCGGTGTGCACATAGATTGTTCACAGTGATCCACACACAGGACTCATTAGAACTCCTGACATCAGTTTCACTTCTTGTTAATTTCACACATTATGTTTCTGTTGTTGAGAATCTATAAAACTGATCATAAAATACTGCAGAACTGTTTTTCTTCCCTTTACAGCTGATGGAGGAGGTTTACAGTCTCCTCAGTGTTTGAACATCAGCTGCAGAAACATATTCAGGTGAAAGGTAAATGGGTTGCCATGGTGACGGCAGGACTGTGGTCAGCGCTTTGGCCCTGAGCTTGTAAAGTCAGATAAAGGATCATATTAAGGCACTGAGTGCTTCTCCTGAAGGTTAATGACTCAGATCATCAGTCAGAAAGTCTCTGACAAAGTGAACAAACTCACACTGAATCCATCGTTTCTTTGTTTTGTTTTCCACATCAGCTTCTGTGTTCAAGCTCAGCTTTGGGTCAGACGCTTTGGGCGGAGCCTGATTCTGGTCCAACACAAGTCCTGGACTCAGACCTGACTGTCATATAGCTACTGATACATTCATGTGTTCACCGGTGTAATGCTGCAGCTGAAGGTGGAGCTCATTTTAGCGACTTCATTCACCCCTGAGAGGCTTCATCTGTAAATAAATTCTATGATGACGACGACGGATAGGACATGAAAAATCAAATGTCAGTGGGGTTTTTTCCTTAAATAAATTAAATTTAAAAGAGGCACAAAGATGAAAACCGTCTGCTGAAATGATCCACGACCAGCAGAACAGGTGAAGAATCCCCCAGAAACCAACAAGCAGATGAATTTGCTGCTGGAGGAGCCTCGGGATCCTGAACTGTCGAGGGTCTTTGAAGGACCTCCAGGAGCTGACGATGGAGTCCTTGAGGTCCTCGAGAGAGATTCAGAAATAAGATTTCAGGTCATGTTTCAAGTGTTTCCCTGCGTGTGAGCAGATGCTTTACTGATGATCAAAGATACAAAATCAACTGAACAAAGTCCAGCTGCTGACGTCACTGACATCTGTATCTCACAGGGTCGATGTGCCGAGTCCCGAAAAGCTTCAAACGAGTGAAAAACTCGTTCACTCATCGACTCACTTCAGTCATGATTCAGTCTGATTTAGAAGTGGAAGCAGGTCTTTCAGTGAGACTTCTGTGACCTGCTGGTGGTCAGATATTCCATCTGTGTGACGCCAAAACGTTTGACTGGCTGAAAAAGCTTTTATTCAATAAAATAAATCAAAACTGGCAAAAACAAACAAATAAACAAACATACAAACATTCGTATAGAGGACGAGTCAGTGAGGCAGTGTCTGGAGAAAATGTCTGTCTGTTGTGTGTGTGTGTGTGTGTGTGGGTGTGTGTGTGTGTGTGTGTGTGTGTCTGACAGAAACCAGAAGAGA
>JAQLOL010000015.1:22451841-22469078 GCA_029783665.1 Naso thynnoides | reverse complement strand
AACAGGCGCTGACTGCTGACAGATGCTAACTCCCAACATGTGCTAACTGCTAACAGGCGCTGACTGCTAACAGATGCTAACTCCCAACATGTGTTAACTGCTAACAGGCGCTGACTGCTGCAAGTGCTAACTGCTAACAGGCGCTGACTGCTGACATGTGCTAACTGCTAACAGGCGCTGACTGCTGACATGTGCTAACTGCTAACAGGCGCTGACTGCTAACAGGTGCTAACTGCTAACAGGCGCTGACTGCTAACAGGTGCTAACAGCGGGGCTGTTGCAGCCCGGGGATGGACCCTCTGGCTGCAGTCGTAGCTTGCGTGATGCGTCGCTGCCCTACAGACAAACGAATTGTGCTGTTAACATTTATTTTCTGTCAGCTGTTAAGTAACCACGTAGATGTTGTTCTGTTGTGTTGTGATTTTAGCCGTTTCCATAAGTTTTACTGTTTTTGCCTGGTGCTTTTTTTAACATGTTGTGTTGTACCAAGGCTGCTGAGTTTCTTGTCCACACCACACAGACCACTACAAAGGCTCCTACTAAAGGGTCCTGTCCTTCCCTACATGTGCTAATCACAAAAAACAGTACCCGTCGGGTCTCCAAGGCTGTTATCCTTTGCACTGGAATATTCTTCTATTTATATTGCGTAGTTTTCGGTAATGAGGGGTTTTTGGTCCACTTGGGCCTGAAAATCCTTCAGCAACAAACATGGTGCTGGCTTCCCCTGAGCTCAGAGGGAAAGACGAGGGTTAAAGCGTTTGTGTCACTGGTTCCAGGAAGAATTATTGTTGGGTTTGACATTGTAATTTGGATAGAGATAAGGCTGAAAATCGGTGGAGTTCTCCTTTAATTCACTGCTGTGAGCGGCTGATGCACAAAGTTCAGAACATCTGCACAGGATGTGTGTTAAACGTGTTCAGCTGCCGACACTTTGTTGGATTTGTTTTGTTGCAGCAGAGCTTTGAAGTCATGGTAAAGCACAGACACGTGAAGCATCAGAGAAGATATATCACCAAACTGAACTTTAAATCGGAACATTTTAAAATGTGCTTTATTGCAGAAAACAGAAGCAATGACGAGATGAACTGGTCATTTTTCACCCTTCAGAGGATGACTTTGTGAGCGTGTGTTGAATGAAATCAGTCAATTTAACTTCGTGTCTCAGTCAAACAACAGGATGTTCCAGCAGTCGGCTTCATTCATTCATTCATTGAGATTTTCAAAGTAATACAATACTTTTTAATATCCTGTCAGACTTTTGAGGTGCTTTGATCATTTTGGCATAAATTTAATCCAACAACAATTTCCTCTTAAAATCATTTCATCATCTCATAGAAGCACCAAAAGCTTTATTAAAAGTTAAGAATCTGATTCAAATCTGGTAAATAAAGATCACAAACTGTTTGTTCTGCTTCATGTGACCAATTTTCAAACAGAGTTTTGTATGGAAGCCTGCAGGGCCCAAGCTGCTACTGGCCCATTGTTGCAGTATTTTTAGATTATGAGGAGATCAACAGCCGTGTGCACGAGGGTTTTATTTTACTCCAGGATGACTGACAGCTGGAGGGACCAATCAGATCCAGTGGATCCCGTCAGTCTGTGTGGGGGTATTTTAAGTGTGTCCTGGTCCTCAGTGTCCCTGATATAAATATTTGTGTCATTAATCAGCAGAGGATCCAGTTCCTGACAGATAACTGAGTGTGAACTGACAGCTGACACACACACACACACACACACACACACACACACACACACTGCCAGGCTGTTAATCTCGTCAGGTTTTGTGGGTTAAACTGCAGCTGATCCTCTGCGGTTTGTGTTTGCTTTGTTTTATGACTTTGCTGTCTGTCTCTGTGAGGTGACGACAGCTGTGCACTTTTAAAGGAGCAGTCTGACATTTTGTCAGTCAGCTCGTCTTCACGTTGTTGTCCAGCTTCCGTGTGTCCAGGAGCAGTTGGACTGCTGCCACATGTCACAGTCTGCTGCTCTGAGAGACACATCCTGGAAGGTCCTGGAAGGTCCTGGAGGGTCCTGGAGATAAGGTTAGCTTACAGGAAGCAGGTTCTGTGTTTACACTGTGTTTGAAGACAGACTCAGGTCAGATTCCTCTGTGAATCTTCATCTCATTTCTTCGTCTGTGGTAGCTGACAGGTAAACGCAGTGACTGACAGCAGATCAGGCCAGAGCGAGAAAAGACAAACACGCTTAAACCGGATCAGAGTGTTTTTACAGCTGCAGCTGTGAATCTGGGTTCACTCTTTGATGTTTGTTCCTTTGAAACAAACTCACGGCTTGTCTCTTCTTCTGCTTCACTCATTTTTCTTCAGCATGTTGTTGTTGGCAGATTAGGAAGAGTATGGCGCTGCTTTGGGTTAGGGTTATTAATTAATCTAACCTTTATTTACGCTGCAGTAACACGTTAAAAGCCCTCAAAGCTCTTCTGTTATCAGGACAAACTCCATGAACAACATCAGATCACATCGACACACACACATCTTGCTGTCGACGTCTCGTGAATGTGATGACCCACAAACATGGCGTCATGTGTGGAAACCAGAGGCCTTGACGCAGACGCCTGGTGTCATGTTTGATGTTCTCCCAGCAGCAGTGACGCCGTCCGTCAGGCCTGAGTGTGAAGGAGAGTTATCTGAAGCAGCTCGCTCTGAATGCAGCACAGTGTCTGTGCTGGGTGTTAGCTGTGTGCTAACAGATGACTGGGCTCAGAGCGGTCATGTGATCAGTGTCTCAGGTCATGTGATGCTGATGATGTCTCGGGTCATCAGTCTGTGGTATGAGACCTCGTTAGTGTTTCTGTTTGTGGACACAAAGTTGAGCTTCATGGTCTCGAGGTGGGGACGACTGTTACTGTCAGTGATGTAACACAGTACATTTACTCGAGTACTGTGGTACTTTACCCCAGTACTTCCATTCAATGATACCTGTCTTCATTACATTAATGTAATGGCTGCAGTGACTGCTTCAGATTTTAGCGACACAACATATGAAGAACTTGTTTTATGTTCATATTATTTGATATTCAGAGTAAATATTCATTCATGATTCATTATTTTGAGAATTTTTTTCTCAGTACTCAAAGATCAATCGATGAACTAAAGTCAGAAGTTCATCAGCTGAACTTTATTAGAATTTGCAGTTTTTCTTTTTTGTAAGGAAACTTCTTGAAAGGGATCAAACTGTGAAACACCAGCAGGCAGTAAAGTCACTGAACTTCAGCAGAGAGGTGCTGCTGTTCAGTTGTTTTGGTCCCTAAATTAACATCAGGTGATTCAAGAACATAGCTGCGACTCATTTAATGTGATTCTGCTCCGTGAAAGAATTTCTCTTCTCCATGTTTGTTTGACTCCGTCCGTCCAGTTTTGTCTCCACGAGAGGAAGAAAAACCGACTGGAGACTTTCAGAGAAACAGAAAGTCTGCCAACTTCTTTTCATCAACATGTGGGAGTGACGGCGAGCTGAACTGAATACCAACACATGCAGAGAGAGCCGAGTTCAGCTGGTTTCACTGCGTTTTACTGCACGACGTTCTTCTTCTGTGGTTCAAACTGAGCTGCTTCATGCTCAGCAACAAACCTGAGAGCCGCTGCGCGCTCTGTAAAGGCTCAGGCCAACCGAGTCATGAAAAACAACCACGCACACACACACATGGTTTAGTTTGAGTAGGAAAAAAGCTCCTATTAAAGGTTCCTCTTTTTTTTTTTTTACGCATTTAACCGTAAAAAGACAAAAAACAACATTTTTGTCTGTTTTTCTGAGCGTTTTTGTCTCTCTGTCTGAAAACATAAAAAACAGGATCTGCTCGTTCACATCTATTCAGAGACAAAATGTGAACAAATACAGACAAAATAAACAAATCTCAGATTCACAGCAGACTCACGGTCTCCATGACAACATCTCTCTTCCTGTTTATATCCCCCAAAGCATTGTGGGAACTGGAGATCTGACACCGGGAGGGTGAGGATCATTTTTTAATCAAATGTTTTAACAAAGAATAAAAACAGGAAGTAAAATCCATCCATGTAAAATGTTTTTCATGTTTTGATGATTCTGTTTGTGTCCAGGAGCTGCTGCCACTGAATCCCACAGGGTTATATTTAGTTCATGTTATCTGAAGCAGCCACACACACACACACACACACACACACACACACACACACACACACACACATAACACTCCAGCAGCTCACAAAAGAAATCTGAGAGAGAAAAAAACTTTCACTGTTGTTTCCTGTCTGAGACTCGTTAGTTTCCTTGAAGATTTAAAAGCATAAACTCGATTCCACCCTGAACCACAGAGAGACGTGAGAGCGCTTTTTAAAATCATCTCGCTAACCACGTCCTAAACTGATCTTCACACACACACACACACACACACACACACACACAGTGTCAGGTTTCAGATATTTCAGGCGATTAAAATGACTTGTAACAGCAAATAAACACTTCAGTATTCTCGTTCCCTTCATGAGTCGTTTGGAGGCCGATGTGAATCCTCGTGGTGCTTGTGTGATGGTTTCCCCTCAGTCACACGCTCACACGTTATTTAAAGAAATCCTCCGTTTGTTTCTTCTGTCTGTGTGAAGACAAACTGACCATCAGACCACAAAAACCACGCACATTTTACTTTCAGTCAACAAATGACATCTAACCTCTTAAACACACTTTCACATGAATGAAATGGATTATTTCCTCGTCAGGAAATCGTATCTGACAGTCAGACCTGATTATGAACTAATGTGAGAACAGCAAATTTTACTGACCGCACATGAATGTCAAAGCCCTCTGAGAAACCACAGAGGAAGAGAAAAGATCAGTGAAGAATCCACACGAACTTCTGGCCTGAGAACTGAACAAGAGTCTGAAGCTGAAAATAAAAACTTCTCATTTCTGCTGCATTTCTTGAGAAAGATGCAAAACAAAGTGCTTCATGCATGAGAGGAGCAAATTGGACAGACAAAATCTGACCAAAAAGACTTTTGTATTTTTTTACGTCAGTCACAAGAAGCTGCGACAGACAGCGAACGTGTTTGTGGTTAGCATAACTCCGGCTAGCAGTTTCCCTCCGCTGCCAGCCTTGTGCTAAGCTAGGCTAACCCGTCCTGAACACACAGAGATCAGCGTGGATGTAAACTCTCATCTGAGGCCGACATTTCTGATAAAATGGGTGTTTTTTTCTCCTCAGATGCAGCTGATGTCTGAGCCGCCGTCTCGCCGTCGTCGGGCCGTGGTTCTGACGGGGCGACACCTGGTCTCAGACCCCGAGGTCCAGCTGTACCAGCGGGTTCTGCGGCAGATGGACTACGAGGTGCAGCTGTCCAGATACGCTGAGACCAGCAGCTTCCTGAGAACAAACCACGGTAACAGTTCACTGTTTGACCTGAGGGGGGCGCTGCAGGAGGCGGGGCAGAGATCAGCACAAGTATTACAGTAATGACATTACATAACAGGAAACATCAATGACCTCAGAGCAGCAGCTGCTGCAACAAGTACCACAGCTTTTACCTCGGTACAAGTAGTACTACTGCACTGAATACTTTGTGACTCCGCATGCAACCTTTAAGCCAAAGTAAAGTTCTGAAGTATCAGCATCACATGGATTCAAAGTAAAAGTACTCTTTAAACAGAAGATGTTTTAGTACTCGAGTAAATCTACTGAGTTACACTCACCACAAATACGAACAAACATGAGCAGGGCTCGTACAGATGTTTGATTCCTGTCGCGCACACACACACACACACACACACACACATTGAAGTATGTGTTTTACTTTGTAATGATCTGCAGCCACAGGAAATACTTGACTCCGTGTGTGTGTGTGTGTGTGTGTGTGTGTGTGTGTGTGTGTGTGTGCGTGCTGGGTGGAGACTTCCTGTCAGCAGCTCAGTCATAACACAGTTTGAAGTGTTCAGCTGAATCTGTTCTCTTTATGTTGGAAGCTTTTTGAAAACCAAACGACCTGTTCATGTTTTTTAGGGAGTTCTGTTGTTTGTCATGAAGATCTTCACTTTTTCAGTTGACATGTGACTGAGCAGGAAACAACAGAAACTGCACCATGACATCAGTCCTATTTTGCAAAGAACCATAAGATTTGTCGAGTAGTAAATATCCGTGACTTTTCTTTTGGAAATATTTCTGCCCATTCAGCAGTTCATCCCAGCTGACCTGAAGGTTGAACATGTGACTAAAGGTTTTCAGTTTGACTGGATGTCAGAGACACATCAGAGGAGATGTTTAATGTTAGTGAAGCTGCTGGATCATTGCATTAAAACATTGATTTTCAGTTATTGATCATTGGTCTGAAACGTCTGGCACACACACACACACACATACACACACACACACACACACACACTGCTTTCATTCTCCTGTAACCCTAATAACAGTTTTCAGTGTGAATCAGTAACACAGTTCACATGTAGGCTGGTTATTTTCTTTATGCTCGTTAATATTTGTTTGTAAACAAACTCCATCACTTCTCAATGTTACCTTCAGATGTTCACATTCATATTGTGTTAAACATGAGCGCCCTCTGCTGGGCCCCTGTAGCCTGCAACTGTGCGTGTGTGTGCGCGCATGTGTGTGTGTGTGTGTGATTGACAGTTGTGTCTTCTCTGAGATTGTAAACAGAGAGGGCGGGGCCTGATGGTTTCACCAGCAGGTGAAGGAGGAGAAGAAACAGACTGTTAGAGGTTTATAACCGTCTTAAATCACAGAGTGACCAGCTGCTCTTCAGCCAGCGGACCCCACATCTGTCCTGTCTGTCTGTCCTCCATCTGTCCTCCATCTGTCCTGTCCGTCTGTCCTCCATCTGTCCTCCATCTGTCCTCTGTCTCTCTGCTTTATTTCTTTAAGCTTTTCACAGTGCCTTTGACATTTGCATGAGATGAAGTTAAACGTTCAGTTTTCTGATATGTTTGAAGCCAACACGTGTTCAGGAGCAGCTGAACGTGGTGCAGAAGTTAGTTTGGGAAGAAGCTGAAGAACCTGAAGAACCTGAAGAACCTGAAGCAGCTGAAGAACCTGAAGAAGCTGAAGAAGCTGAAGCAGCTGAAGAAGCTGAAGAACCTGAAGAACCTGAAGAACCTGAAGCAGCTGAAGAACCTGAAGCAGCTGAAGAACCTGAAGAACCTGCTGACACAGCTGTGAGCTACCTGTGTGCACCAGCTTCTACCTGCGTCCCAGGGTAGCAGAAAAAGTTTGGAACACAGAGTTTCACATTTCAGGTAAATCTGGACACAGACAGAAGATTTGTCCGCTGAGGCAGGAAAACCCCACGGCGGTCTTTCAGATGATCGACTCACTTCACACAGCTGGACCTGTGAAAGATGGAGACCGCGCGGCACGCTGTGAAAGCTGGTTGGCGTGGATGCTGAGTGCTGCACGCCCTCCAGCGCCCCTCGCTCCTCCGTCACACAAACGCCTCGGCTGTCCTGCAGCAGCTGTGAGATGTTTACACGTCCACGTGAGGACAGAAAACACGGACTCAGAAGGACCAGATCTCTGGAAAATCATACAAACAAAGCATTACTAAGTGTCTCCATGGTTACAGGTGTGACTTTGTGTGTCTCCTTGGTTACAGGTATGAGTGGGTGGAGCCTGTTGCTGTGTCTCAGTAGTTCAGAGAAAAGCTGTTTGAGGAGAATCTCCTTCTTTCACCTGCGGCATCATCAGACGGTGAGACTCACCTGTACATTTGTTTCGGCTAATCGGACACTGAAAAGAGTCACATGATGTCACCTGAGTCATAGTGAACTCACCTGTCTCTCCATGTCCACAGGTGAACCTGTTGCCAGTGTTGATGGAGGCGTTTTCTGATGCAGGTGGAGGTCTTTGTCTCTTCTACACTCACGTACACCTGACAGGTGAGTCTGAGGAGCCAAACCGAAAACAGTTCACATGTCACCTGTCCAGGTGGGCGTGACACAAAAAAGGACCTGTCGGCTCAGCTGAACTATTTGCTGCCTTAGTTTGAGTTCACAGATGTCATCATGTTGCTTCAGGACATCAAGGTGTCTTTTGAAATAAAGTTATTTTGAAGGTGTCAGCTGTCAGGTGACTCCCCCTACCTGTGTCGGTTTCATCCTCACAGGATCTGAATTACCAATGAGCCCGTACTCGTGTGGATCAACGAATCAAAAGCTGCAGGCTCCTCAGGACTCTGCGGGAGCTGACAGGTGAGTTCAACCTGAAGACACAAACACCTGGTGTGTGTGTGTGTGTGTGTGTGTGTGTGTGTGTGTGTGTGTGTGTGTGTGTGTGTGTGTGTGAGCACTCATCCTCGTGTCTCTCACAGACGCCCACCTGTTGGAGCCCCGCGTTCTGCTGTGGTTGCCATGGTGCATGTTTACATCCTGGTGACCTCGGTAAACCCCTTGACTTCCTTCATGCATGACGTCAGCGTGGTGACAACCAATCAGGAGCAGAGGGGGCGGGCCATGAAGGTAAAAACTCTGTTTTCGTCATTAGTAGTAGAAGCTTCAACCTGAAAACTGTCGTCTTCTGTTTGATAAAACAAGTCTTCGTCGTCTCTCACAGCTCAGGAACTTCCTGCTGCAGCAGCTGGGACCAACCACATCCCATGAGGCTTTGGGGCAGGCGAAGAAGGTCATCAGTGAAGTGCTGCACGCTGCTGTGTCGACCAATGACAGGCAACAAACACTCAACAGGTAAAACAGGTACAACAGGAACTCTGTTCACACTAGAGCTGTGCTAAAAAAATCCATACAGTGTATTGCAAAAAAAAGTACGGTAGCGTTAAGTCGTCGCCAATACCCACACCTGGCTCACACCTGAGTTCTGTGTCCAGTCACAAACAGCAGCTGCTGCAGTGACATCATCTTTAATGTTTGGTTTTTGTTTGTTTGTTTGTTTTTCTAATAACATTTTTTTTATAATTGACAGACAAAGTACAAACACTTTAAATGGTCTTAGTTTGTTTTCATACAGCGAAGGTGTTGCCTCGTGTTTTTCCTGACATCGCTCCACGAACGTTCCTCCTCTGGTTCATGGCACCGGCGTTAAACTGATCGAACTCAGCAGTGCTGTCGTTTATAATTGTTTATCAAAATTTAACCTTATTTTCATTTAACGAGCAGTGGCTGAAAAGAACATTTTCAAGTTTGTGTGTATAATTGCTTAATTTATCAGTGGGAGCAGGTTTCCTCATAGAATGCTGTGAGTTAATGTAATTCAATATTCGCTTTATGGAATATTATGTTCAGTGAGTCATTCATTAAAGGTTTGAAAACAGTTGTTAGAGAATATGTGACGAAGCTCAGTTACTCTGTTCTCCCTCCATTCTCTCCAGTTAACGACCTTTTTGCTCCCTGTTGTGTTTGAGTTCTGCCCGGACGGTCGGCTCACTGAGGTGTCCGTGTTGGTTCCAAGAATCTTTGTTCATGACTTTAAAATGTTGGAAGACACTCCAGTGGCTGTTTCTATCATTTCTGTGGGACGTGTTCTCATGAAATATGGACATTTTGTGTGAATACTCAAGTTTTGTAACATATTCTCTTCAACGGATTTCCAGTCTTTGGTCACAGAGGGACCAAATAAGATATTTACCTGCTGAAAACCAAATGATAAATAATCGTGATAAAAGTTGGGAAGCTGCAGCCCGCCTTCTGTTTGAGACGCCCTCAGGTAGGAGCACCGTGCCTTTTTACCGTTGATGTAAAACATCAAACCAGCTCTTTGTACTTTAACAGGCGACATTCTCAGATTGTAGTTGACAGTAGGAAGAAAATTCATTTTTACAATATTCACTCGACCCCACAGAGACATGGGAAGGCTCGACCAACAATCAGTATGTGCTTTTATTTTATTAAAAATTTGAGGGAGATTTATATCGTGTGTTGGATAGATGCTCGGTGCAATTCTTAATCCTGAAAATGTTATTTCTGTTTGTCTCCATTTTATTTCAGTGTTCCGTACATGTGACACCACCGGTTTTGTTTAAAGGCAGCAACTCACATTTCTCCCAGTTCACTTCAGATCCTGACAGTGAACTGGGAGATGATCTGAGTGAGATGAAAAAGTCCAGTTTCCACATCCACTAAATAAAAAATAATATCATTATTGTCCAGCATCAGTATCAGTGATATTTGATACGTTCTGCTTCCAGTAAGTATTGCTTTAATATTATTTTCCGATCTTGTTTTCTCTGCTCATGGCTCGATGACTGAATGAAATGGGAGTCCGGACGCTGGTCATCCTGGTTTTGTGCCTCGATGTAAAGTGAACGGTTTGGAGAGAAGCTCATTAGTTCTTTCTGAAGCTGCAGGTTTTAAGCATTTTGATCCACTGGATGACGTTGGTACCAAATCCATATTTGTGCAGGATGCTGAACTTCCCTCAAAGGCTTTCAGTGGCGCCCAGTGCAGCAGACACGGAGCTTTTCTCCACCCTGCGTGATACGGAAACATTTCCGTGTTTCTTCATGAAGCCAGTTTGGTCAGTGTGTGTCAGCTTTCAGATGACCTGAAATAATCAGGCTGCAAGAATTTTGGCTGGGAGTTCATCATCAAGACTGCTAATGATACTGGACGATAATTCTTACACATGAGAGGGTCTTTACCTTTTTTATGAATGAATGTAATATGTGAATAACTGAATAAAGGTTGAAAACTTCCACTTTCAAATGACGCTTGATATGTCTGCAAAAGAAGGGGCGATAACTCCTCACTGAACTCCTGACTGAACTCCTCACTGAACTCCTCACTGAACTCTGCGTTGTAGCCGTCAGGCGCGGGAGTTTCGTTTTCAGCAGAAGAATTTACGGCTTGATTAACTTCAAATGTCGTTCCAGTCTGTTTTTTCCCTCTTCTGTTAAGGAGGGAAGATTAACTTTATTTAAAAAATTTGTCATGACCTGGGGTTATTATGTCTGTCAGACCTGTAGAGGTTTTTGTAAAATTTGGTAAATGTTTTATTTATTTGATCTGCATCAGTGCAAATTGAGTTATTTGGTAATCTGATACTACAAAACGGTATTTTTAGTCGTCTGCCTTTTTAGTCTTGAAGCTGGCAGCTTTCCTGATTCTCCCCACTTTCATGGTAATTCAGTTTTGCTCTCTTTAGTTTATATTCAAATTTGCTTCTTATAATGTCATCATATTTCATTTTTAGCTCGCAAAATTCAGTCCATATTTCATCCTTATATTCATTTGACAGCGAACTTTGTAGCCGCTTCATTTTTGTTCATAATTTGCTTTCCTATTGCTGCTACATGTTATTCTTAAAGCTGCCTGTCTTGATTTATGCCCCTCGAAGACAACATTTTAAAGTTTCCCGTATAATTGGAATATTGTTAATAGAGTTTTTGTAAATGTGTGAATGTACTCACTTATTTGCTTCTTAGTTTTTGGATCTTCAAACAAAGAGTTATTGACCCTCCACTGTTTAAAATGCACTTGTGCAGATTGTAATTCAAAGTCAATCTGGATGGAACTAAAATCTGACAGCACTTTTGGATGGATTAAGCACTGAGTCGCATTTTCAACATTATCTTGAGAAATCAGAAATAAGTCGACTTGTGAGAAGGTTTGGCGTCTGCTGGAGTTAAAAGTGTAACGTCTGACATCACTGTGCAAAGTTCTCCAGATATCTACAAGTCTGAAAGCTTGCATCAGCTTCACTAATTTAAATACAGATTTTTTTTGGTTGATTTTTCTTCCCATTCTTGTCAACTTGTGGATTTAATGCTAAATTTAGATCTCCCCCTAAAGCAGCTGTGGAGTTGCAAAAGTCCAATAATTTGCTCTGGCTTCGTCTCTGAAGAAGGTCCAGCACCGAGCACCTCTCCGGCCCGTTCTCTCTCTAAATGGACGTCAGGTTTCCTGTTTCACACGTGTTTCTTGGAGAAAGACAAAATGTGTTTCATGACACGATACTCGATCAATCTGAAACCATTCAAACTGAACCATGTGATCGATCCTGTTGTGTTTTCATTGATCGATAGATTGCTGATAACTGATGGTGTGTTTCAGGTGTGTGTTGTGTTACCAGCTGTTGACCTTCACTCTGCTCTTCAGCGGCTCCATCACACCTGTTGTTGTCCAGGTAAGAGACAAACTGCTCCTTTATTCTTGTAATGAACCTGTTGAGCTCATTATGGGATGTTCAGGTGTGATAAATGATCTAATGATGTGAAAACTAGTTTAAACTCCAGCGCTCCAACATCTCCAGTCAGTCTTTGAACAGGTTGTCAGGTTTGATTTCGAGGAGGAGATGAGCTGCTTCACATTCACGCTTACACGAGTGAGAAAGTGTCAGTCAGACATGAAGAAAAGAGACTCACCTGTGACCTGTCAGAGGGGTCACGACCCTCAGACTGGACCACAGTGTGTGAAGGACTAAACTGTGACTCAGCTTCGTGACTTTAATGGATGTAAACAGAAACACACAGTCGCTGTTTTATATTGAGAACAATTTTCCCAGAAGGCCCTTTGTTGTCTGATGATGGTGAAGCTGCTGTGAGGACTCGGTGATGAATGAAGAGTGTGTTCACACATGAATCTGTGATCAGTGAAGCTGATCAGCAGCTGCACACACACACACACACACGCACACACACACACACACACACACACACGCAGGTGAGAGACTCTTTTCTACTTTTTTAAAGTGATTGAATCCTCACAGATGATGATGATGATGATGATGAAGAAGATAATAATCTTTCTCTGTCTTCAATATATGAATAGTCTCAGTCTCCGGCAGGTTTTCCTCTACAGGTGAACTGGCAGTAAATGTCCAGCAGAGGTCAGTGTGTCCTCAGCAGCTCGTCTCAGACTAATGAATGTTTCTCTTCCTCAGGTGGAAACAGATCTGACGTTTTCTTCTCTGAGTGACGACACGTTTGACAGACAGATCACGAAAGACTTGATTCTGGAGGACACAGTTCGCTTCCTGCTGCCGACACACTCACACCTGTCCTCACAGACACAGGAGAGACAGGTGAGACCACACAACAGCACATTTAAAAAAAAACAAATGATGTAAATCAGTGAAATCATCTCTGCTCAGATGAAACATGTTTTTCGAATTCAATGACAATCAGGACGTCGGTCGTTGCTCCTTGTTTTGCTCTCATGGAAAACGTGATTGTACTTTCTGTGTGTGTGTGTGTGTGTGTGTGTGTGTGTGTGCCTGCTCAGTATGGTGGCTGCAGAGGGACACATGGCGTCTGTTTGTCACGAGACGAGTTTCTTCTTCTGCTTCAGTTTCAGCGACAGATGAAGACGCCTTCAGCTTTTCAACTGGTAAACAAAACATTTTAATTTGAAAAGACTTTAAACACAGATAAGCACTTATATTAGTGGGATGTGAGTGTGTGTGTGTGTGTGTGTGTATTATACACTCACCGGCCACTTTATTAGGTACACCTTGCTAGTACCGGGTTGGACCCCTTTTGCCTTCAGAACTGCCTTCATTCTTCGTGGCACAGATTCAACAAGGTGCAGGAAACGTTCCTCAGACGTTCTGCTCCGTGTTGACATGACAGCTTCACACAGTCGCTGCAGATTTGTCGGCTGCACATCCATGATGTGAACCTCCCGTTCCACCACATCCCAAAGTTGCTCTACTGGATGGAGATCTGGTGACTGTGGAGGCCACTGGAGTTCAGTGAGCTCATTGTCATGTTCAGGAAACCAGTTTGAGATGATCTGAGCTTTGTGGCACGGCGCGTTATCCTGCTGAAAGTAGCCATCAGAAGATGGCACACTGTGGGGTTGTCATGATACCAAAAATTAAGTAGTTGATACCAATACCGGTAAATTTCCACGATTCTCAATACCTGTTTCGATACCATGGGAACAAAAAAGAAAGAAAAGAAAAACCCATGTATTTCAACAAACATTTATTTAAAGCCATTACATAATAAAATTCAAAATAAAGTATTTAAGCCTTTGAGTATTTAAAACAAACAACAAGTCCAATGTGCCGACTGGCTGTGTGTGTTCGCTGCCTGTCCTCCTGCCTCTCCTGACAACATCCTCTTCTGACTGATACTGTGAAAGAAATATGAAGAGATTTCAGTTCAGGCAGCTCAGTGACTGTAAGGAAACAGCACACACACACACACACACACACACACACACACCTCTTGAGGGCAAGCCGCTGATTTACTGATACGGTTAAAGAAAATTATTCCTGTAATGTTTGTTTCTAAAGCTAAAGTTGTATTTTGATGACAGATGACTGACAGCCTGAACGGTGAGGATGTTAGCCTACGAGCTATAGCTACATGACGACAGCCTGACCACAGCGTTTAGCAACTACAAACGCCACATGTAACATTAACAACACACAGAAAGCCTACAAACACACACACACACACACACAGAAAACAAAACACCTAGGATACCCGCAGCAACATGTTCCTGTAAATAAGTTATTGATAATATTGATAAGTTGTAAAATGATTTTGTTATGATTGAATGTTTAAGTTGTTTATGTTTTTGTTTACGCTATGTAAATAACTGTCTGTTTTCATATGTGTATGTTTCCTGCTTTGGCAACAGAAGCACAGACTTGTCATGCCAATAAAGCTCTAGAGACTGAAAACTGAAAATTGAGAGAGAGAGCGAGAGAGCGAGAGAGGGAGAGCGAGAGAGGGAGAGCGAGAGGGAGAGCGAGAGAGAGCGAGAGAGCGAGGTGTGTTTCATGCTGAGGCTCCAGAACAGACGGTCAGTCGTGTTCATGCATCTCATCATGTGAAGGCATGCAGTGACACGAGGAGTGAACTGCGGCTGCGAGGGAATCTCTGAGCTGCACTGTCGATGATGCATCATCCCACAGTCTTTACACATCAAAGCAAAGTCCCCCCTCGGATTAACTCCGCCCCCTCCACAAGGAACGGCTTCCTGTGTGAATTGCTCAACGTGTGCAGATCTGAGCCGACCTTTGAGACTGAGACCCTGACACCAAGAGCTGATATCATCACAGGACTCAGAGCTAAGATCCCAGAAAACCCTGGTGCACATTTATTCCCCACAGCTTTTGAATTTCTTTCTGTCGGAGGGATTTTTACTTTAAATATCACTTCTTCTGTACGATATGACCGACAGAAGTGACGGACCAACTGGACCGAAACTAATGCCGGAGAAAACCTCCGAGCTTCAGCTCTGTGCTATCGATGTCTTCGCTTCGTGTTAAAAGACTGAAGAACGCTGCATCATCTCCAGTGAAGGAAAAAAAACAAAACAAGTTCAGGTTTCTCACGTTCGATTCTGTCTTTTCTGATACTTTGTCACCATGTCTTGCAAACTAGTCGTGATGATGATGATGATGGGCAGAAGGACACACAAGAAAAAAACAACAACACGAGACAATGGAAACAAAACAACAAAACATTAGGAAATAAAACAGAAAATGTGAATAAAACAGCTCAATAACCATAAAATGTCCCTCTGACTGTCGTCAGTTTACACGGAGCTCAAGAGACATTGTCTCAGTGTCATGGTTCTGTTTGACACCATGACACCAGACAAATGAACACAAAGAGGAAATATGCTTTGTAGCAATATCACATGTCTGCATGTTAGCTACAGAGTTAGCCTAGCTTAGCATAAAAACTGAAAACAGGTATTCAGAAATACGCCCACTTACACCAATAAATCTCACTAACATGTTTTATGTGGACTGTTTAACCCGAACACAGACCAAAACGTTAAATGACAAACTGAGATTTTTTTCTTCGAGCTCATCCTGAGAAAAGTCTTTTTTTAGACTACGTCCACATTACTGCCTCTGAAGTCAAAGATGCAGCAGCATTGTTACATTTGTGCCTTCTATCCTCACTAACCCGGCATCTCAAAGACCACAGTCCCTGTTATGTTTGCTCCAGCGTGCTGTCTCACTATGGACAGGCACAGGCGGAGGAGTTTGGAGACAAAAAAATTCTCATTTGACGAACCAGATGACGTCGGCTGCTGCAAAAGCCAGATGTTTGTTCGAGCTCTTACTCCATCAGCAGGTTTTTACTTTTGTACAATTTCTGTCATTTGTGCAAATTCTGATTAACAAAAACGCAAAAAGCTTTTCAATAATGGTTCGGGGGGTTTTCACCTAATAAAGGAAAGTTGGGACCACTGTAAGGCATAAATTAAAAAAATCCTCACAAATCCTCTCGACCTTTATTCAAACTGAATACACCTAAAAGCCACGTGAGCCGTGCTTAGCGGCGTGTTGTTTCAGGCGTCTTCTCTGTGTTTTACATTTCGTTCTCTCACGAGCTCCAAACCTGCAAGTTGATCTTTCGTACCTGTTGATAAGATCTTCATTGTCATCGCTCTCCATCTCGTCCTCGATGGCGGCCTGGAGGTCACCGATCCTCTTAAAGGCCAGCTTGAGGTCTGCCTGCAGGCTCTGATTGGCCGCCTCCAAGCTCTCAATATCCATTTCCTGTTAAAGAGACAGAAGCCAGCTGACCAAGACCACAGACGGACCACCGGCTCGGTGTTGCTCATTATTGTTGATGGATGCTTCGCACGCTTTTCTAAAATGTCACAAGTGTCTGAGTGTACTGCTAGCTATAAGCACGCTAGCTATTAGCAGGTTTTCTCATGAGACTCTGTTGTATTCTTACCAGTTCGTGTTTTTTGCGGCTGGCCTCAGCTTCCTTTTTAGCCAGTTCACCCATCTCCTCTTTGATGTCACGGATTTGTCTCTGCAGACGTTTGTTCTGCTCCTTCTCTCGATTCTCGCTGCTGCTGCGCTGGTCTCTTTCCTCGGTTAGCTTCTCTAGGTTTTCCTTAAGACGGGCTACCAAACTCTGGGCGGTGATGAGAAGAAGATTCAGCAAAAAGGTCAGATGGACACACTAAAGGGACATTCCACAACGTGTCAAAGGGCCTCATTTTTAATTTCTCCAGTCCTATTCCGATTGATAAAGACCATTTCCAGCTCATTCAATGCAGTGCAGAGATAGGACAGCTCATTGCTTCGCTACAAATGCTAATGCTAATGAAAGTCAATGGCAGCATTGGCATTCTCTGCCAAACTCTGATCAAACACTCCACAGTGCACCCAGAGCCAGTCGAAAATGACGACAGTCTGTTGAGGTGAATCTGAGTGCTCGCAGAATAATTTTAGAAGTCAAACTACAGCTGAATTTCTTTTCAACATGCTCGTACTTAAAAAGTGACTCTGAGGAACTCTGAGTTTCTGTGGACTCTAGCGCCCCCTTTGGACAAAGTGGTAGTGACACAAGCGC
>JAQLOL010000015.1:22397200-22423514 GCA_029783665.1 Naso thynnoides | reverse complement strand
CACACACACACACACACACACACACACACACACACACACACACACACACACACACACACACACACGGTTAGATAGCATGAGGTCAGCATTCAGTAGAAAAAAGAAAAAGTGGATGATACATGAAAGTTCTTTGGATTCAAACAAACAATAAATGAAATAAATTTCAGACATCAAACAAACAAACAAACAACCGGTTCCAATGTGATGAAGTTCAGACGTGGTTTATTTTCTCTGGGTGGTAACAAACATTTCAGACACACAGAAGTGTATTTGAAATGTTTCTGTGTTTATCGGGTGTTGTGGAGTCTGATGGATCCAGTGGATCAAGTTTAATAAAAAAATACAACAAAGTGACAAAGTCACAAGTTCTGAAACTGAAACGTTCAGGTAAATCTGATCCGGAAGCTTCTTCAATATTCAGAGTCAGTTGTGAAATGTTGTCACCATGTGACTCCTGATGGTCACTGGATTGGCTGACAGCTTGAGTTAAAAGTGAAATAAAGAAAAGAAAAAGTGCTGGTGAGGAGTTTTTGACTCTGTGAGCACACGTCTGCCCCCTGCTGACCACCTGATTCACTGCAACCCTGAAGCTGCAGCGTCATGACAAAAGCCAGCTGAATGTGTGAGCTTCTTCCTCGCCGTTTGGTTACAAAACAACTCGTGTTGATCTCCAACATGAAGGTCAGACTGTCAGCAAGACTCAGAACTGAGCTCACAGCAACTCAAGTTTGTTTGTGAGGAAGACAGCGAGGAAGTAGGACTAATGAAGAAGAGAGGGGGAGGAGGAGGAGGAGGAGCGAGGAGAGGAGGGGGAGGCAGAAGGGGGAGGGTGCTGAAAAGGACGAGGGACACTGACAGAGCGACCACTGATCAGCTGTGAGGCTCGCCGAGGACAGAAGTCATGGAGTCCCATCAGAGTTGTAAGCTGCTGTTTGTCTCTCTGACGATGACGATGATGATGATGATGAAGTCGAGCTCAGCAGCATCACAACAGGTAGAGTCTCTTTGTTTCTGTAAGAATCTGACATTTCCAGTGTTTTAAAGCTTCACAGATGGAATCAAGCCTTCAGATGTGAATGACCTCAGCGGCTGTTTGAATACAGCGCTGAACATCCCATAATATGTGATAAAAGTCTGTTAATAGTTTTTTTAATTGTTATAATTATTGTAGCTTTGTAAGGACAAACATGCAGCTGATTCCCTGTTTTCAGTTCATATTTAATTCAGATTATTAAGAAAATACAATAAAATGTCAAAACCTGAATAAATAATAAAAAGTTTCCATTCGGAAAACAACAGAACAAAACTTCTTTTTTTTTTTTGTGAAGTTTGTATTGAGGTGGATTTCAGTGGGCTTGTGCTGATGGTGAGCGCATCGTCACGCCGTCCGGAAGTGTGTGACCTGCTTTCAGGCTCATGATGTGTTTGAAAGTTTATTGGTTGATTTTTTTTCATCACTTGTCAGATTTTAAACTTCAGTATCATCAAACTGGAACACACTCCAGGTCCTCTCCAGGTTTTTTCCAGGTCTTTTCCAGGACATGTGTGAGTGTTTCTGTGTTTCCTGGGTGGATCAGATGGAGGTGATAACCACAGCAGCTCGTACTGTTATTGCAGTCACTTCCTGTTTACATGGACTTCCTGATGTTTGTGACAGTCTGAAGAGCTGCACACACTGGATTTTATTTAAAAGCATCATGTGATCATGTGTGTTTGTGTCAGAACTTCTGCTCGAACTCGACCGTGCTAAAGACTCGGACGGCGTGTCACTCCTGCAGCATCAGCATGTTGATGCCCTGCTCATCAGGATACAGACAAAGCCCCGGATCCACCGCACAGGACTGCAGGCGAGCAACACAGCACTCGTTTTATGACATTTACATTTCAACAAGTGCACACAGACGAAACAAATACACATCAGATAAAAAAATTACATGTTCAAATACATCAGAGAGTCATAAGAGAGTTAAAATGTCAGACTCTTCAAGGAGGACGAGACTTTTTCATCTTCATCAGGAAGTTTTTCAGGAGCAGGACGTGTTCAGTGTGATGTGTGTCCGTCCGACTCTGTGCAGGTACTACATCAGGACCGCCAGCCTCAAGCTGCCCATCGGCGGCTGCTCCTTCGAGTGCTACAGGGAGGTGGAGGTGAAGAGCTGCTGCCCGGGTTTCTGGGGTCCAGACTGTATGGGTGAGTCCACAAACATGTTCGTGTCATTAAACCTGCAGGGGGCGTCCTCTGAGGAGCAGCACATGAAGCTTCATCCAGAGACATGTTGCACAACACCAAGATAAGGGATTCAGCCAGGATTATCCAGGCTGAATTTAATCTTTACTCGGTTGCACAAAAGCAGGAGCACATAAGTTGCCATGGAGATTTATTCTTTGCAGCTAGCCTGCTCCAGACCAGGTTAACAGCCAGGACTAACCAATCCTGCTGCCTCATTGGTGCAGTCATCTGTTACTCTTTTAGGGCATAAATGTGTTTTACAGTTATTCTACCGTCTTCTGTGTTGTGCCTCAGGTTAATAGCTTGCACTGAAATACTAGAGATATTGTCATTTAGTGAAGTGTGCCCACTGTTTTTATTTTACTCGTAACCATGATTATTTTTGTAATCGTTTATGTGACAGTCATTTTACTTTCAGGCCAATTGTCAAATCGTGTTTATAAAGACTGCTGCTGGTGATGCTGTCAGAGGTTTGATGAATATGAATAACTGCAGGTGTTGAGATGATACAAACTGGCTGATGAAGTTGCAAATGTGTTTTAGTGAAATGAGCGATGAGGGTGATGTGTAAAGTCCCACTCACTTGTGTTTGCCTGCTTCCTTCACAATGGCGTGCCCTTTTTTTAAAAGAAATTCAATGAAGAATCACTAATAAAGAGAAAAACTTACTGATGTGAGAGAAAAATAAAGGTTGGACCAGCGCAGAGCCACGCCCACGTTGTCCAACAGGTGATCTGTGTCTTTTTTTTGTGAATTTTGCAAGAATAAATTTAACAGAGCCTCTGACAGAAAAAAAATACATTAGAGATGTGAGGGTAGGATGGTACTCCTCATTTTCTGTAACAGCTTCATAAAGATAGAGAGAGCGAGAACGAGAGATATTTTTACAAGTGCTTACAGCTTCAGTAAATAAATCTTGTATTGTAACTTGATGAATTATGAATATGACGTTTCTCAGTGAAGCCGTGCTTAGCGATTTTTCTTTTCCTTGTTTTGGACTCCTAACGCATTGAATCAGTCCACTTTGTCTGTCAGGCTTTTTCTCTCTGTTTAACTACAGTGTGTGTTTGTATTTCCCTTTTTGTGGAATTACTTATACCTAATTTGACAAAGTCGCACCTTCTTATCGTGGCTTGGCAAACATGCAGCCGACTCAGCCAGGGTGAACTTATCAGAGTAGGTCTAGCCTCACTTTTTCAGTTATCCTGGATGTCTTAATTCTACAGTTGTGCAATAGACGTCTGGTCCGATTTTGTCATGAGGTCACTAACGTGAAGGTTCATCTGGGAAGCAAAAACAAGATCTGAACACTTCTGACAAAGATTCCTCTTGCAGTCTGCTAAAAACAATCGGTGAGGAACACATCAGGTCTTTGAGCGACAGTCACTGTGTTTTATTCGAAATGTATCTTCGTTGCAAAGCTTTCCCCCCAATCACTCTTTAGCTTTTTTTGCTCATACGAGGCATCAGAGCAGACACAAAGTTCTGTGGATCACCCTGAAATCATGTTCGTCTGGTCTGGTTACACACTCACTCAACGCTGTTATGTGGTAAGAGACAGCAAGTGTTGACTTTTCGGTGTAAAATTGAAATTGCCATCTTTCCTAAACCTGAACAGGTGCATATTGAATTCAGCTGGAGCACAATTCAAACCTTCACCGCATCACTGCTGAAGCGTTTCTGCTCAAATTGTGTCAAGTTTGGATTTCTTTTGCACAATGATCCTGTCAAAACCCTCTTTCTGCTGTTCATTTTATTAATGAATTTCCACCGTCAACCTCAGCCCTGATCTAGGAACAACCCGCCTGAGATGTTCATGATCTGATGACTCCAGCTGGATGTTAAAACCAAACAGCAGCTGTTTTCTCTCGGATGCCTTCAGAGGCCTCAGAGTTGTCTTTGTGCTCAGGAGGCCTCCAGGTGACTCCTGTCACATGCTCACTGTTCAATCCTGCAGGATGCTGATCTCCTGCAGGAACCAGGACTTCCTTCCTCCACAGAGTCTCCGTCAGCAGGACAGAAATGTGCTGACATCACACGTGAAGCTGGACTGATCCCACTCACACAAACACACAGCAGTCAGCTGAGCTTCTTCTGATGTGTCCTCATGATAAATGACAGTCAGGACTTCTTTGTTCTCTGAGAGGACGACACACAGTGTGAAGGAGGAAACAGAGCTGTTAGTGAACTGATGGAACGCTGAGATAAGAGAGGAACAGAGGAAAACAGCTGAAGAAAGGGAAGAGAGAAGGGAAGGAAGTGGAGGAATGGATGGAGGGATGATCATTTCCTCACTCTGTCACAATCTGTCCAAGCCTCTGCTGACAGTTTCCTGCCATCTTCATTTGTGTTTCAGAGTGTCCGGAGCATGCCGACAGACCGTGCAGCAACAGAGGAGTCTGTTCTGATGGAGTGGGAGGCAACGGAACCTGCAGCTGTCAGGTAACAACACACACCTGGATTCAATAACACACATTAACAACACACACCTGGACAGAATAACGCACATTAACACACACCTGGACAGAATAACGCACATTAACAACACACACCTGGACAGAATAACGCACATTAACAACACACACCTGGACAGAATAACACACATTAACAACACACACTTGGATACAATTACACACATTAACTACACACACCTGGATACAATAACACACATTAACAACACACACCTGGACAGAATAACGCACATTAACAACACACACTTGGATACAATAACGCACATTAACAACACACACTTGGATATAATAACGCACATTAACAACACACACCTGAACACAATTACACACATTAACAACACACACCTGGACCTTTGAAGCTGGAGTTACACCACACAACTTTCACAATCCCGTCAGATTCTGAAAAGACTCGGTTTACAATAAGCGTCTGACTTCAGCAAATGTTCTTTATGACGACTGAAAAAGTGGCGATCATGCATTTAACAAGTGATGAGCAATCACAGACTACACGACTCGTCACTCCAACTGAACGCACCAAGCTGTCATTAAAATGCCTGCAAGAGTGAACAAACACACACCTGTCCAGAAGGTGGCAGTCATGCACCTATAAGTTGTTTGTCAGCCAGCATTAAACGAGTAAAGACGAAAAAGACTAAATTAAATAAACATCATGTGCCACCATCTGCTCCGCCAAGAACAAAACACGTTTGGGTGAAGTGGTGGGGGGGTTGACGTGAAGAGTGCGGACGGCAGAGGAAGGTGGAGGTGAGCGAAACACAAAACTTTTGTTACTTCATACACTGAATCCCGCCCATCATCTGTTCTCCTGCGTGTTCATTGGCTGTTGATGCTACACAGTCGCTGTTTGGCTGGTGACCAGTGGACACTACCTACGTAACTTCGTCCAGAGTCGGCTCTGAAAAATCGAACATGCTTGATTGGCCCCGCCTCATGTGGGAGGAGTCTGTACCCCTCACACATATTTAGACTTTTGTTCAGACTGCCCACAACGTGTACTGACCATTGTAGACGAGAACGGACTCAGCACGATCGTAAATCCAACGTAACGTCCTGTCTAAAGTCGTGTAGCGCGTGCCCAGTTCTAGTGGTGTTTGAGAAGCTCTGATGCTCCTGTCGATGATTCCTGAGCTCTCTGAGCCGACCCTAGTGGCTCATATTTGGTTTTTAAGCACTCAGGTGGTTGAAGGGCTCCTGCAGCCATTACTGAAGCTCTACAGTACATTTTGTGATCATCTGTCAGGAGTTTTCTGGGATACAACGTCAGTCATCATCAGGATGTTCTCGTTAAATTAAGGGCTTCTACTGAACACAGAGCAGAAATGAAAACCATGAATAATATTTTTCTGTGTGTGTCTGTGTGTGATGCATTCAGGAGGGCTTTGCAGGAACTGCATGTGAGGATTGTGCACCTGGTCGATATGGTCCCACCTGTAGCTCAGGTAACTTCAGATAGAGCTGCGATGAATCACCTGTGCACTCACCTGTGTTTCTGATGAATCCAGCTGATGTGTTTCTGTCTCTGCAGTGTGTTCATGTGTCCACGGTCTGTGTGACTCTGGTTTGAAAGGTTCTGGTTCCTGCATCTGTTTCTCTGGTTATAAAGGTCCAAACTGTGATCAAGGTCAGTCTGCTTTCAGTATCATACAAAGTGATCAATAGACAGCAAGAGCTCAAAGACTCTCATATTTGCTGTTACCTGCTCTGTTACCTACTGTTGACCCGTAATTGTACTTGTACTAGTTTGATATCATGTAGCCACGTGACTTGTTCTCTGTCTGTTTTTTCCTTTGTTGTCTGTACCTGTAAATGTACTTGTTAGCTGTATCTTGTACCTGCTCACCTTTATCTTCAAACCTGTATGTTTCTTCCTCCTAATTTTGTTACCTGTGCACTGGTATGCACTATGCTGAACATGTCTTCGGAGTGTCTGAGCTGTTTTTGACCTGTGTTGTTGTCATCACCTGTCGTGTCTCAGAGTTACCTGAGTGTGCGGCTCTCAGCTGTCAGCAGAACTCTCGTTGCATGGAAGAAGCCCTGACAGGACGGCTGGTGTGTCAGTGTCTGCCTGGTTACCAGAAATCAGGAGCTCAATGTTTATGTAAGTCCTAAACTGGAACAGAATCATATGAAAAGTTATTTTTAATGATTAGATGTTTAGAGGATGTGTTGTGGCAAAAATCCTTGAAGAAATTCTTTAACACAATTAGTCCATTTTCTTTTTTTTTTTTTCCACATGGAGAGGGCTTGGAGAGTGTCAGACTCGCAGAATTCTTTAAATAAATCCAAAGAGCGTTGTGGTTCACGGATGCTCATCATTTATTGCAAAAATCAACAAAACTTTAAATCAAGAGGAAGTTACAGTCCATTAACTGTGGTTGTCAGCACATCCCATTCATTTGCTGACGCTGAAGCTGAAGCTGCAGTCAGTGACGGTTTCGCTGCTGTACCTGCCTTCCCCCGTCATACGTCATGCCACCCATTTAAAGACTAGTGTCCTCCCCACCTGAGGAGGGAGGAGGGCGCACACTTAGTAGTACAAATAAGAAACAATAAATCTTATAAATGAAAATAAACTTTAATGTGGCTCCTACAGGATGTTTGTCTATTCATCTGTCTCCGCAGCCATGAACCCTTGTCTCCAGCGGGTGTGTCATGACCAGGCCTCGTGTGTCCACACTGGTCCAAACCAGCACCTCTGTGCCTGTAAGGACGGTTACAGTGGGGACGGACGAGTCTGCATGGCCATTGATCTATGTCAGACCAAACAGGGCGGCTGCTCCCCCGAGTCTGCACGCTGCGTCTATGATGGACCGGGGAAGGTAGGAAAATACTCGTGCTAGGAAAGATCACAATCAGGATCAGGATTAAAACCAAGATCAAGGTTAGAACCTAGAGCAGGGTCAGAAATTCGATCAAAATTAAGATCAGAATCAGGATGTTAATCAGGGGCAAGATTAGAATTATGAACAAATCCTTACAATATTTGGATCAAAATCCAGTTCAGAAGCAACATGAGGATCAGAAACAGAAGCAGATTCAGGATCTTCATTAGAAAGAAGATCTAATTAAAGAACAGCATCAGTGTCTGGAGCATTTTAGTGGGTCTATATTGCATTATTTTTGCACATTCAGAGACATGTTCATATGTAATGAATATTGTGGCCTGTAGGGGGCAGCGTCAGATGACTTGTTGACCCTTTGTGTACCTGCTGTGCTGTGTGCAGTCTCACTGTGAGTGTCTCCCTGGGTTTGAACATCTGCTGAACGGCGGCTGCAGCCTGAAGGAATCCTGCCGACCTGATTCTTGTCACCAGAACGCCAACTGCACCACTGTGGGACCCGCAAGAGTCGAGTCAGTCCCTGCTCTTCCTTTACTGCCTCTGCTCCTGAATGTACAGATGTCCACGCTTTAACAGATATGACAGTATGTTTAGGGGTCTGACACACATCACCTGTCCCCTCAGGTGCACCTGTCTCGAGGGTTACCTTGGTAACGGTAAAGTTTGTTATGGGAACATCATCGAGCGTCTGAATGATCTGAACACAGAACCTGGAGGACAGTGGAGCGGTCAGCTGAGCAACGCCATCACTTTGTTCAGTATGACGAGTTTATGACCACGTTTCCAGTTTAGATGACGAGTAGTCACATGACAAATAACCAACATGACTATTAATCCTGTGTGTGTGTGTGTGTGTGTGTGTGTGTGTGTGTGTGTGTGTGCACGCAGGTTCTCTTGCGTGGCCTCTTCAGAATTTGGGTCCTTTCACTCTTTTCGTGCCGATCAATAAAGGCTTCAGAGGAACTTCAGTAAGAAACTCGACTAATGAAGGGTTGTCTTTTCTTAGCTGAGATGGAAGTTTCAGTTTTTTCTGGTGAAAACTTTTATCAGCTGCTGTTTTTACCTTTAACATTATTTTTTAACATTTATTCAGTCACAGTCACCATGAGTCTTATTTTGGAACTTTTTGGGGTTGTTCCTTCCTGCTGACACTGACTCTGGAGATGTTCCCGTGTGAGAGTTTGTGGCTGTTTGTCCAATAGGTGAGGACTCTGACAGCTGACTTGTCCAAAGCTAAATACCTGTGTAAGATGCACCTGGTTGCTGGGGTGATGACCTTTGATGCTCTGAAGAAAACTGACGTGTTTTACACTCTGACTGGGAAATCGGCAGAGACGGACACGTCAGAGGGGGTGAGACACGCTTTAATGTCTGTGTGTGTGCTTTGCATTATGTCTGTTAAAGCGTTTATGCGTCAGTGAGCTTCGAGCAACTTCTCCGTCCACAGAGCAGCTTTTTGTTCTCTTCTCAGACCAAAATCCGTATCCATGGCAGCAGGAAGAAAGGTGTGATCATCCAGTCTGATGTGGTTGCATCCAATGGGATGATTCACATCATCAGTAAGCTGATGGACAGTGTTTCACCCACAGTGGAGAGTGACACACAGGTGATAAACCTTTAAAACATGAACAGTTAGAACCTTCTGTGTCAGTCCGCATTCATGGATTCACTCGTCCATCTCATTCCTCACAGGAGAATCTGATGAAGATTGTTTCTGACTACGGCAAATTTGACCAGTTCAGGTCTTTATTAGAGGTACGGACATGACCATCAGGCCAGACGCCATGACAGATGAGGGGCTCAGCAGACTGTCAGACCTTCAAATTGCTCCTCATGATCAGCTCACTGAGGTAGTTTGAGTATTTTAAGAGATGAACCGTGTTTGTCTGTGCAGAGAGCTGAGCTGGCGTCAGTCCTGGACCTTCCTGGTCCGATCACCGTCTTCGCTCCCAGCAGCTCGGCCTTCGATGCGATGACTGAAGGACACCTGCAGTACCTGAGCAGTGCTGAGGTGAGACCTCGTCATCGTTTGTTTCAGTGAATCGTTCTCTGCCGTCAGCTTCATGATTCACCAAAATGATCCAAGAACTGTTTGACCTGCAGGGTCACAACAAGCTGCTGGAGCTGCTCAGGAACCACATCGTCCAGGCCACCGCGGTCAGTGCAGCCCACCTCCTCAGATTCACTGAGTACATTTGACTCTCCATCCAATCATATAACAGTGATTCATTTTCCTGGTTTGAAGCTGGAGGTGTACAACGCCGTGTCCAGTCCCAGAATAGTGACGATGGCCAATCAGGTTCTGACTATCAACATGACAGAAAATGTAAGTTTGGAGCTTTAAAATGTTTCTCATGTTGATCTCACATGTTGTTCGATTCTCTGTAAATGTGTTTCGACATTGTTCTGACTGATTCTGACTTCTAATGAAAACATGAAACCTTCCTGTGAGGAGGAGGAAGAGGAGGCGGCAGCTGTGATCAGAACTCCAAACAGAACACAACTGTTCAGGCACCAAAAACAAAGGTTTCATTTGGAATACGCGAGGACTTCGAGGGAAGAAACATCGGTCAAAGCATGTCGAAAATGTTCTGCCTTCAGTGTTTAACGCTGTCGTATTTGAGTCATTAATAACTTCCGCTCTCTGAACCAGCAGTCTCCCTTTCGCAGGAGCGGCGGTGTCGTCCTCTCTCAGACTGCAGCGCTCTGCCGGGCTGAGGGGGGGCGCTGTGGTGTGTCTGCAGAGGTGAAGAATGAAAGGAGATGCACTCGTTCCTGATGAAGATGCAGAAACCATCAGCTGTCTCTATGACATCATCATGACGACACCGACAACGCTCGCTCTTATTGTCCCATAGATAGTCGATCTGTGATGAGCAGACGTGTGTGACTCTTTGTGTTTTCAGGGGCAGATTTGGATCAACGGCGCCGCGGTGCTGGAGGCAGACGTGGAGGCTAAAAACGGACGTCTGTATGTTCTGGATGGAGTTTTGACTCCGCCCTCCATCAAACCTGTGCTGCCCCACCGCTGTGACATCACCAAGACCAAAATCATCAAGGTGAGTGTCGCGGCACTCGGGTCACCTGCATATTTGAAGTTTTTGAACTGATGTGACTGTTTGTACTTTAAACTCCACATGACGTTTTGAAAAAGCGGCAGCCATCTTCCTCTCCCACCCCGGCTGTGAGCGTCACCGGGACACTCACTGACGTCAGTCCCGCCCGCCGACGTGTTGTCTTTGCATGTTCAGGTTTTCTCTCTGCTCAGTTAGCATTAGCAGAAGCATTAGCACAGCTACCTGCTGTGTCAGCTGATTCACTGACTGAGAGCTAAAACGTGTTTGTACGTCACGATCTTCCAGCTTTGAACTTCCGGATGAAGAACCTAAACAATTCAAACACAGCAAACCGCTGTTTCACACTTTTATGAATGAGCTGGTTTATTTAAAAAAATATTCAAATACATGAAGTCCAAACAAGCCTTGGATGGAAACAACATTATTAGTATTTAAATTGACACTTACACCTCTGACTGTGTCTTTTTGGCAATTATCTTTTATTGTATTTTGTTTATTTTTGTTTGTTTGTTTATGATGTTGTTTGTAGGAGCTCGGTCTGTATGTGGTACCATTTTTGTATTATCTTTTCACAAATGTATCTGGATGAAGAAACAAAAAGAACGACTCATCTCTTCGACACGAGCGTTCAGGTCCAAGTCACGTGTCTGTGCTGCTGCCGTGTTTTTGTCTCAGCTGTTGTCTGGACGTTTCCTGTCCAGGTCTCAGTGGACTGTGACTGAACTTAACTTTTTGAAACCTTTCAGCATTCAGAGAAAAAACTTTTCTCGATTAATTTTTTTCCTCACAGGTCTGCGTTCCAAGTGCCATCATAACCCTCGATGGACTCGATGGACTGTGACGAGTCTGTGACGTGTCTGATCACCTCTTGTGTGTTTTAGGGTGAATGTGTCAGCTGCTCGAAAGCCAAACTGTCCCAGTGCTCGTCTGGAGTTTATACAGTAAGAAGCTTCGCTCACCTTTGCACCGTGTCTGCGTGTCTGTATGAGGAAAGACTTCCATCCAAGTCTGACGGTGAGAAACGTGCTGTTCTCTCTCTGGTGATCAGGGCTCGTCCACCTTTGGATGTTTCTACATTCTGTCCATCGGCAGCCCGGCTGTTGGCATCCCGGCGACAGGCTGCTCTCCTCTCTGCAACACAACGCTCACGGTAAACAAACACGTCCGGACGAAAACGCAGACAAAACATTTGGTGCAGAGCAGGAAGGTGTCAGCTGTGCTTCTGTGTTGCTCAGACTCCGGCGTGTTGCGGAGGTTTCTATGGCCCAGACTGCAGCCCGTGTACCGGTGGATTCCAGACTCCGTGCTACGGACACGGTCAGGTCAGACTCAAGTCCTCCACACGGTCTGATGCCACCTGAGCAAAGTGCGGTGGCGTCCAGACGAGTCCACGAGCCAAGAGCTGTAGTCCTTAAACTGTTGCATGAAGTGAAAATGTCTTTCAAGTTAAAACCTTCCACAGTTCGTGACAGGTGGGATGTTATGGGATCATTCTCCAGTTTCAGAGCTGTGACCCATTAAACCTTTCATCATGTTGTGATGTTTCAGTGTTTGGACGGGATCACAGGAAATGGATCGTGTGTCTGCGAGTCAAACTTCAGGGGCTCTCGCTGTCAGTACTGCTCCTCCTCCAACAGATACGGACCAAACTGTGACAGAAGTAAGTCTGAATTATGACATCATCAGGGTTCAACTTCATGTTTTTTGTTTGTTTTTTTCCCCACTGGCCTCAACTGTCAGAAATGTTCCTGCTGAAGTCTGTTTATTTGCTCCTGTACAAATTGACTTTCAATAAAAACAAGTCCGAATTTGTCTGAAAAAAGACTTAATCCTGTTTACTTCCTGTTGTTCAGGCCTGACCGATGTGGGAATTTTGGGGCCGTGTCGATACTGACAATAGGAGACAAGAAAATTATGATCTCAAAAATATCTGCTGTCATTGTAAATGTAAGACAGAGTTAATGTGGTTATCAGATGAAGATACGGAGGCGGGAGGTCTGACGTTTGAACCAACTTTATTCTAAATGTCACTGAACAGGAATCACCTCACCTGACAGTTGTCAGGAAGGGGGCTGCCCTCTGCTGGACAAACCAGGGAATCACACAGAGGCTCTTTTCTGGCCTTACAGACAGTTTTAGAATCGGCACATATCTGAGAACAGGTGCTGTTACATCTGCAGTCCACGCCACGGAACATCAGGCCGTCCTCATTGTATCATACAGGTGTGTGTGAAGTCAGGTGATGAGTCCTCACCTGTGTCAAACCTCACCTGTGTGTCCTCAGCCTGTCCCTGCATCCACGGACAGTGTGAGAACCGTCCGGACTCAGACGGTCGCTGTAAGCCCGACTCCTGCTTGGCGGGTTTCACCGGCCGCTTCTGTGACCGCAGGACGTCAGCCTGCGGCGTTCAGGCTCAGTTCTGTCACGCCCACGCAGACTGCGACTTCAGCCGAGGAACCACCAGGTAAGTTTACCTGCATCCATAATGTTAACATTTAACTTCACAAAAATAACTGGAACGTGTTTTGCCTTCCAAATCAAAAACAAACAGACAACATTGGGAAGACTCAGTGGGAATCCTGGAAAAATCTCAGAAAAGATATTTTTCCAGAACAAACGAAGGTGGAACGTTTCTCTTCTTCTCTTGATGAGTTTTCAGCCACGTTCAGCTCTGACGCACCTGTCACACGGAGACAGACAGGACGCTCAGTCTCTCTAGTTCACGGAGCCTGCGGTCATTTCGGTTGCGGTGCTGTTCGTGTGACCAGCAGGGGGCAGTGAATGAACAAAGCCTGTTGTAAATCATTTTGACCTCATTATAGCAGAAATGGTTCACTGAAGGTGTGTTTTAGGTGTGTGTGTAAACCTGGTTACCAAGGTGACGGGATCACCTGTGTGGAGTCAGACCCCTGTGCTCCACCTCACCGTGGCGGCTGCAGCCTCAACGTGAGCCCGTTCTTCTTCTCTACAATCATTTCTGCAGATATGAGGATCATAAATGTCCTTTCAGCCTGTCTGTCCTCACCGCTGCGTCTGCTCCCTTTACGCTGTCTTGCGCCCCCTGCAGGCCAAGTGTATAAAGACTGGACCGGGTTCTCACTCTTGTCAGTGTCTGACTGGATGGAGGGAGGACGGAGATGAGTGTCAGCCAATCAACAACTGCAATGGTCCTGACAGAGGAGGCTGCCATTCCAACGCCACCTGCATCTACGTGGGACCTGGACAGGTAAAGACACCTGAAAGGACCTCATGATGACTCTGCGGGGTCCTCATGAGGTCATGTGACCCTCTGAAGTCACTGCACGTCTATCAAAAGAAGGCTGACCGCTCAGAAACACCTTCAGGTTACCAGCGAGACTAATGTCTTCTTACCGTTTTTGTAGTGATGGACAGAGGGAGTCGACCTGAGCGTCACTTTGTCCTTTAACACATTTTCGTCTCCGTATTTGTTGTTCGTTGAACCTACAGAGCGACTGCACATGTAAAGCGGGCTTCAAAGGAAACGGCCGAGACTGTGAAGCTGTCAATCAGTGTGTGACTGCAGACGGAGGCTGTCATTACTTGGTGAGAACGATTCATCTTCTTCTTACTATGAAGGTAAAATAGACCAGAAATCAAGTTACTGATGGAAGGAAGGCGTTTGAGAGTAACGTGCAGGGCTGTGTGCTCAGGCCAGCTGCCGCCTGCTGGCCGCTCAGTGGACGTGTGTGTGTGATGAAGGCTACGTTGGAAACGGACACATATGTTACGGTACAGTCCAGCAGGTGAGCATCGCCACGACAACGACCATGCTCACCTGACAGACGAGTCTCTGTGTCACGGCTGAGTTTGTTTGGTGATGCTTTCAGGTGCTGATGACTCTGCTAGATGCCTCCGAGTTCTTCACATGGACCACTGTGAGCATCAGACCCAACACACACGAGTTTCTTCCGTCTCTTTGCTGTCGGTTTGCTCACAGACGGAACATTTGTGTCTCTGTCTCGCAGGAGTCTGGTTTGTCTCTGTCCGATCAGAACGTCACCCTGCTGGTTCCATCTTCAGCTGCCATCTCAAAAATGTCGTCAGAGGACAAAAACTTCTGGATCATGAAGGGAAACCTGCCGAGTCTCATCAGGTCACCACGGCTAGAAACTCATGTTTTCTTTTTACAAGTCAGCTTTTTATTCAAAGACTGAACTGAGACTGAATGAGTTTTTGACTCCTGTATCACAGAAATCACATGATCCTGGGAAACTACCCGTCATCCCGCCTGATCAACATTTCCTCTCTCACTTCCCTTCTTAAGACGACACTTCCTGTTTCAACAACCAATGAGGTGACTCCACAGTGCGATGGCTCCCTCTCCTGTATTATAATTTTTTTCAGATTAATAAAAGTGTTTGCAAACATCCTCGAGCCTCTAAAGCTCCGACCGTTTCATCATTTATACACGAGAAGAATTTCTGATTCTGTCGCTTGTTGCTCTTCTGCCATTCACATGAAAGTGTGTGTATGTGTGTGTGTGTGTGTGTGTGTGTGTGTGTGTGTGTGTTCTATCAGCTCACAACTGTTGGAGGAGCGCTCATCACCACACCAAATGTCGCTGCTACAAATGGACTGATCCACATCATTGATAAGGTCCAGTGCTAATGATGCTAGCAATGCTAATGATGCTAGCAATGCTAATGATGCTAGCAATGCTAATGATGCTAGCAATGCTCTGACAGTCTTGTGTGCCTTCTCTCTCCAGGTTCTGGTTCCTGACAGGAAGCTGAGCGACGGGCTGCTGGCAACGCTCGCTCTGAGGCCGGACTTGTCTCTTTTCAGATCGCATCTCATCGTAAGAACACATGAACACATCACACACACACACACACACACACACACACTCTGCATGAAGATTTTAAATGTTCACTCACAGTTTTTCTCTGCTTTGTTTAGGATTACAACCTGACAGACGAGATCGAACAGGCAGACGAGTTCACTGTCTTTGCTCCAACAGACGCTGCCATCACTGATTACCTTAACAAAATGGCCGCCACTGCTCTGGTATGCTGGAAAAAAACAGCTGAATTTTAGTATTTGTCATGAACTGAACAGGATCTTGAGGAGAGTCGGTATCATGCTGCAACTGCTTCTCATTTTGCGGTTAGTTAAGATGACTCCAATGAACCAAAGTTAGCGTTGTGAACAACTCAGAAGTGACATTATCGGCAGCAGAAACAGGACTTTCCTGTGTCCACATTAAAGAATCACTAAAATATGAAAAAGCTGTAATTCAGCATCTAAAGCTTTTACCGAAAAGACTTACACAACACAAGGCTGAAACGCTGTCACTCATTGCCCGATAACCTTTAGCACTTTGTCTCATAAAACTAAAGTTTGAGACAAACAAATGTGGTCATATTTAAAACTAATCACACGAGGAGTTTAAGCTACAGTGAAAAATGTGCCTGTGCTTTTACTGTGAACTGTAAACAGGATGTGAATACGACTCGTTACCATGTGGTGATGTCGGAGCGTCTGCTGAAGACCGACCTGCAGCCTGGAGGATACAGAGAGACGCTGCTCGGATTCTCTTTCCAGCTTGGCTTCTTCCCTCGAGGCGGAAAGGTCTCAGTGAATTACAGAGAATCAGTTATCACTGTCTGGTATCATCTTCTGGTCACATGATCATCTGAACGGTCTGTCTGTCATCCAGCTGTTTGTGAACGATGCTCAGATGAACTCGTCCAACATCCTGAGCGGCAAAGGAGTGATTCACACTCTGTCAGCTGTTCTGCAGATCAACAGGAACCGATGTGACGAGGCCAAGAACCTCAAAGTCATGGTGAGCCAATCGGACGTCCACACACACACACACACACACACACACAGAACCAAATCAACGTTCTCTTGTTCCTCCACAGGGACCCTGTGTGGACTGTTTGTTCCCACAGAGCAGGGACTGCCCACTCGACACCATCCCAGACGTAAGGTTTCTGACGACACGTGAACGCAGCTTCAAGCTGGGTTCACTTGAATCAAACAGGACAGTCAAACATAATGAAGAGGAAGATGTTTTTATCTCCTTCATCACATGACAGAACATTAAACACAAAGAAGCAAAAAGTGTTGAGGCAAAGGAAAAAGTCTTTTTTCAAACTTCCTCATTGTGAATTTTTTTCTCGAGGAAAACAGACAGTTTGTAGTTTGTTTGAAGATGATGATGATGATGTGAGATAATGATAACGTGACCTCCCCTCATACGTTTCTGCAGAAATCAACCAAGAGGAAGAAGTGTATGCTCACTCGCATGTTTGAAGGAGAGCGTCTGCTGACGATTGGCTGCAGAGCCACCTGCCTGCAGCGGAACATCGTATGTCACAAATCAGCTCAAACTCAAACACACCACCTTCTTCACACGCTGACCCTCTCCTCTGCTGCCAGGTGCGCAGGTGTTGCCTGGGGTTTTTTGGGGAGCACTGTGAGCCGTGTCCCGGACCGAGGGGGCAGCCCTGCTTCGGAAATGGACTCTGTTTGGACGGCACAAACGGGACCGGAGTGTGTCAGTGCAACAAAGGTTTCAAAGGGACGGCGTGTGAAACCTGCCAGAGCGGGAAGTACGGAGTCCACTGTGACCAGGGTGAGTTCCCACCACACACACGGCATCAGACAAAAAACTCTGCTCCTCACTCACCCTGCTCGCTTCTCTCTGTAGACTGCAGCTGTAAAAACGGCCGCTGCAACGACGGGCTAAAAGGCGACGGGACGTGTGAGTGTGACGTCGGCTGGAGAGGAGTCCTCTGTGGCGAAAGTACGACAGCCAAGTTCAGATACACAGCACAGCAGCATCGGGTCCTAAAGGACAAAAAACGTCAAGAAAATGACAAATTCTGAAACTGAAAAAAAAACAGCATTTAAACAGCATTTGAAAATGTGGTAATGTTCGTTAAAAAGGAGAGAGTGAGAACAATGACTTTTCAAATTTTGATTTTTTTAAAACAAAAATTTGAGCTTGTAAAATCTGAATTTAATCTCATGAAGTTTTTTTAATGATGGCGATGATGGACTGCGTCACTTTTGTCTGTTGCAGAAATCGAGTCTGAAGCTGATGAACTGTGTGGCTCCATGAAATGTCACACCAGTGCAAAGTAAGGCAACGCACGCCGTTTTCCAAACCGCACACTGCAGTACATACTGATGTGGACAAAAAACTGTATGTAGTGTTCTGTATGTAAACACAAACAAAATCTGCAGTGTGCCAAAAAATTCCTGCATGATTCAGAGGAGATCAACCGTATGCATCTGACTCTTCTACCTCGCCTGCTGTTTCCCACAATGCAATGCACTGCCACATCAAAACCAAAACCCGGCCGGGCATTTGTTGATAAAGTTACATTTGAAGGGGGGGTTGACTATTGCTGTTGTTTTCTGCTAAATGCATTCTGGGTAACCTGCCTGTGTTAATGCAGTCTGAACGGGTGGTATACAGATCCTTCCTTTAGTACCCAGTATGTGCAATATGTAGTACACATAATATGTAGTATGTAGTACAGATAATGTGTAGTATGTAGTACATATAATATGTAGTATGTAGTACACATAATATGTAGTATGTAGTACATATAATATGTAGTATGTAGTACACATAATGTGTAGTATGTAGTACACATAATGTGTAGTATGTAGTACACATAATGTGTAGTATGTAGTACATATAATGTGTAGTATGTAGTACACATAATGTGTAGTATGTAGTACACATAATGTGTAGTATGTGGTACACATAATGTGTAGTATGTAGTACATATAATGTGTAGTATGTAGGAGGTGGTTGTGAAAACGGCCACTGGCTCTGAGCACTGCGTCACCCCCTTCAGGCTGTGTGTGAAAACCACCCTGTGCTTTTGTGTGTGACAGTTGTGTGATCGGTGTGTCGGGCCCTCGGTGTCTCTGTGCTGCTGGGTTCAATGGAAACGGAACGTTCTGTCAAGGTAACGGCAACATGACATCAGCAGGTGCATCAGACACACCTGAGCTCACCAGGTCAGATCAACAGGGTCAAACGATCCGCGATCTGTTACCGTGGTGATGATGAGGATGAAGACGAATCTGATAATGACATTGATGCTGCTGATGCTGATGGCAGTGATCATGATGATGCTGTGTGTGTGTGTGTGTGTGTGTGTGTGTGTGTGTGTGCAGCTAGAGACCCATGTTTGGTGGACAACGGCGGCTGCAGTGTGTATGCGGTGTGTAAGAGGACTCGACCTGGCAGGAGAGACTGCGTCTGTGATGGCGGTTACTCTGGTGATGGACTCGTGTGTGTCGGTATGTTCGCTGCTTTTCTGTTTGTTTGAAACTCTTCTTCGTGCGGGTGACATCAGATGATGACCTCACACCATGACCTCACACCCCCACACGTGCTAGTTTGAGCTCTTTTCCTGAAAACACTAGCTTTTCATCGTTGTGAGTTTGTCGAGAAATAAGAGTTTCCAATTAGAAAATGAATTTGCATTTTAATGAAAGAACATGAAAAGTCAGCTGTTGTGTGATGTGTTCAAGTGCTGCAGGAGTTTTGTGTTTCTGCTGCAGAAATCAATCCCTGTCTGGAAGGAAACGGAGGCTGCCACGTCAACGCAGACTGTGTTCATGTTGGACCAAACAAAGTAAATCTGAGTAAAACCTGATTTCTTCTGCTGCTGGTGCGACGCACCTTGACTGAAGTGGTTTTGTCCCTCTGTGCAGACGTCCTGTGCCTGCAGCGAAGGTTACTCAGGTGACGGACAGAACTGCAAGATGATCGACTTGTGTCAAAAGGTGAGTTTGTGTTGACTTTGGATTTAACTGTGAATCACTGGTTCACTTCGATCTGACAATGATTTGACTTTACCGCGTCAGGTGATTTTTTCCCTCACTCACAATGTTGGTCAGAAGATCAAGTTTTCTGCAGCTGAGAGCTCCTTAACGTGTCTCCATCATGACCTGTTGTCCCACTGATGTTTCCAGAAAAATGGCGGCTGTCACAAGTTTGCCAGGTGTAACATGACGGGTCCAGGTGTCCGTACCTGCACGTGTGCCAGCGGCTTCTTCGGAGACGGCGTCACCTGCAGAGGCACCGTGGGGAAGGTGAGCAGCCAAACCCTCCCACATGAAAAAGCAACCACAGGACTTTAAACTAACTGCTGACTCTCTGCAGGAGATCCTGAAGAGGAGGCTGAGAGACTTTTACTTTGGGCTGATGGTGAGTGAGGAGATGCTTCACTCTGGCGCCTCCTGCAGGTGAAAAAAGTTGGACTGACATTAAAACTCTGCTTTCAGATAGTGGAAGTGTCCCTGAAAGGTCGTGGCCCTTTTACCGTCTTCGCTCCGAACGCTGATGCCTTTGCAGCTGACAAAAAAAGCGGAAAGGTGACCGATTTCATTTTTTCATTTGAAAAGTTTCAGGAACAGACTTCCTTTACGTGTTTGTTAGCATGTTAGCAGGCTAAGAGACTGCAGGCTGCAAAATAAAGTTTCTGGCCCAAATCAATTTTGGGTCCTCGGCCCATTTCTGCCTCATCAGCTTCCACATCTGGGCTCAGGGTGGCTTGATGGGTAGAGAGGCGAGCTTTTGATTGGAGAGATGGTGGTTCAAATCCCCAACTGGCAGGATGAATCTGTGAGGAGAAAACAGCTTGCCCCCGAGTAAGCCCTTGAGCAAGGCTCCTGACCTTAACTGCTCTGAAGCAGCTGCTCATTGGTGGGTCCCAAGTCTCCTAAATGTGTACAGCCTCTCTTCTGTTTCTCCAACCTTCACTAATTCCCGATATGACTTTTTTTTTTAAATGTATCATCACGCTCGTATTACCTGTGCATTAAATATCATCGCTCTCTGGACTCCTTCATGTTGGCATGTCTGAATTAATTCAATGCAGAGGAAGAAGTGAGTAGGGGCCACTTACACTCTGATGCTTCTCCGTCATCTCCTTCAAACGCTCCAGCTGTGGAGGCGGAGTTTTTCTGCCCAGTCGTTGAGCTGGGAGACTTCGGAGGATGGACTCGTGTATCCTCGCTCCTCGGTGCACAAATGAGAGCTTTGGGACGGTCCCTAAGATGGGTCGCCAAACAACTTTTGGTTCAAGTGAGGCTCAAGGAGCGCAGAAACGACAAATAAGAGACTTGAGACGCAGCCACTGACTGCAGTTCGGACTGTGATCAAAGTGCCCCTAAATAAAGAAAGGTTAAAAAAATTCCAGCTGTTTTCCTCCAATGATGTTGGCTGACAATCAGGAAGACTTTGTGTGTGAGCGCCACAGTTAGCCTCATGTGCAAGTGGCATCTCACTGTATATGGAACGAACTCAGGCAGAGGAGCCCAAATATGTTTCTAAACTATTTGCCAAAATAATGTAGCCATGATGCTAGCAGCTCTGTGCAGTTAGCACACAGGCTCTCAGAGAAAATGCTGACATAGTGTAATATTTACAGGGCTAATTGGGTGGCTTAGCATGCTAAAATTAGCTGCAGTGAACACAAAGTACAGCTGAGACTGAAGGAATGTGAGTAGTTCTGCAGGTATTTACCACAGACTGTATAATGATTAGTGGGCGGAGCCTTCATTACATCACCAATAGTTTGTGGAGTAGAGTTTCTAAGCTTCGAGTTCTTGACCGTTGCCCTCTTTTTTTTTTCTTTGTAGCCAGAGGTGAAGGCGAGAGTGTAGAGGTGAAGAGGAAACACGTGGCTGACAGGCAGCAGCAGCTGCTCCGCCCTGAATGATGCAAAAACTGAAAGTGTGAATGTGAGCGACATGAGTGAGTGATGTAAACATTCCCTCGGCGCCATGAAACAAACTCTGACACCGCCTTTGATTCGGGCTGGAAACAGACTTGTAATGTAGGGCTCTGTGGGATTGACTCAGTTTTGGAAGCAGCTTCTGCAGCTTTTGGCTTTTTTTTCAGCCTTGGGGCGGCGGTTTGGTGTTTGGTCATAAAGTTTTGGATACATTTATTGTTGACCTGATGGTGGCGCTAGATGAGAAGTTTGTTGTGATGGGAACAAAAACCTTTTTTCATCGCAGTCCATCCGACAGTCTGACAGAGAGAACTGTGCTAACACACCTGTTAACCATCATCATCATCACACTGCCTTTTTTTTATTTTCAAAATTTATTTATTTATTTCAGCCTTTATTTGTACAGGGGGGGGGGGGGTTCCCTCCCTTTTTCAAGGGCGCTGAGCAACAGGCTCATCTGTGGCTTCTGGAGCCGCGCTCAAGCATTTCCCTTCACGTTTACCACCCACATAAATCCTACTGGGCGGGGATTTGAACCGGTGACCTTCCGATCATGAATTCGCCTCTCTAACCATTAGGGCACCTCTGCCCCGCACTTTGCATTTGCATCAGTCTGCTCTTCATTGTGATTCTTGTTGTTTTTAGATCAAGTCGTTGATGTCGGAGACCAATAAAGAGCAGTTTGCCGCCATCCTGCGCAGCCACATTGTCATGTGTCACACTCTGCTGGCCGCCGACCTGAGCCGACCCCGAAACCTGACGTCTCTGTCCGGACTTGTCCTGACCACCAGGTCCACCCAGGTGACCAATCAGAGAGCAGAATCACAGTCTGAGTTTATCTCAAGACTCTAACCATCATGACGGACACTGATGCCATATCAACGATGTGTTTACAAAGTCTGAGGGAAGTTCTTAGATTTTGAATCCAGCAGTTTAGAAACGCTGTATTTACCGAAGAAAACAAGACTGGGTTCAAACCTAGTTTATGTCGGGTCCCATTTGGTGAATGCGTGTTTTGTGTTTGGTGTTTTTTGGGCCAGTGTGCTTTAGTCAGAGGTCATGTGCAACATGAGCATGTTTGGATATCAGTAGTAGTTCTGCTGTAGTCTTAGTTAGTCGATCAAGATGTAACAGGATGAATAATGTAGCTGTGCCTGTAGGATCAACAGGCCGTTTGCATCATGTGGAGCAGTGAGACAGATGAAGACTCTGTGGGCCTGTTGGCTGTTTTAACTTCTCATACATGAGGCTAAATCACAGAGCACACAGAGCTCAGGTACGTCTGAGGGCATTTCCAAATGTTTCTACATAAAGTCAGTAATACGTCAGTGGAAACAAATGTAGATGAATGTGATCACATTCCTGATGTCTAACAGTTCTGAGAGGAGTTCAGACAGAGAGGTTCAGAGTGTGTCTCCTCTGACCTCCTGCTGCTGTGAGAGGAGCGGCTGCTTGTCTCAGTCTGCAGCAGGACTCAAGAGCAGATTTCTGATTGGTGGAAAGCTAAACGGACAGACAGCACGCAGACAGCTTCCTTTGTCAGCTGGTTCGTAACAATGAGCTGTTAGCTGCAGAGCCAGCGCGCTGTGCTTGTGACTGTCTGAAAACTGACCCACACAGATCGTCTCCTCTCAAACATAAATGGACATAATCAGACACAATATTGCTGTTTCATGTTAAAAATCAGCGTTCCTCTGACGGACACACGACATCAGGAGGGAGAGAGAAGCAGGCCGCCGTTCAGGAACAAACCTGCCTCCTCAAATTCCTGCTTCTCTACTCCACTCACGTTGAGTGAAATAACTGCAGTGTCGCGGCGGGGAGGCGTGGACACACGCTGCGAGCAAACCTGAGGAGCTACGGAGAGACCCGAACACATTCTGCTCACTAAACTCTGCTCAGTCAGTCAGTCAGTCAGTCAGTCAGTTACAGACGCGGTCATGTGTTGGGCTGGTCCCTTCCAGGACCGGCCAAAAATCTAAACCAGTAAGTTATCGCTGAAGTAGGTTTGACTCTGATCTGAGTCAGAGTTTTTTACAGAAAATAAAAAAAGATCCGTGGCTCTCGACGGGGGTTCAGGAACAAATTGCTTTTCTGAACTGTGATGTCATAACGTCTCCATGTTGTCAAAGCGCTGCAGCTTCCTCAACAAGCGAGGGATTTGATGCCTTTCCTTAAATGTCACTGGGCTGTTTTTACAATTCCGCCCAAAGCCTCCAATGCACAGAAGCATAAAACAGAGAGGAGGAAGAGGAGGAGGAGGACGCGTGTTAGGTCAGTGCGGATCTGCCTGCAGTCGTGTGAGGATGACTTTACACGGAGAGGAAGATCAAAGACAGAAAGGTCTGGAAATGCCAGAACGGCGTCAGAGAAGCTTTAATCAGCAGAGCAGACAGAAAATGTGGAAGTTAATTTAGAGTTGGTTGAGTGAAAGCTGTCCTCAGATCAGCAGTTAAATATCAGCTCTGCTTTTTGTAAAAACGGACACTGAAAATTTCCAGTGATGGGAAAACGTGACTCCACTTTTTGTGTGTCCAAACTGTTCAAAACCAACATTCTGTTTAGGGCTGGACAAGGAATCAGTTTTATCGATAATTTCAATATGTGGTTTAGGGAGACTTTTCAAAAAAATCAAAATCGATTTTCTCTTTCTGGGCTTGTGTTTGGTTCACGGAAAAATTATGTTGTTTTAATTTATGTTGATAGAAGAATTACACATAAACATGTTTTGTCAAACGAGTTTGGTGTAAAAATCTGAGATTTTATCTCCAGTTCGTGTCATCCAGCCCATTTTGTCTCTCCGCTCTGTGCGTATTCGTCCCGGCTGCTCATCAGAAGGGTCGAACAGGTTGCTGCCTTTTCCATCAGCAGTTTTGACTCAAACTTCAGAGTCAAACCTCGTCTCACTCATTTGTGTTCCCATCAGCAGTGGAAACACACCAAGTTGTACCGCCCTGCGCCCAAGATGAAGCATCAAGTCCGCCGAACCTGCCTCCAGTGGGATTGAAGTGACTTCCTGCCGACCCGTAACAACAGCCCTCCGACCCCTCAAACGCACATGCGCATGTGTGTGCTCATGTCTGTGCAGAAAAGCAGAGAAAACCACGTTTTTAAAAGTCTCTGTGTTCAGCTCTCTGTACTTTTGTAACTTCTACTGAATCGATGCCTGTTTTGTTGAACATTTTCACCCGCCAAAAAAACTTGGTTTAAGGTACTGCTGATGAAAATCCAGTGTTAAAATAACTGGGGACTTGTTTTGTGCAGAATTTGTAGGAAATGACAGGTGTTTATTACTTAATGAGTGTAGCTTTTTAAAAACTATCCTTTAACAGAAACAGGCAGAACAGCCACAGTGAGATGTTGATGACGAGCTGCAGACAGCATGCTCTTACTGCGCCTCTGGAAAAACACAAAAATAAAGATCATCTCAGAACAAGAGTGACATCAGATAAAGACGAGCCAAGTCAAGCCCAGGCGAGCCAGTGCAGCACATGAGCATCATCTTCTTCCTTCATAATCTTTCCTGTGCACGCTTAGACCTCTTAATCATTATGAAATGAAGAAAAAAGGCTGTTTTTGAACTTTCTGAGCCTGAAATGTGAAGCAGTAACTTCTTCACCAGTTTTGCTCTTTGTCATTTGTGAATTTGTGCGTCACACTTCCAAAGCTGACGTCGTTTTCATCTTTTATGGTGACTTGGCACCTGTTCACATGGTGATGTGTGATCACCTATAGAGCAAATGCTTGATTTGAAATCTTTCCTGCATTCATGTGACCACACTGCAAATTAAAGGGTCATGAGTTTTTAATCCTCCTGCTCTGGGCTGTTTAAACCCTCAGGTTAGGCTGCAGGAGCAGGAAGCTGTGAATTACGGGATAAAGAGCATTTAGTTGAGACATTAGTCAGCAGGAGTTGACTCTAGTCTGTGAATCACACTGGGAGGTAACAGAGCTTGAACAAGATTTATTACTTCTGCTTTGGATATTTACACTAATGAACTGAAACAGATGCTTTCTCCAGTCTGACTCTGTAATTATGTTTTACAAAATGTCAAAGTTTTTTGTCAAACGAAGAATTAAAGACTGTTATTACCATCTTCTAAACTGATCCACCAAGTTGTTGTTGGTCTTAAAGAAGTTGCTGAGGAGGTGTTAAGATCACGAGGAGGCCCACTGGGTTATTGAACAGGTGCTCGAGGAATTGTGACAAGGTGCTACAAAAGTAGTGAGTGCAGAATGTTCGGAGGTACTAAAAGTGTTTGGAGGAGGTGCTGAAAATGTGCTACGGAGATTCAACAAGTTGTTGAGCAAATCATGGAATTTTCTGAAAAGGTTCTGAAAAGTTTTAAACATGCTGAGAGGATTTGCAGGAGGTGCTGAAGAGTTGTTATAAAGGCCTTAGACATGAAGATCTTTGGAGGTTCTAAAAGGTTCAACAAATCAGAACGTCACAACAGGCAAGTGTCTTCAAGAGTCCATTACACTTCCATTATCAAGCAGCAGGAATAAATAATTACTTAAATGATTTGTTTTTATCCTCCCAGTGCTCCCAGTGACCTGGCCTGGCCTGGTCTTTACTTGTAAGTGTTTTTCAATAGAAACTCTGTCAGTTCTCCAAGTGGCAGTGGTGAAGTGTCCCACAAAACAAACGATCCAAGGTCAGCCATTGGCCCAACAAGGTACTTGAAGTTGGTTATATACATTTCAGATAACTGTCAAAAAAGTCTCATAGATAAATGATCTAACTGTTGAGCACAGCCAGCTCAAATGAAATGAATCCCAATGTTTTCCCTTTTGTGAAATGAAGCTTCCACAGCTGACGGTTTCAGTACCTGTAGAACCAGGTGAAGGTGTTGTGATGATGTATAAGCACAGTTTCCACTGAAGCTCCAAGCCTGGTGCATGGTACAGAGTGTGCTCTAGACCTGCTTCATATGT
>JAQLOL010000015.1:22380504-22397100 GCA_029783665.1 Naso thynnoides | reverse complement strand
GCCCGCACGATTTTAGGCCGGAGAAAACCAAAGTGTACTGAGAGTTCCCTGACTGTGTGGTAGCTTAAGATAATTATGTGGACCACCAGTGGGCGCTAGCCTGGCTAATATTGACTACCTTTAACGTAAAGTCTCCACATTTATCTCAGTGTATGACCACACATCGTTTGAATTATCAGCTGGGCACATTGCACGTATTCTGTGCAGTACTGTGAACTTTTGTGCATGAATTCCCTTACGTGTGGCACATTCAACCATAATAGTTGAGTTATGTTGACTGGAACTTGTGATTTCCTGGTTGTCTGGTAACGTCTTCAAACTAAGAGTGAAAATCATCCAGCGCGTGATTTTAAACTCCTGCCGAAGCCAGAGGGAGAACCAGCTCTTACTGTAACTTTTTAACTAGTATCACTGCAGCAGCGGGTAAGACCAGGATGGATGCGTGGGCCGTTGCAAGCGTCAAACACTGGTGTGACGTCGGATTTGACTGATGGTCTCTAAAGGCTCGGCTGTTGTTTTTGAGGAGACAAACAGTTTGTGAACCTTTTTTTTTTTTTTTACAACCACAGAACAACAAATATGAGCTAAATATCCTCGACTCCAGCTGCTGTGCGTCGCTTCACGCTGATTAACAAATTCACTCACACACCAGCAATAATAACTTCAATTGACTTCTAATTCATCACATTTTTACATTAAAATGCTCTTGTGTGCTAATTGTTGTTTGTATACAGTGTGCATGTTACCTGAAAAGTGAAATACAGACGCAGGAGATACATTGATTAACACACCACATGCACTGTGATTGCCATTTGCTTAGAACGCAGTCGCTGCTGAGGCAGGAAGTTATCGATTCCTGTCGGCCCACCTGTGACACACGCACGATCTGATCTACAGAGGTTAATGTTCACTCAGAAATTTCTGAGAGGAGAAAGCAGTCGCTGTTTGTGTCACTCCACAGCATCTTTTCCTTTCGCCTGGTTCCACAGGACCTTAAATTATGAAAGAGCGAGTTTTGATTCATTATGCATTTGTCCTCAGCTGCACTCAAAGGCTCCTGTTATAGGGGGAAAATAAAAGATAAAATCTGTACGGCACTGAAGGAAGAAGATGCCCCTTTGTTTTCACCTTTACAATGAAATGGTCTGTATGCAAAATAGAACGGATACAAAAATAAATTAAAGGAGGAAAGGAACATTAGTGCATCTGTGAGGAAAAAAATGAGAGAGGAGATGAAGAGGTGTAGAAACGGAAAAATAAACAGAAGAAGAGACTGAACAAAACAAATCAAGACAGTATCAAAACCACAAAGGCTGCGTTCACACCGGCATCAGGACTGCATGGAGAAACTCAGCCACCTCATACGTTTAGGCTCAACTAGTTCAGCGAAACTCTGCAGCGCCTGTCAGATTCGTGGTTCATCACTTTATAAAATCTGTGTTTTCTGATTGTAATGAGGTAAACAGAAACACGTTCACACCACGCAGGTGGTCTGGAACTCGTCTGCCTACTGTCTCCAGTGTTGGCTCGAGTTAAGGAGGAATTCAAGGAATTGGACCTGGATTCAAGGTGAGGTGATTCAATGACTAAATTCAGAAAAGAAATTCAACCAATAACTTACAGAATAAATGAGGAAAGGAGTGCTCAAAATCTGGAAAAGTTGTCCAAAAGAAGAAAAAAATCCAACAAGAGTGACGTCCAGAAACAGAAACTTAAAAAAAAAAGAGAAACTCCCGCACACTGTCCCGTTTACTGTTGACACATTTATTGAATAAATGCATTTATATATATATACTTTCATCTGTTAGGCCTGTATATAAATTGCACCATCCTCCAACGCACCTGTCAAACACTCAAGTCCGCAGAGATTCTCCTCTGCATTTTCAAGTAGAAGTCATAAAAACAGCTCGCACGCTGCAGCGCCTCAGTTACACTCATTTACTGCACCGAGGGACGTTTAAAGCACAAGGGCTCTTCATCAGACCAAACACACAGTTTGAGGCGCCATCTTAAACACACCCAGATCACATGATCTTAATGATGAGTACAAAAATACAAACAACAACATTACAATGCACATCAAATATACAGCTGATGTTAGACCAAAATGCAAATACATGACAGAGAAAATGTCATGATTTACAATTCTTACGTACGTGAAACAAGATGGACAGTACATAAAAAAAAAAATTATGAAGACAGAACATAAGTGCATGCGTGTGCATCCACAGACACACCCCATCAAAAAAAGTGTGTACGTACATACACACATACATAAATACAGACTCACATAACGCTCAACAAGGATAGATGTTTACATAAATAAGCCTTCAGGTGAAGTAAAAAAGATGGCAGAAATCACCCATTTAACAATATTACATATACACAGTGGAAATATATATGCAAAATCACAAGGGGAGTCAACCTTCAAAAGTGTCATCCATACAACCATCAAGCTGTCAGGCCGTCACCGAGTGTAGAAGACACACTGAGGAGGCGCCTCTGTGTATCTAAGGTGATGCAGTCTGTACAAAAACACACGTGAGGGCCAAGTACTACAGAGAACCAATATTTACACACATCAGAGAGCACAGCATATGAAGAGAGACTATCATGTGAGGGATAAGCGGTTCAAAATACGTTATGACCCCGAAGATTTACATCAGATGAATCACAGAAAGGGGCGAATTTCCATCTCATCATCGAGGCCCTTTGGTGATAAAGTGTTTAAAAGTGTAAATCCAAGAAAAGTTCTCGTTTTAACGAGAGGTTGTTTATACCCGAGAAACCTGCAAATAGAATTCCTGGTCAAACGTGAAATAGTTTGTCGCCGGAACAGTTTTGAGGAGCTCCAAAATTCATGCTGTGCTGGAAGCATTTTGTGTTTTCAGAGCTCTGTTCATGTTTTCGGAGGAAAAACTCCACTGCCCTCAACTTGTGCAGAGAGACTCGTTGTCCATAGTGACCATAAGATAGCGATTTTCAGTGGGCTGGACATCTTGTAGTGTTTTAATGAAATCCATTGAGTCTTTTACATAGGCAGGCAACATATCACACAAAAGCTGAGATATTTTCTGTCAATGAGCCTATAGCAGCGACAGCGGGTCTGCCAGGGGGGATGCCACTGAGTGTTTTATGTATTTTGGGTAATGTGTAAAACCCTGGCGTGACCGGTGAGTCCACAAACATAAAGGAGTGTTCCTGTTCTGTAATTTCTCCTTTTTCTAACAGATTATTGGGACACTGACGTACCTTAGATTTTAGTTCAGAGACTGGATTTCTGCGCAATTTGTGGTAAAAAATGTCATTGCTCAGTGTCTCATAACGTCTTGTTTGTATGCCTCTCTGTCCAAAATGACCAGTGCCCCACCTTTATCAGCACTTTGAATAACAAAAGCTTCGTCATGTTTTATGTGGTGCTGAGCCTTAGGTGTCTGTAGAGGAGTTTCTGTGTTTGGGAGGGAAGAAAGCTGAATTGTCGCTGATTTGTCTCTGAATGTTGTTTTGGGTCTCACAGAGGTGTCGGGGGCGTGTCCTGGTGCCCCTGGGTCTCTTGAGAGACAGCCATAGGGGAAATAAGGTCAGCTCTCTGCTGATCTCTAAAGAATTCCTTCAGTCTTAAATTGTGGAAAAACTTCTGTATGTCGATAAACACGTCAAAATCATTACAGTGGGTGCTGGGACAGAATGACAATCCCTCGTTGATGGGATGGGACATTTATTTCCTCCACGTCTGACGGATGTTGAAGGGCTCTCTTGTGACGTTTCCTCCCCCTCCTGCACCTCTCCCATCTTTGTGGCCTCTGGTGTTGTCTAGTGTGTCGTGTTTTTTTAACGTACTCTTCATCTTCTTTCGTGTATTTAAGAACTGTAAATCATAACATTTCCTGTCACGTATTTGCATTCTGGTCTGTGATGTTGTTTTTTGTGTGTAGTCTGATGAAGAACGCTTGTGCTCCAAACGTCCTTCGGTGCAGTAGATAAGTGTGTGAGCTGGTTTTATGACTTCTACTCGTGACCTGTTACTTTCATCCCAGCACCTGCCCTAGTTTTTTGGATTTGGATGTGCGTGTTTACCTTTTTTCTTCTGCATTTTCAAGGAACAAAAGTTCACAAAAGAAAAGAAAAGGAGTCTGGGGGTGTTAGCGGCTAATGTTATGCTAGCATTTTTTTTTTAGCGTGTTTAGCTTCGTGTTTTAGTGTCGGTACCTGAGAGGACACCGTTAAACATTCAACATAGTTTCATGTCTTTTAAAACAAGATTTTATTGTATTTTCTGACGGATTGACTTAGTGCACGTGCTCCTTCATTGGTAGCTAGCAGTCACATCAACAACAAGCTCCAGCTCTCAGGATTGTGCTAGTTGTCGTACTAACGCCGTATAACGATCTTATATGATCGTAAATACCTTTATTATAAGGCTTAGTATGCAAAGAACTGAACTTATCCTTTGAAAAGGAGAACAAGGTGCAAGATATCAGGGCAGGCAGGGCGACTGATAGAGGATGAATTCTGCGGCATGTACAGTTCAAGTCTTCGAGGGATTCTGCAGAAAATGAATAACTGTTGTGATATTTCTGTTTTGAGTGATTGAAAACTGCAAGTCAGCACTGTCTTAGAGGATGCAGTCATCGTCTTCCTGTCTCAGCTTAAACCAGGAGGACATGAAGGCAGCAGGGGGGGAGTTTGCTCCTCTACAGCACGATGAAGAAGAGAGAAGACTGCACGAAGGCCGATGTTGTTGTTTTTTTTTTTTTTTGGTCTTCAACACCTTCTCTTCTCTCACTCCTCCTACTCATCTCCCCCTTTCTTCACACTCCAGCATCTCTCTCTCCTCTTTTTGTCCGTCTAGAATCAAATCTTCCTCTCTTTTCTCTCACTGCAACGGTCACACGGGAGCTGAGCACCAGCGCCAGCTCTCACATCAGCGCTGATCAATTTTGACAGCGGCTGGCAAGTCACATAACCTGCAGTCAAACTCAAGTTATTGATGACTTCGGACTTCATCTGGCTGAATCATAAGCAGTCAACTTTAACTTCAACTCCCTGTGACTTTAGGAGGATAAAACAGATTTTGCTCTCAAGAAAAACAGCAAATGCTTCAAAACTATTAAGACTTCTGTCCGTTGGGATTAAAGGAAGAATTTTTTTTTTTTTTTTTACATGTTTTAATTTACCATTGTTATACATGATCCTGCAAGGATAACATCCACTGCATGTGTGTCCCTCCTGCCATCCTTTCATGTGTTCTTCACTGATGGTTTTCTGTTATTTTTTAATCTGTTCATCTGAATTTGGGGGCTATAGATAGACGGTCTGTACGGATTGTGAAGCCCTAAATTTGACCCGTTCAAGCTGCAGACAAGTGCACATAAACTGGCTTCCCCCTCTCACCAGATACTGAACCACAGTCTTTACCCACAATCCTCCCTGCTCTCTCACAGACAGCGTGTGTGAATAAACACCATCTGAAGAGGGAGGAAGCCAAAAGTCCCACACATCCATCTCTGCTCCCATTAACGTCCATCATGAACCAGTCCGGACATTTTTTCACTCAGCTCTCCTCCTCTTCCTCACCTCGGCTCCTCAGCTGTTCACCTTCCCTACACTTCCCTCCCACTCGGCATCCGTCATCATCTGTTAGCTCAGTGAACCAGTCAGACAGACGACCAAAAAGGCTTCACATGTCTCCTGTGTTCCCCTCACCAGCAAATTTTTCCAAACTCCTTTAAACCTTCGTCCTCTTACTTCTGCCCCTCAGCATTGTCTTCTCTCTCCTCCCATTTACTCACGCTCCATGTCACTCTCTCCTGATTTCTCTTCTGTCATCTCTTGTTTTCTTCCAGTCAGTCAGACAGCCAATTCACACCTCCCTCTCCCTCCTGTTCAGTTATAACAGCTTCTAATTTCTGGGTTGTGACCTACTTTCCAGCAGCTGACATGTTCTGCTCTGGTCCAGAACTGAGACTCCTGCTGTTCTGGAGCCTTTAGTGTCAGCAGACATTTACCAGCACTCAGGATGTGATGTAACCATTAAAGCTGGAGCAGGCGGTTCATCTTCAGTGTCATCGCCCTAAAATCCTACAATAACACTTTCAGCATTTTGTGAGTCAGCTGGTCTGAAAGAACTCTAGACTTTTGCTCCTCTCCTTGGCTCTGTATTCAAACCTTGACGGACGCTTTTCGGCCAAGCAAGGGTCATTTCAAAGAGGACGTGTTTGTGTACTTAGCGGCAGGCGGCATCACTGCGTCTGTCTTACATTCTAAATTTTGGCCTCTGGTGACTTGACACGCTGAGTTGCAGGCGACACCGTCAGCCGGCTTGAGTCCAGCTGAGACGGATCAGTTTACACCGCTGCGACTTTCCCGCCAACCGTTTGGTCTCATCGTGAATCTTAGGTGTGACACGGCGTGGCTCGTAAGCCATCACAAAAGTAGGGGAGAAAGTTTGACAGTTTTATTAAATAATCAGAACAGAACCAAAACAACAATGACAGCGTGAGCTGTGTGAATTGGAGAATCAGTATGTCGGCTGATGGGTGTGTGTGGTGATGTGTGCGAGGCGTTGGAAGGTGCGTAAATAAAAGTAGTTACCAGGCCGAAGCCGACCAAACAAAAGCGCTGCCCCGGAGGGAACCACGTCGGAGAGAACTGCCAGCTTTTACTAGGCTCAAGGAGACTGGCCAGATGCTTCCTGTCACCCTAATTAGACCCCACCCACGGAGGTACCTGTTGGGACACACAAACAACAACACGGGAAGAACACAGAGCAGTCCCTACAGAGGCAGGGCGCCGTCACAGGTGGACTTAAGAGACAGAGCGACAACAAACGAAATAAAACACGATTAGAGCAAAAACAGAGAGGAGAGGATGCAGAGTCTCATGCAGCTGGCTTCATTTCTCCTCAGTAAGTTTCCATTAACAGTAAATACAAAATCGCATTGAGCAACACATTTGTTTAAAGCCTATAATCAATATTTTTTATCACATTTATTAACAAAGTAACAATGTGAAAGGTGCCTGTGGTAGTGATTAAATCTGCAGCTCTTCTGAGCTGTGCAGAACTTCACAGTGAGTTTACAGCTGATCGTCTATCTGCCTGCCCTCGGCTTTGCTGTCACGGCTCCCTCTCGGCGCTCTCATTGTGTCGTTTCAGGAGAAAAGACACAATGAGTTGTTAAATACCTGTTCGGCAGCAGACAGCAGACAAGGTAAGGAGAGCATTCAGGAGCTGGAGAAAGAAAAAAAACAAGAGCTAAAGGAAGACGAAAAACTTCAGTCTGTTCCTGTTGCACCAAATGAAGACCTGCACAGCAATGTGCACGTAGCAAGGGCTGTAATAACTGAGTAAGAATTCGCCGAAGTTTGGCATAAGACCATTTCAAACTGAAAAATGACAAAGTTCATTGTAAACACTGTGAAGTTGTGACCCCAGGGATGTAGGAACTGAACGTAACGTTACATTCAACCCTGGTTAACATCAGTGCATCCTCCTGTCAACCTGCCATCACATTAGAATGAGCACACAGAAGAACATCCTGTTTTTTTGATTAAGTTATTATCGTTAAATATAAGTGTTTTTTGGAATAGCTTCTAAGAGGCTCAATGTTGAGCTCAACCGCGCATCTGTTCTTACATTTTTAACGGCTGAACTTTAACTGCCTTGTGGAAGAGGATTGTTGTTGGACTATAAATTCCTCTTTGAACAAAAATTTAGCAAAGATTTAATTGAGGAAAAAGGCGCTGTATTCTTCTGCCGCAGGTATTTTCAATATAAAAAACAAAAATTAAATCGATAACTGAGGGTTAATTTTCCCAATGATCGATCAAGGAAATTTCTTTAAATGCCAATCCCTACCGGCTACAATCCAGAGTCCAAACTTCACATTAGAGAACAGAGAGAAGTCACAAGGAGCCGAATTCGGCGAGTATGGGAGGTGTTTTTGTAATGGGTGAGAAGTGGTTGTGTTGTCTTGTGGGGGCCCAGCTGACATTGTGCCAAAGTTTGTATCATTTTGCGCTCAATGTTTCACTCACTGAGGCCATCTTTAGACGAGCGCATCCCCACTAAACATGAAAAAATCTTTCCCTCGTGTCTTTAAAAAAATCTGCGTTTTATATGAACGACCAAAAAATGCTGCAGTGTGCATGCCAGGCCAGTCGGCGGCGGTGTAACCTGGTAATGACATACAGCTGGAGTTGTCTAAAGTTGTTTTCTTTGTGTTGCTGCTAAACTCTAACCAGAGCCACAAACTGAAGAAATTCAGCCGTAGATTAACTTCTAAATTTATGCCACAAACACTCAAATTTGCCTCAGTAGACTGACATCAAATTCGACCTGCTTTCGATGCGGTTTGCCAGTTTACACTGTTGGAAACAAGATTGCAGTTTTAAAAGATTCCACTCTGGAACCCGTTTTCAAAAGTTTGTGGTTCAGGGGCGCCATCATGCCGCTGTCAGTAAAAGAAAGGCTGAACTGCAACAAAAGTGTGTCATTTCATGCGAAAACTTTTAAACAGGGTCTCACACCGAGGGACGAATTCAAACCCCAGATTTCAGTCTCAGCTCCTTCTCTGTGAGCGCTGCCGTCTGAATCAAAGAGGAAGACGCAACTCTGGTCAAAGGTGATGAGCAGCGACATGAACTCTGAGCGGTCTGCTGGCAGATTTGCAAACGCACAAAAATGTACCAGTGGTTAAAAAAAAATGAATTGCCTGCTCCTGCTACCTTCACTTTACTCTGGTGAAGGTACATTTGAAAAATTTTTGATCACACGTCAGACTGACATTCACAAACTCAACTTCACATGAATGATCATGTTGCTGTATGTAGAAATGATTCAACATATCAGCTTAAAACATGATGACGTGTTAATGCTGCAGGCCAACACGTGTTTCTGCTGCCCCCAAGTGGTCTTAAAATATTTTTTTTTTTTTTTTTTTTCTGGAGTAACCATCACAGCTAAATGTCAAACCCGAACCAAAACCTTAAACTAGAACTTTGTTCTGATCATAACCTCAAAACAAAGTCTGAACCTTCAAAAGAGCTGGGAAATCTGTCCTTAAGGGAGGAACAGCCAAAATTTCTCATTTTGCTAAAATGTCATGAATCCCGAGGTCAGAATTTTTTTCCCTCACAAATATGGACAAAAAAAAGCACACACACACACACACACACACACACACACACACACACACACAGAGCAGTGTTTAATGTCTGTGCTCAGGCTGCATCCCGACGAGGATGAAGCTCTGTGTTACACTGTGTGAGCTGAGCTGATGAGCAGCTCGTCCACACAAACATCCACGTGCTGACTCAGCTCTGCAGTAATCGGAGATGTTAAGTGCTGCTGCAGCGAATCAGATTCTCCGTAAACCAGCCGACTCATGAAGAGCTGCAGACAACCGATCACAAAAACATTTCACAGACAGGTTTTAAGGCTTCGTGGATGTGTTCAGTTTCACCTCAGAGCAAAATGCATGAAATGTTTCGTTTTCCGACAAAACACAAACTCGGTTTGTTCCATCTGAAGATCTTTAGAAGAAGCATTTAGATTTTTTACTGAAGTCTGAGTAAAAGTGCCACCAGGTGTAGCCCTCAGGTGTGTGTTACTGTCACTGCTTTACCTGACGTTTGTTCAAAGAAACACAAACAGTCTCGAGTGTTTCTGCTACAGACAGACAGATGTTCCTCCAGCTGTGACCGCGCTGTGCACAAACATCTGGCTCACCTCACATCGAGCTGAGAGAAATGTCTTATTAAAATCTACACACATGAATGAGCAGAATAGGCCTTTTCCCATGATGCACCACCACTACCAACAGAAACAAACAACACCATCAGCAGCAGCAGCAGCAGCAGCAGCTCTAGCCCCCCCCACCCGACGGGCCGATGTGGTATCTAATGCCGATGACTCAGTCTGCTATCACCTGTAAAGGTCACAGTTACTCTGTGTGTGTGTGTGTGTGTGTGTGTGTGTGTGTGTGTGTGTGTGTGTGCGCAGTACAGAACAGGTTTCGTACTGTATGATGTTGCAGGTCTGACTAACACGCTCACTGCAGCAGGAATTCACACACTCACAGAGGGGGAGGAGTCTGTGGGAGTCACATCGATACAGCAGAGAGGAGGAGGAGGAGGAGGAGGAGGAGGAGGAGGAAGATCTGCTCTGAGCACGACCAACATGTTGTGGTGATGTTCACTCCTCTCACTGCTAAATATTCACTAAGTGAAGGATCCACAAGCTGCTCATGTTTGTTCATATTTAGACATTCTGACTCAGTTGCAGCAGCCGTGAAACTTTGGCCTCGTGTCGTCATTGGAAGGACGATGCTGCACAGAGGAGCGTGGGGACGGACGCAGACGTGTCCAAAGACGTCGCGTGGGAACGCTTCTGTAACTGATTACTTGTCTTTTCATTTCTGTGAAAATGTAAGCAAACAAGAATATCTCCATAAACTCTTCGTACATCAGCATTTACTCTTTTGCTTCACCATTGAAAAGCTGCAACATGACCAACATCAACAGGACGTCACGGAGTCGACAGTTTCTCGGCTGGAGTCACATGACCATCTTTTTTCCCACAGAGAGGTCGAGCGGGCAGGCGGGTGGGGGGGCGGGGTTTCCCCTCTGAAGTTTCTCTTCTCTGCTGATGAGAGTTTGTGGTTTTCTGGTTTTGGCTGCACTCACAGCCTGGATGGAATGTTTCGTTTTCACGTCACACAGAAACTCTCTGCCTGCATTCGTCTGCTGTCACATGTGAGAGCATCGTTTCCCACGTTTGCTCACGAATAAACACGAGTTATGTTTGATGCAGAAGAGGCAGCAGAGTCAGTCTGATTTTCTGTTTGACAGCAGCAAAAACACAAAGATGAGAGAAAAATGTGACATATGAAAATAAAATGTGCAGATGAATCCAGGCTGGACGTTTTATCCTTTCTGATGAACTTCAAGTTTCCCTGGAAAATGAAAAATAGAGAGAGAGAGTTACTTTGAAAAGCTCTGAGTGTCACTTAAGATTAGACGTGGATGCGTTTGAAACATTTTCCAGTTGCAGCGAAACAAGGTTTTCCACATCAAACTGCTCCCAGAGTGGACGAGTCCTCCAACAACACTCTGACACTTTGCTGTTCTTTCACAGACTCGGCTGACTGACTCTGTGCTCTCGGTGAAAGTCGGGGAACCACCAGAGTCCGTGCTCATTCCTTCCTCATTCACACTCGCAAACGATTTCTGCCCAGCAGCGTGGGAACGTCCACGTTTATGACGGAGTGGATGACCTCGTCCACATTTTATTCACATGTCTCTGCAGAATCTCGAGCTGCAAAACATGTTTGGCTCTGTCATCATGCTGTCAGCTCAAACTGAAAACATCTTGGTGCAGTTTGTCTTTGGCTTTTATTGCAGCACATAAACATCATCTTCATCACTACGGGTGATTATGATGAAGTCAGCGGTTTTCATTGGAAAGTTTCTGGATTCCTGGAATAGTTTTTGTGAGTCGGTCAGCTGTTTGAGCTGAAATTCTGACTGAAGCTCAGCTACAGTTTCAGCTCTTTGTCTCCACACAGACAGACAGGCAGACAGACAGACAGACAGACAGACCTCAGATCATATCAGAGAGACAGCATGAAGTAGGGTGGAGCGTCACTTTCCCTAGAAGATTAGAAAGCTGCTGCAGTGAACCCTCCAGCTCGGCTCAGCGGGAACAACAGACACAACAACATGACCTCATTTAGTCCTGCAGGAAGCTGCTGCTGCTGCTGAGGAGGAGGAGGAGGAGGAGGATGAGGAGGAGGATGATGGCTCTGTGCTCAGGAGGAAGTGATCCCAGCAGAAACAAACAGACAGGAGACACAGGACGGTTCATCCTCAGAGGAGAACGAGTGTGTTCTGTGCAGCTGGTCGAGTCGCTTCTGCTTCTGTTTTCACACTCCAACATGTTTGTGTAACGGGTTAAAAATAAAGAAACCTCTGAAAACTCTGAAGAGAATTTCCTGTTAACGTTGACCCCAGAAGTTCTGATCTTACAGTTTTTACTATTAACTTTAAATATTTTAACCATAAACAAGTAACTTGTAACCTGACGTGTTAATGTTGCAGGTGTTTGATGTCAACAGTCAGTTTAGATGTTCTGTCTGTAATGTTTCTCAGACTCTTCCTCTGGGAGCATGACACAGCACCTTTCTCACTGCGAACAAACTGACATCACCATCCGTGCTGCTCACGGTGCAGAAAACCCAGATGTGCAGATCGCAGATAAAACAGGCTGAACAGCAGCAGGACGTGCTGAGAGCCAGAACACCAGGCAAAAACAGAGAGATGACCACATGCAGGAAGTGTGTGTGAGAGCAGAAAACAGAATGAAACATCATGATGACACCGATTCCAGTAAGAAGAGAGAGCAGCTCGGCAGCACGAGTCAGCAAACACACGGTGAGGTCGCTGTCCGTCTGTCCACATGGGACAGAAAACAGACAAACAGCACACAGCTGCTCATCTGCATCAAATACACAAGAACAGACAAACAAAAACAGCGAAAACACGACAAGAGGACGTTTGTATGTCTGTGTGTGTGTGTGTGTCTGTGTGTGTGTGTGTGTCTGTGTGTGTATGTGTGTGTGTGTGTCTGTGTGTGTCTGTGTGTGTGTGTGTCTGTGTGTGTGTGTCTGTGTGTGTGTGTGTGTGTGTGTCTGTGTGTGTGTGTGTGTGTGTGTTTCCTTTGATGAGAACATCAGAGGCGTTTGGGACTTCAGGACAAATGGACGTTCGTGTCTTCATGGAACACGACCCTGACGCAGTTTGTCGAACGGGCTGTGTGTGTCAGACGAGCTTTGGTCATGTGACCGTTGTGTCGTTTTTGGTTTCAGGACACGGGTGTGATGGACCTGCTGAAAGATCGCATGAACCAGCCGGTGACGGCCTTTTTGCCCTCAGATGATGTCATGGCCTCTCTGCCACAGGAGCAGAAGAACTTCCTGTTCCACCAGGACAACCGACCACAGCTGGTGGAGTACCTGAAGTACCACATTCTGCACGCCCAGAAAGTGAGAAAACTTCAAATACTGACGAGCGTGAGCTGCATCTCACAGTCAGCCACGTGACGCTTTGTTTACGAGTATTTATTCGACAACACAAACATCAACATGGGCTTCACGCCCATAAATAAAAACACTGTAAATTTATCTGTGACTGTTTGCAGCCGAGGTTTGAAACCCCACAACAGGACCGGGGACTTCCCGAGAATTGAAGACCTCACGGTGTTTTTTTCTCCACACTCAGATTTACGCTGAAGGTTTGATCCACCTGGACTCGGCTCGCACTCTGCAGGGTTCGGCGCTCTCGTTCATCTGCGGGGGAATGGACAATATCGTGAGTAGAACATAAAGAGATAAGACGAGGAAGAGACGACACGTTGTGATCACGTTGCTTTGTCTTTGAACAGGGAGAAATCTTTGTGAACGACGGGAACTGTCGAATCGTTCAGAGACACCTGATCTTTAACAGTGGGATCGCCTACGGGATCAACTGCCTCCTGACTCCGCCCAGCCTGGGAGGACGCTGCGATGAGCAGACCAAATTCGACATTGAGGTAAGTCCTGGTTTTCCTGGCAGCTGGCTCATGGTCCTGCCTGAAGCACAGAGCGGCAGAAACGTGTGAAGCGACCAGAACGACGACGACGCAGAGACGAAGCTTCAGTCTGAGCTTCAGCAGCTGCAGGTTCACCTGACGAGAGAGTAAAGAGGTTTAGTGGAGTTATCAGATTCTGTGACTTCAGTTTCTTCCTCCTCAGCTGCGTGTGTGTGTGTGTGTGTGTGTGTGTGTGTGTGTGTGTGTGAGATGACACACTATGTGCTAGCTATGCTAACAGTTTTACAGACAGCTCTGCACATATCATGTCTCTGATGTCTCCGCTGTGCTAGATGGGCTGTGGAATGTGCGCCTCCTCGGCCACTCGCTGTCCTCGTGGCTTCAAGCTGAAGGTGTGTGTCGTCACCTGTTCACAGGTAAAGCAGGTCTGTCAGAAAGCCGCTCGCTCATCAGTCTGATTCTTCTCTCTGATTGGTCTTCAGGAGGTTCAGAGGTGCGATCTTCCCTCCATGTTCTTCGCTAAAAACTCCGCCTGTCGCAGCATCTGCACTGTCAACTTCTGGCAGCCAACGTGTTGCCATGGTTACTACGGACGAGACTGTCTGGGTGAGACGACAGCGTCAACTTCGTATTTCTCTCCTTTTTTTTTAATTTTTTTTTTGCCCGTGTCCCTTTAGGGGCTCCGTAGTTTCCTGTCAAACTAAACAGCAACAGAAAAAGAAAAATGGTCCAAATCACAGAAATTAGAAACTGTGTTGTTTTTGTAAAATTCATTTCTCTTGAATAACTAAGCGGTCACACAGTGGGGGAGTTTGTTTTGGCTGACAGCTCCATGACAACACTGAGTGTCAGTGATTCTTGTTGCCGTGGCGAGGAAGCTGTTGGTACAGTGAGAGGATTTTGTCACAGGAGGCGTGGTCCGAGGGGAGACGCTGAAGGGAAGCTCAGGTGTGTGCAGTCTTTGATCTTTCCTGCCCTCTTGTGGTCGTATAGAGAGCTGATGGTGGGGAGGTCACACCCGCTACTCCTCTCCAGCCTCCTCTTTGTCATTACACCGACCGTAGTCGTATCATCTGCGTGCTCCAGGATTTCACAGAGCTGGGATGGATGTTTAACTGTTGGTGAAGAGACCGAAGAGCCACGGGGACGGCACGCGGCCCCCGGGGGCCCCCGGGGGCCCCTGGGGGCCCCTGTGCTCGCTGTGATGGACTGTGACGGCATGCTCTGTGAAAAAGTCATCGATTAAGTGGCATCATCTGATGCCGATGTGCATGTTTGCAGCACCTGAACCAGCTGGAGATGAGGTTGTGTGAATGGCGGAGAACATGACGCACGGTCGGACTGAGAGCATCATCCTCTGATCTACTCGCCCTGCCAGCTGATGTTGACCGAGGTCAGGAGCGGTGTGGGACTTCAAATAGTCGAGATGAGCCGATCGAAGGTTTTCGTGGCAACGAGTCGAAGCCGCGAGGTGTTACGATGGCTTCTTATTCCAAACAGAAGATAAATATGTCTGACAGCTGGTCATGTGATCCGGTTTGATGGACACACATCATCTGAACCACATGCCTTCAGCCTCTCAAAGATGCTCTGCACTTTATACTGCTGACTTCCAAAGGGGGAGTGGCCTGTCGAGGCGGAGCTGTTGTCAAACCTGGTGTAGAAGGTTCTTAACTTTGACAGGAAGGTCTGGGTCTGCGGTCGGCACAGGCGGGCTGGACTTTTTACAGCTGGTAATCTTTGGTATCGGCCCGCGCGTCCTCTGAGTCAAGAAGTTTTCCACTTTCTTGCTGTAACGAGATTTTCCCTTTAATTTCCCTCCTCAGCTCAAAGCTGTGACTTACAGACGTGCCGTCAGCATTCTTAGCTCTGCGTAGTCGTCGCACCTCCTCTGCAAACTGAAGTCTGAAGGTTTTGACTTGTCATGTTACAGATTTGGAGACAGTGGAGTGGAGGCGCTGCTGGGTCCTCAGATGATCTCATACAGGTGCTCTTTGGAAACTTTGGGTGGCTTCTGCTTGTTCAAACTGAAGGGTTCATTGCAAAGATGAAAAACAATCTTGGGAAAAATCATAGGACACAAGTCTCCTTCAGAAACATTTCAAGGCGCACTGAAAAAGCCAAACGTGTTGTTTTCAAACAGATTGTCATGTGACATAAGGCTTTTTAATCTGACGGCCAGATTTCTGTGGTAAGGTCAGATCTTTGCAGAAGCTGACGTCAGAGTGTCCAGGTTCATTCAGAACAGAAGTAAGTCTTCATCAGCATCGGTCCACGTTTGGCTTGTTCTTGTCACAGGTTTGATGGCGTTTTACGAGCTGCCATATTGTCCACGTGTTCTTCCTCGTGTAGAAACGCCAACTGTCAAATTCAGTCCCGGCGAAAATCATTTTTCTCAGTCAGCTGTTTGTTCCTCTGCAGTCTGTCCTGGCGGCGTTGGCTCTCCCTGCAGTAACCATGGTAAATGTGATGATGGTCACCTTGGCAACGGTACCTGTACCTGTGATGCAGGTTTTGGGGGCGTGGCCTGCGAGCTGTGCAACGATGGGTTCTATGGAGCCACCTGTAAAGGTGAGCAGCAGTCGGACGGTTTCCTGTCTGCCGTGTGCAGGTTTTTATCTGACAGTTTGTCCTCTGCCTCTCAGCCTGTAACTGCTCAGAACACGGGTCATGTGACGCTGGACGCAGAGGGACGGGCTCGTGTTTCTGTGAGGCCGGTTGGACCGGAGAGCGCTGTGAGAGCCCACGAGGTGAGTCCGCGACCGCTTTCTACCTGCGTCTCAGCGGTCGGCAGCAAAAACATGAGCTGAAGCAAGAGTCACCTGATCGGTCTGTGTGTTTTATCTGACCGTGTGTGTGTGTGTGTGTGTTTTATCTGACAGTGTGTGTGTGTGTGTGTGTGTTTTATCTGACCGTGTGTGTGTGTGTTTTATCTGACCGTGTGTGTGTGTGTGTGTGTGTGTGTGTTTTATCTGACCGTGTGTGTGTGTGTGTGTTTTATCTGACCG
>JAQLOL010000015.1:22346352-22359129 GCA_029783665.1 Naso thynnoides | reverse complement strand
CTTTTGCACTCGCGGGTCGGCGAGGTGAAGCGTGTTCTCAATCATCGCTCTGTGTGTGTCTGTGTGTGTGTGTGTGTGTGTGTCTGTGTGTCTGTGTGTGTGTGTGTGTGTGTCTGTGTGTCTCTGTGTGTGTCTGTGTGTCTCTGTGTGTGTGTGTGTGTCTGTGTGTGTGTGTGTGTGTGTCTCTCTCTGTGTGTGTGTGTGTGTGTGTGTGTGTGTGTGTCAGAGAATCCTGCGGAGTTGTCGTGTGAACCTCACATGGACGACAGGAACATCTGTCTTCACTTCATCAGAAACAGCTGCAAGTTTCACAGTGAGCTTCATCTCTTCATCCTCCTCCTCATCACTCCTCCCTGCTGTCATGTGGTCACTTGCAGTTTGCTTTGATGTCCACTAGATGGCAGCAAAGTGTCAAAGTTTGGACTTTTTGTTTCAGCCTGTTGAGCCTCGTCACACATCAGTTTACAGAAAACCAGAAACAGTAAAAGAAATAAAAGACGGGAGCACAGAGCGCCTCCTTCTGTCCTGTAACTGAACTGTAACCAATTACAGGTTTGTTTGTTTTTGTTCTTTCCTTTTTTGTTTGTGCTGTTTCTTGCGTCTCTGCGTAGATGAGTGCCACTGCGTCCACTTCCACCTGCCTTACAAGTGGGAGGTGTTTGATGGCGCCACCTGGACAGACCTGCAGCACATGGAGGACATCGAGCAAGATTTCTGTGACCCGTCTAAGACTCAGAGGTCGGAGGTCACATGACACCTCCTTCATGTTTGAAGATCTTCTGCTGCTGATGAGGCGTTGACCGTAGCTTCTCTCTGTTTCCAGCTGCGGAAACCAGCCTGTCGACTTCCTGACAATGACTCAGGAGTTGCAGCCTGTGCGGCGTCTTTCCACAGTTTCTTCGATAACAAGGCCGCCTCACTACAACCTGACCACTCAGTGGCTGTGGTACTACAAGGGCGAGCGGGGGAACTGGGTGGAGTACGGACAGCTGGTGAGTGACGTGATGATGTGGTTTGAACTTCAGTTTCTCAGTGTCTGGCAGCTGCGATCTTCATATCAGTGTGCTGGTGACCCTCAGGATGAGAAGCAGCGAAGCACATCAGTGACATCAGAGACTGTGGAGAAGGCGTTTCTATCCGGGACGACAGCTGAAGTCGAAGTGGTTAAAGGTCATAGATGCTATGTCATCAGCTTCAAAGGTACAACTTCCTCTTTCAGTCAGGTAGAGCCAGGTTAGGTTGTTCATGTCCAGAGTCGAGACCTGAGCACAGACATGTGAACGTTCAGTAATTTAAAGCTACTTTATTGGTCACATGTACACAGTGAAATGTGTTCTCCACCTGTCACTGAGGAGCAGCGGGCCGCCACGGTGCGGCGCCCGGGGGCCAACTCCAGATATTAGCCAGTACCTTGGTCAAGGGTACGGACTGGAGACAGACCCGATTTACGTGTTTTTGATGGCGGGAGAAACCGGAGCACCCGGAGGAAACGCACACAAGGAGAGCGTGCAGACTCCTGGCTCCAGGCCCTGCCCCAGCCTGGAATCGAACCCAGGACTGCAATGAGGCAACAGTGCTAACCACTACGCCACCATGCTGCCCAGCTATTAATGTCCCCAAACCGCTCTCCCTCTGGATCCAGACGCAGTCCCGAACCACAAGTCACATGCTCCTCACCAAATATGATGTCATATTTTTGAAATGAATGTTTTGTAGACGGACAGAAATGTTGAAACAACGAAGCGTCAGATCAGTGGAAAACTGAGCAGGCTCGTCTCCAGGTGTTACTTCTGAGGCACTTTCACAAATTTATCGTCTCTGAGCTCAACTTCTGTTTGCATCTTGATGTTTGTTTGTTGACCAGCTGCCAAATAAACTGAGGGGACGATCGTCCTCACTGCTTCTGTTGTCTGATCTTGTCCTCCTCAGACATGTACCAGAGGAACCCCAAACACAACACCAAGAGGCGAGTTCGGCGGCGTCCACGCTTTGTCTCCGCGGCTGAGGTGGAGAGGCTGGCGGTTCAGTAGAGAAACAGTGAAGTGACGAGGTTCTCTGTGCACAGGTGGAGCTGACTGCGACCTCCTCCTCACACACTGAACCGTCACATGACTGCGACCTCCTCCTCACACACGGCTGTCACATGACTGCGACCTCCTCCTCACACACGGCTGTCACATGACCGTTTGCTTCTCTTCACTCTAACGGATTTAAGTCACGTTAGCCGTGCGTCACTCCTGGCTTGCCACCTTTCATGTACAAAAAAACAGTAGTGCACGTTACTCCATGGTGATGTCTTATGTGCAGGAGGGTGTCTGAACAGCTAGTGCTGATTGATTGATTGATTGATTGATTATCCTTTTATTTGCAGAAAGAACATTAACCTTGCCATCATACTCAGCGTATAAATACATTTTCTACCTTTCTTAAAGCAAAGTTGTGTTGACTTACCTTTTGTCTTTGTGCAGTTGAGTCAGGTGTGAGTCAGCGTGATGTCACAGGTCATCCTGTGTTCACTGGCCCCTCCCCTCTCGCTCCTCTCTCCACCTTGCAGGCCAGAAATGCTGCGACATGGACACACTGAAGTTTTTCATTTCTGACCTCCATCAGTAACTACATGTCACCTGAACACAGCACAGCCAGGAAACCAACAGGTGGCACTCTGGGAAAACTCAAGGACATGATCTGTTTTAATGTTGACACAAACACTGTTCACACTGATGCACGCAGCTCGTCCCCGGCGATGCTGCGACGCCAACACCTGCTCTGACTCGCTGACGACCTGAGAAGATCCGGGCGGGTCTCTGCCGTCACACACACTCTGTGGGTGGGTCAGAAACCTTGACCGAGGAGCATTTCCGTCTCTGCCGGGTGTGGTGCACCCACCGCTCCAGTCCAGGAGTTGTTGGAACTCACACACATTTGTCCTGCCAACATACGTGTCCCCTCTCTGTCCCGCCATCAGCGGTTTTATTTCACGCATGCTTCACATCTTCCTCACAGCTGTGGCGAATAAAGAGAAGTTTCTTTTTTCCCGGACAGAGTTGTTGGGGGTCACCAGGGGCACGGGGCCTGGCTGCGTGGTCATGTGACCTCCGCCACTCTGACAGGCTCACGTCATGTCAGTGTGTCTGCTGCCTTCTTTCATGTGAACCTGTTTATTTGGAATATTTGGTGCAATAGAAATGATTTGTGAACAAACTGGCTGCTTCTGGTCTTTGTTGCTTCACTCAGACTTGATCCGGACTCAGCTGAAGTCCCGGTTCCGTCCGGGTCAGCCGCTGCCGATCCGAGCTCAACGCTGGTAAAACGTGTGCGCGCGCGCGCGTGCGTGTGAGGATGTCGTTTGAATTTTAGATTCTGGGTCAAGTGATGCTCCGGGGGAGCGCGCGGAGCCGGGTTGGACTGGTACCAAACCGGGACAAGCGCGCACGGGTTCAGATCGGTTCAGATCGGTTCAGATCGCCGAACGGAAGAAGCTCGTCCGTCCTTTTGTTCTGCTGAAGACATGCGGAGGTGAAGAAGACTGCGCACAGGGAAGAGAGGAGGAAGGTCTGATTCTGCAGCGACCCTCCGCCTCCTCCATCCCGCGCAGGGAGCGCGCCGCGCGGCTGCGGGAGAGGCGTGACGCTCCCGAACCGCATCTCCAGGATGGCAGGTAGGTCTCATGTCCGATTAAGGATAAAACGCCCCCCGTAACGACACGGCTCGGCTCGGCTCGGCTCGGCTTCCTCTTAATGAAAAGCTTGTCTGTCTGAACGATGCGGTGATACTGAGGCGGCAAGGCGGCGGCCGCTGCGGCGCCGACCCGCCGCGTTGAAGGCTCCAGCTGCGGCTCAACGCACTCAGCCGCTTCACGTAAAGGAAGGATCCGGTTTACATTGTGTTCATCATCAGGTGCCGAACTGAACCGGACCGGACGGGGTAATTGGGACGCGGAGGTTCTGCAGTTTTAACCCGGGACTAGGACTGCCGAGCGGCGTTAACGCAGCCGTCCTGCTCGGTGTGTCCCCGGTGACGGAGGGATGTGAGACAGGCCGGGGGTGGGAAGGGGTTCTCCGTCCGTGTGAGGAGGCCGAGCCGAGGAGAGGGGAGGCGGGAGCGGCCTGCAGACAGAACAGGGCCGAGCCGAGCACGTTAACGATGATGATGATGATGATGATGAATGTGTCCGTGTGAGCCGTAACGCTGCATTAACAGTCACAACCTGTCTGACGCACCGATTATTTCGGCTACATGATCAATGAATGTGATCATTTCCAGTTTATCTGATGACCGGTTTGATCAATCAAAGCGAAGGAAACGGTCACATGTTGACGTGAGTTCGAGCTCCGGCTTCCTGTGAGGTCGATGTGTTTCACATTCAGAGCGGCAGTTTCTGCTCCTGGCTGTGCCGGAAGTGACGGACCGAAGTGAACACCTGAAGCCCCCGAAGCTGAAACACTGACCGGATGTTGAATGTGCAAAGAGAGCAGATCAAAGGCTGCGCAGCACGTGACTTTCCAGGATCTTTGCCAGGATGTTTCTGGGAAATCGTGGATTAAATGAACACAGCAGGATTGTTTTTATTTTATTTTCTTGGTTTAAATTTTGAAATCAGTTAAATAGTGATGAAGATGATGGAGATGATGAAGCCATGCTTCCAGCTGTGTAAGAATTTGTTTCAGTTCCTCGTTTTAAATGTTTAATTTGATTAACATGCATGTGGATTAAAACATGACCATCATTAGGAGGGAGAGAAGAAAAAAGGTGTGCAGCTTCGTCGTTTGTTCATCATCATCATCCTCTGATGATGCACGCCGTCTCTGTCAGACGCTGAAGGTGAATCCGCTCGTGTGTGTTTCTCCGGTTCAGGTCCTCCTGACGGGCCCTCGGCTCTCTGCTCCAGGATCACACCTGCCCTCTGAGGACCATGGACCCCGCGATCCAGCCGGGCCCTGGCTCCAGGACCGGGACCAGGACCAGGATGGACCTGAGAACATCAGCATGCAGACGCACACTCGGAGTGATCCTGTTGGTGGCTGGCACACTGGTTTCCATGGTAACATCAAGCTCACCTGCTGCAGGTGAGATGCATTTGTGCTTTTTTTTTTTTACAGGGACATTCCACGGAGTCCACAGGTAGGGCAGATCCTGGTCTTGGTCAGTCGTCTTCAGCCTGTTTGAAGGGCGTGGCTGGTGCCCAGGCAGGGAGGCTCTGATGAAAGACACTCTCCAGGTGCATCATGGGGAATGGAGCATGTTTAATTACGGACAACAAATCAGTTTAATCAAATCAAATCAAATCAGTCAATTTTTAGCTGTGACTGGCGGACCTATGGGTCGCTCTGTCGGTCGCTCTCTCCGACAGTCGCTCTCTCTGTCTGTCGCTCTCTCTGATGGTCGCTCTCTCTGTCTGTCGCTCTCTCCGTCTGTCGCTCTCTCCGTCTGTCGCTCTCTCTGTCGGTCGCACTCTGTCTGTCCCTCTCTCTGTCAGTTGCTCTCTCCATCGGTCGCTCTCCCCGACAGTTGCTCTCTGTGACGGTCGCTCTCTCCGTCTGTTGCACTCTCTGTCTGTCGCTCTCTCCGTCTGTTGCACTCTCTGTCTGTCGCTCTCTCTGTCTGTTGCACTCTCCGTCTGTCGCTCTCTCTGTCTGTCGCTCTCTCCGTCTGTCGCTCCCTCCTTCTGTTGCACTCTCTGTCTGTCGCTCTCTCCGTCTGTCGCTCTCTCTGTCGGTCGCACTCTCTGTCTGTTGCTCTCTCCGTCTGTCGCTCTCTCCATCTGTTGCTCTCTCTGTCGGTCGCACTCTGTCTGTCGCTCTCTCTGATGGTTGCTCTCTCTGTCTGTCGCTCCCTCTGTCTGTCCCTGTCTCTGTCGGTCACTCTCTCTGACGGTCGCTCTGTCCATTTGTCGTTCTCTCTGTCTGTTGCTCTTTCTGTGTGTCGCTCTCTCTGTCGGTCACTCTCTTCGTCTGTCGCTCTCTCTGACAGTCGCTCTCTCTGTTGGTCGCTCTCAGTCTGTCAACACACAGTCACACATGCACACACACACCTTTGCATCTCACTGTAAAATAGTCACATGACCTGCTGATGTCAGACTGAGGAGGATTAAATGGACAAACTGTCAACATCATGTCCATCCACCATTATTCGTCTTCAGTCCAAAGTAACATGGAACTGACTTTTTTGACTGAGGTGAACTTAAACGAACTTGGACAGTTTAAATGAAACTGGATTTGTTTTACTATTTGTAATACTTATCAGGTAGTCACACGCACCTCCAGGGGTTGTTTCTGTCCAAACCTCACAGCACATCAGTTTCTGCTATTTTTTACTGTGATGAAGATGCTTTGACAGTCTCAGCTGAACCTCCCGCTCACACACTGAGCCTGTTCTGAGTGAACACACCAGGGTCCTTTTTATGGCAGAGTCACAGTAAACTGAATCAACACTCGAACATATGAAATTGTCACTTTGGACTCAAGAAAACTAAAATCAGGAGTGATTCAAATATTAATTAACAAATCAAATTTCCTGTATTTATTAATAAAAGTAGACAATCAGCTGTTGAAGCTGGTTACAGTCTGAAACACTGAACCACAATCTGCAGCCGTCTCTCCTTCCATCTGTCTGTCTGTCTCCATTTGAGGGCGTCGTCTCCTGAATACCAATGACTCGTCTCCATTCAGCACGTGACGCTGCCGCAAAGCACTGCGTCACCACGGCAACCAGGCACCAGATGAGAGACTCAGTTAAGGCTGCAAGTGTGTGTGTGTGATGACAAAAAAACAAATAGGTTTAAAATGACTGCAGAGGAAGGAGAAAACAGAAAGGTCAATGTGTTTAAATCAGTGTACCTACAATACTGTTTCAGTTATTAGAAATTAATTAAGGCTCATTAGAGTAATAAACTTTATTGTTCAGAGTGATGGAAACCAAGTTTTCCTTTCTCTTAAAAAGAGGGGAAGAAGTGCTTCTTCATCTTCCTGTTTTTCCACCCCTTTTTTTGGTGAGTTTTGTTCCTCTGTGATTGGCATCAAACACCCGAGTGAAAAGAAAAATGTGATGAAATCTTCTTCTTCTTTTCTTCTGATTCCACTCTCATGTTTGTTTATTGTGACGCTTTGGTCGGGTCGTCAGGTTTGTCAAATGTAAACTTGACAAACTAATCCCTCTCTTTGTCTTGCAGGTGTGCTGAGCTTCAACAGGACGGCTGAGTCACCATCAGATCCATCACAACCCTCCTCTTCCTCCTCCCTTCTCAGACCCCTGGCCCCCAACCTGTCCTCAGACTCAGGTTACCATGGTAACAGCCGTGGCACAGGCTCCGCAGAGGACTCAGACTCAAGTGCACAAGGGATTCACCTCCTGCTGAGACCTCCAGACCTCCTGTCCCCTAGCCTCCCTCCGCCCCTCCCCCCACACACCCAGCCCACCCTTACCCCTCCTCCCCCCTGGGAGCAGAGCCCCTCCCTGGAAGAAGCCTGGGGGTCTGGAGACTATCTAGAGACTCTGTCCTTCATGGTGCCCGACGGTGAGGAGCTGGCCTTGGCCACCCCGTTGCCCAACCATTCCTATGACGAGGACAGTGGGGAGGACTGGGTCTCCTATGACACTGCCTTCCCAGCCCGTCCCACCCTTCCCCTCTCCTCTCGTCTACCCCTTTCACCCTCTTCCTCCACCCCCAGCATCCTCCTGCACACACACCCCACCCATCCAGATGTCTTCCCTGCCTGGGAAGAGGACTATGACCTAGAGGACATGGTGCCTCTGGAACCGACAGAACTGCTGCTGCCGGACATGAACAGTCTGGAGTACTATACCAACCTGCTGGCCCGGGAGAGAGAGAGGGAGAGGGAGAGGGAGAGAGAGAGGGAGAGGGAGAGGGAGAGGGAGAGAGACCAGGACCGGGTAAATCATACAGACCCAAAACTCTCCATTATTCCCACAACAACACAAACCCACCATTTTCCTCCATCTCCTTCCCCAAGCTCCGGCCCTCCTCCTGGATGGGGGCCAAAGCATCCTCCTACGGGCCCCACCCCTCCTCTCACCCTCTCACCAACACTTACAGGTGAGAAGAAACTAACCACCATCAAAACCCCCTCCATCCCTCTTCCTGCTTCTCCAAAACCCAAAGACCATACCATTGTCCCTGGCAGACACCCTCTCCATCCCCCTTCCAACACCACCGGCAGGGTGCCTCCCCCTCCCCCACTGGGACCACCCACTCGCCCTGAGAGACCAGAGAGGCCTCCAGTGATCATAGAGAAGCCAGCAAAGACTCCACCCACCAGAACCTCCACCACCACAAAGGCGGTGACCACAACCAATTCCATCAAAACCACCACCCAGATCACAGCCATCAGCCTGACCAGAGCCCCACCTGTCACCACCCCACGGGTTGCGCAGACTCCTCCCACCAGACAGTACCTGTGTAACGTCACCAAGCCAGAGATGTACCTGGTCAGAGTAGGTAAGATCACTGAGGGTCATGTGACAGAAACACCAGGCTCTGATAAGTCACAAATACAGGTTTAGTCAGCTGATCTCTCTTTATCTCCTGCAGTCAGTTCAAAGGGTTCGTCAGCTGGTTTCACTCAGGCCAGAGACGTCCTGAAGAAAGAGTTCAACCGCTCGGTGGAGCTCCAGGTGCTTTATTTCAGTTTCCATTTGTGGTTGTGTCTCACTAGCTTAAGTTTTAACATAAAAAATAATTGTTTAACTTGTTCTAATGAGCCTTGATTAAAGCCAGAATACACCTTCAGCTCACCTTGAAGATGTCAAATGATTGACAGCTGTCTGTCATCTCTATGCTCCCAATCAGTTTCTGAGAACTCCCTCCAGTTTTGCCTTTCGAGTTGTGTCAGGATCATTGATCTTCACCGCCATGTCTGTCATCAATGCCCTTCGCCAACCACCGCGTGGCTCTGGCCCTGTTCCCACCGTGTCACCACTCTACACCATACCTGACTTCAGGTACCAGGTCCACACTGTTCTGCAGTTTGTCCCTGCCCACGTCGACGTCCGATTGTGTAACTTCAGCGAACGGGTTGAGAGAGGGCTGGTGATGGCTTATGCCGAGTCACGGAAACGATTACATGAGACAGGAAATGTCACAGTACAGGTGAGCTTGTTACCTTAACATCACTGTACAGGTGATGCAGTTTCCTAAACTCTACCGTACAGTAAGTTCTGTTTGTTGAGAGAACTGGAAGGATAAAGAACATTGTCTACTTTCAAGATGAATTATCAGCCCTCAGGAGCTCACTAAATTTCTGCGGCTGTATGTCTGTGTGTCTTCTCCAGCTGATGAACATCACCATGGGCAGGAGCCAGCCAATGGTGGAGCAGAAGGTTTCAGTCGACATCACCTTTGCCGTTCGTGATGGGCGGGACTACCTGCTGGGGTCAGAGGTTAGCGAACACCTGAGAAAGCTCAGCCTGGTGGAGTTCAGCTTTTACGTGGGTTTTCCTGCCCAGCAGATCGCAGAACGTATGACGCACACACATGCACGCATACAGTTTGTTTACACTCACATATTATGTTGAAATAAATGTTTTGACTGTTGTTTTTTGGTACTATGTGTTTAGCATGCGTGGTAAATGTGTGTTACATGAGCCCTAATGTGCATTTATGCTCACAGCTTTCCACTATCCTGAGCTCAACACATCTCACCATCTGCGCTCCACCTGGGTCCGTACAGGTGAGAATACACCTCTGCTCTGTGTCCGGCCTGGTCCACAACTTTGACTCCAGCCATCCCAACTCAATTCTGCTGACTGATGGTCCCAATAAAGATGAAAACAGGATGTAATAAATTAACAGTTCACTTCATGATCTGGCAGCTCGATTCTCTTCCACTTCCTTCCGTTCTATCAAACCATGCAGGAAGTTTGACTGTAGTTAAAGAGGAGAATCCTGAATATTTACTCACTTCCATTTCTTTGGGATGAATGCAGAAACCTGTGATGGATATCTGAAATATTTCTAAAAGTCATTTCACCAATGAACATCGTCTGTGTTGTCATCATGTGTGTTGTGTCAGTCCTGCTGGGGGTCCAGGAGCAGCTGGTGGCTGAGAGGAGTTTTAAAGCTCGCCTGGAGAGACGTCTGGCTCTGCTGCTAGAGGAGGGACTGCAGGCATCCAGCAGGAGGCGCTGGAGGAGAGCCACAGCTGTTGGCAACAACAGTCTGCAGGTGTACACACAGTCCAAGTATACTGTACGTTCACATTGCTCAAAGAATTCTTTCTAATATCTGAAGCTGTTGATTCTCAGGTGGTGCGAGTAGCAAGGCTGTCGGGGGCGGAGCGCCCTCTGGAGGTCTTTTATTTTGTGGAGGGTCCAGGTGGTGAGCGAATACCAGCTGAGGCAACAGCGGCCACCCTGAACCGCCTGGACCTGCAAAGAGCCGCCATCGTCCTCGGACACAGAGTCCAGAGGCCGCTCGCCCAACGTGAGTCAAGATCGTATTATGTTGGTCTGTTTAGATGTTGTCTTCCGAATCAGGATCAGACTGAAGGTGAAGCTCACAGCACCATCGAGGCCAAGTTCCAGTCTGACTTTCATTTGTTGCACCCATTTTACCCAGCATGCTTTGGGAGCTGATGTGTGCGTCATTTGTAGTTTATCACATTAATAGGTGTATTATGTGGCATGTAATGTGGCACCTCCACTCTGCCAGTGGTCACTTAAGGTACTGCAAGGAAAATTCATTTTCCCCTTAACTACAGCCAAGCTCAGTTATTAAATTAGGAATTTGAATTTCGAAACCATGAAGGAGTTTGTACTCAGCTAGTAACCTTCGGGGAGTATTCCAGCATGCATTTGAAATCGGCTGGTAGTCGTTTTCATTCTGAAGCTTTTTTATGAAACCTTATAATTTATCCCAAGTTAGAAAGTAACTTGTTAAGTCACAATTTTAATTATACAAATATGAACTTCAGAGAAGGTCTCACCTGTCTCACTTGTTTATCACCTGTCTCTCTCTCATTTGTCTCTTAACCATTTCTTACTTATCTGTCACCTGTCTCACCTGCCTCCAGCTGTGGAGACTCTGTCCGTCCCCCCGGCAGAGACCCAGAGCAGCAGTATCTGGCTGATTGTTGGTGTGGTTGTCCCCGTCCTGCTGGCCGTCTTCATCGTCATCATCCTCTACTGGAAGCTATGTGGCTCAGAGAAGCTCGAGTTCCAGCCGGACGCCATTAACACCATCCAGCAGAGGCAAAAGGTCAGAGGTGAACAGGAAGCTGTGAGCTCTTCCTGCCACATGTATTCACACTAACAGCTGATCTGTGTCGTCTTTCAGCTTCAGGCTCCCAGTGTGAAAGGTTTTGACTTTGCAAAGCTCCACCTCGGTCAGCACACAAAAGACGACATCATGGTGATTCAGGAGCCCAGCCCACTACCAGCCCCTGTCAAAGAGGCCACGCCCTCTGATGGTGGAGACCTCAACACCCCCAAATCTAAAGGATCGTCCACCAAGGCAGCCCGGTCCGGCCGCCGCAGGGGCAGGTGAGACGCACACATTGGGACCTCTTTATCCTTTTGCATTAACACCCTTTCAATAAATGAATCAGCCATCTTCATTATTTTTAAAGCTGTCCAAAAATGTCGTGAGGTTTCGTCACATAGCATGACTCAGACCGCAGAGACCCATAAAAAGAGTTGGTTACCTGGCTGTGAAGCTGAAGGTGTGCAACCCGTCGCCTGCAGCTCTTCATTTAATTGGCTTTGTTCAACCAATCAAATCACTGAAACACTAAAGGAAGACTGAGTCAGCGTTTCGCGTATTTCTGAAAGAAAAATGAATAAACTTTAGTGATTTCTGAAATATTACTGCGCGTGGAACCAAAATACAAATAGACAGAAACACTGTGCAGTACTCATCTGGAAACATAAACTGAAATGAACCTTCTGTCCCTGTCAGGCTCAGCCCATCAGATGGCGACTCGCTGGGCAGCGACCAATCGAGCGGCAGAGAGTCAGCAGAAGAAAGCACTCGACCTGTGGCCACACCCAGTGAGGGGAAACAGCACAGGAAGACGCCCAAAAATGGTCAGAGACACTGTGACTTGATTACCTGAACTGACTGTGTGTGCATTTGCTTGTGTGTGTGTGTGTGTGTTCTGTTTTAACAAATATCATCTGTCTTTTCTTCCAAATGCTTCTGGGCTGAAGGGAGGGGTAAGATGGGTACGTTGATTCCTTCATCTCCTCTTGTGCACGTTAAAGCTGCTCCGATCAATAGTTTCTTTTTGACGATCAATCTGTGTTTGTCTCTGTCAGCAGCCAAAGAACCATAACAATCCCTTAAAATCCTCAAGTTTTCCTTAATCCACCCCTGAAAACACAGCAGAGAGCTTCATCTAAATATATTGGTTTGTTTGCCAGATACCCCTAATTTATCAATTTATTGCTTAATTAGTTTTATCCAAAAAATCCATTGATGACACATGGGATCTGACATAATTTCAAAGTTAGATTTTGGCTCAGTGGCCTTGTGGTTAGAGTGTCTGCCCCGAGGTCAAAGGTCAGGGTTTGATCCCCAACTGAGTCATACCAAAGATTGTAAACATGGTACCTGATGATTCTCTGCTCCGGGTAAGACCTTGTGACATAGGAGCAGCATGTCAAGGCGATGAACTCGCACGTCACGCTGCCTCATGCTCACCTTGAGGAAGGCGCCACACTCTAACTCGTACGTCACACTGCCTCACGCTCACCTTGAGGAAGGCGCCACACTCTAACTCGTACGTCACACCGCCTGACTCGCAAAGGCGACTGCTGCTTACA
>JAQLOL010000015.1:22334730-22345531 GCA_029783665.1 Naso thynnoides | reverse complement strand
CTTTGGGTTCTACTTTTTCTTTGTTTTGTCTGCTTTTATGATGTAAAGCACTTTGTGCTACATTTTACCTGTATGAAAAGTGCTCTATAAACAAAGTCTGATTGATTGACGGATTATCTGCCCTCCTGTTTTGTGCTCCTGCAGGTGGCGCTGAGACACAAGTCAGAGATCGAGCATCACAGAAACAAACTTCGGCAGCGCGCAAAGAGGCGGGGTCAGTGTGAGTTTCCTTCTATGGATGACATCATGGATGCGTTTGGAGACGGACCGGTGCAGGGTGAGGTGGCACAGCGTCTCTATAGCTCCGCCCACGACCACATGGACTGCATCCTGCAGGCCGACGCCCCCTCACCTCCCACCCCCACCGACTCTAGGAGGAGGTCAGCCTTCACCTGAGAAAACCTTAAGCTGATCTGGTTTCCATAGTTGACTTTTATGATTAATTTATCAAGTTGGACCTGCTCAGAGAAAACTTACCGTGTGAAGACCAGATTTCCAAATGGGTTTGTCTGTGTTTGTCCTTCCAGAGGGAGGCGCTCTCCTCGCGGTAGGCGAGCTCAGCCAGGTCCTGGAAGTCTTCCTGATACAGACAGAGACCGGCTGCTTACAGACCAGAGTGCCACCTACAGGAAATACCCAGGACTCAACAACGTGGCCTACATGGTGAGCCACACAGCAGCTTATTCAGTGTCAGTGTGTTTCACCATTTCCTTGTTGGAGTTTTGGTTCAGCGACTGAGTTCAGGCTGACAAGCTCACTTTTCTGAGTCTAAGAAAACACTTTCACTTTTCTCTGGACTACAACCATCAAAGCCATCCAGTTTATATCCCATTAACTGTAAAAAGCAAAAAAAATGTCTTTCCATTTTATCCAGATTTTATTATTTGACTTATTTGACTAAGCTGCGACATCTTGTACCAGTTTCAACTTTTTAAGTTTAAGACAGACAGACAGATTCTGTATTGTCTTTGCATATTAATTCACAAAGAAATACAGTTTTGCAGCAATCCTATGCTTAGCAGCGTAGATAAAACAAAACAAATTAAAATTATAAAAGATATATGATGTTGTCTAATAAACATGTTTAATAGTTTTATTGTGTGTAGAAGGTTTGGTGCTCATCAGAAGCAGAATGTACTGAGGTAGTGGCTCAGTCTGAGGGGGCCCAAGTGCTCTAAAGGTGGATATTGTTGTACTAAGCTGCCAAATAAACATCCATCTTGTAAATGTGAATCTCCTTAAATGATAATAGTAATAATAATAAGAAGAATGCAGCCATAAAAGAAGCTGGACCACACTGAACATGGGCTTTGCATTCTCTATTTTCTCTCCCATGTAGTCAGACCCTGACCTGCCCCCAGACCATGGCAGCCCCTCCCCTACTGATGAGGTCTTTGACCCTGCCCCGGCTCCACCACCCTACATGCCCCCCCAGCCCTCGATTGAGGAGGCCCGGCAGCAAATGCATTCTCTTCTGGATGATGCCTTCGCCCTGGTGTCGCCGTCCTCGCAGGGCAGCGCCGGGGTGAGCGGGGTAAGCCCTGCCCTGCCCAGCCCCTCCCCTCAGGCCCGCCCTCCTGGCAGGCAGTGGGGCTCTTACCCAGCAGCCCCCTCTCACAGCCCCTTTTCTGCAGTGAGTGTGTTGTCCTGCAGCCAAGGCCATTACTTTAGTCATGACTCTATGTTTAGTTTTAATTTCCTTTTCCTCTTACTCCTTCCATAGAGATACGCAGAGCTTGGAATGTCTCCCACATCTGTCCAGGGCCTGTTGCAGAGGTCAGCATCAGTCCAAATAAAACCAGGTCCAGGTCTCAAGGCTGAACCTGAATTAGTACTGATGCTCTGTTTGTTTTATCCAGGCAAGGCCTGAGCTCAGCAGGGTACGTTTCTACTGGTGACCAGCTGCAGGAGTCGGTATACTCCAGCAGAGGGCAGTACGAGGATCCACCTTCCTCGTCCAGACCACGACCTGTAGGGGGTAGTACAGGTACAGTCATCTGAACAAACAGACCACATGCACTGCTGACTTTGACTTGATCCAACATTGATGACATTTTCTTGTAATGTAACACTACACCATGAGCGACATAAATGAAAAATGAAATGAAATGAAATTTTAGTGGAGAGTAGTTTTTGTTGTGGTTGTTTACAGGTACACTGATGTCTTTAAAGAGAAATAAAAACACTCCTGTTCAGCCTGTCCTGACACTGAATGACAGTCTTTTCTCCAGACAGGTGCTCTTTTTTTTGGGTTTCATTTGTTGTTTGAATTTATTGACTCCAGGTGCACAGCTCCACCACTTGACCCAGGTGGGTTTGTCAAGTCAGATAGGTGCTTACCCTGGGGTAGGTCGCAGCATGTCGGGTCCTACTGGCTCCAGCTGGAATCAGCAGCACTCAGACCAGGACCTGTCCAGACCAGGAGCCAGCAGAGAAAGTGTAAGTGGGATGTGGGCCAAACTGAGTGGTTCTGTCATTGTATACGTATGACCTTATGTAGGGAACAGGTCAAAGCAGTCTTGGCTTGTCCAAACCGTTGTGTACCAAATAATTATGGTAGTTGTTAAGCATAATAAATGACCACTGACATAAATGTCTTTGCAGTTTCTTCTCATGTCTTTCTTCTGGACTCATTTTCTAGTCTTGGCTGTACGCTTTTGTCCTTCTCTTCCTCTCTCAACAGGTGCTGTCTTTTCCTGAGTTCTCCTCTTCCTCTGTTTTCCGGATGCCCAGTTCCTCGTTGCAGGACCCGTCAGCTCCACCTCTTCTCCTGACTTCACCAACTCCAGAGTACCCACCGGAGGATGCATCCCCCTCCGCTCACACCTCTGCCTCCCTTATAAAGGCTATCAGGGAGGAACTGCGACGTCTGGCCCAGAAACAGGCTGCAGTCACAAGCTACCCTTAGACTGGTTTGTATCAGGACTTAACTAGAGTCAACTGTTATTGTTTTAAACCACTCAGAGCTGGTATGGACAGGATTAAAACAATAAAAAGGACTGATCTACGCTCTGGACTTTCTTGAGCTAATGTACATCTGTGTTGCTAAACCCAAATAACTCTGGACCATTATCCATGTCCGGGAAAAAAGTACAGTGTCTACAACTTAAAGACCTTCGGTACTTTACAGGGTCCTGTCTGTTTGTCTGTCATCCTTCAGCTCAGTGTTACTGGACAGGAGTTTGACTCCTCATGTTTTTTCGACTGAAGTGCTTCCTGGAGTTGATCATTCAATGATCATTCTTCCTTACTTTTTGAGACCCTCTGGACTGGATCTCCACTTACCCCAATCATTTCGAATGGAACGTCCTTCCTGACATTCTTAAGCTGGTGGTCCCTCAAACTCCTCTGGAACAGATCGTCCCCTCTTACCCTCCAGGAAGGTGGTCATTCCTGATCTTTTGGGGCATTTCATCTAATCTGGAGTTTTGGAGTGGTTGGCTACTCTTGAACTTCTGGATTGGCAGTTTTTTTTTCCTGAACTTATGAAGTGGATCAATGCTCTTTACTTTCAGAGTGTGGTTCCTTCATCAAGTTCTAGGGAGAATGGTTCCCCTCAGAAGATCAGCACTCTTGACCTCCTCCTGAAGGGGATGGTCCCAGTCTGTTCTGGAGCAGATAACCCTTTTAGGAGGTCTGGATAAGATAGTTTCGCTTGTTTGTCTGAAGCTGATCATTCCTTTTGAGCGATTGAAGCAAATTGTTACCTCTGGCCCTTGGGGAGACCAGATTTCTTGGATGGATGGTGGCTTCTGACCTTTCAAGTGGATGATCCCTCCTAACCTTGATAGAGTCAACTGTCCCCCCAGAAGTTTTGAAGTAGATTGTACATCTAGACCTTCTGTGGTGCTAACCGTCAGCCTCATACCATCTCCTCATTGACCACTTACTGCCTTTCACATGTCCATCAGCCACAGGGATCAGGTGTGTTCATAAACCATATCATTGAGGTCTTTGCACTGTCGACAGATCAGATGGTTGTGGCGTACAGTTCCTATACTGCGAGGGGGACGCAAAACAGGAAAAGAGTTTATATAAATAACTCTAAGAATGAATATAAATACCTGTAAAGAGATAGAATCCCAATGAGCACAAGATCAGTGTAAGAGTAATTATTGGAGTATTGAGATGTTACTTATTTTTATTGCTTATATATGAGAGTATACTTAAAATCCTTTATTTTGATCAAAAAAGACCAAACTACTGTTCTATGGTTGAATTACTCACGTGTTTGAGCTTGCTGTAGATTTTGAGCTGGCGCTTGTTTCTTCGTGGAGACATTACTTATCGTAGCTGCTCGCTCGTGTGTTCATGTATCAGTGGCAATGAAAAAAAAATACTGCTAATGCATCACTTTGATATGAAATTTTGTCATCGCTGATTTGTTGCATCTATCAGTTTGTGGGCAGAACAGTATAGATGAGTTTGTTTTGTGACAGGTGCAGAAAAAGTGTTTGTACAGGGGCAGAGATGTAAAAAACAGTCATTCATCACGACCACAAACTCAAGATAAGGCTGAAATACGTCAATGCTCCCACCCGGTCTGAATGTTCCTGTGCATAAAAAATAGATTCTCACCACTAATTGAATGACATCAGTGTAGCAGGAGTATTGCATCATTATGCAGCATGAAAACTGAACTGTCAGGTCAAATATGGAGAGATGTCTCTACGCTCGCATTCCATATGAGCAGTGAGGTAAAATGTTCATCCTGATGGTGGTGTCAGAAGAAAAATCATGGTACCTTAACTGACGGTGCTTACTCTTTGTACTGTGGCCCTTTTAGTGCAACTCCATCAGCAGTTTGATAATAGATCTTTGGCCTCCTTTTTTGTGTGCTTCAGTATGTGAAGGGACAGAAAATTTCAAATATATCTGCCTGGAAGAAAGGAGTCCAGTTTAGGAGGCTGCTGTTGTGTCCCAGTCTTGTTTTAGTGAGAATCTCTGTGGCTAAATGGAAATCAGCTTAAGTCACATTGATGATCACTGTCATCTGCGTTTGCCTGGAGGCTGGCCAATGAGGGGGACTCTCTGCTCTCTGACTTCCATGGAGATTAATCTAAATTATTCTTCTTGATAATCCTGTAATTCCAACATATCTATGAATTACTCCATTGACATCAATATTACGTGAGACAGACAGGAGTTAATATAAGTAGTCCAGTTTGTTTTTCTTAGTTGGTTGAAAACTGAAAATGTAATACACCAATATAAATACTACAATTAAGATGACGACAAGTATTATCATCAGAATGATTCCTGTCTTTATTTATCATCACAACCATTTTGCTAGGAATTATGGGTAATTATGGGTCTGTGGAAGATGAAAGTTTAGCTGGACTTCTTGAGTCATTCCATTAAATCCACAAGTCTGCAAGTGTGAGGAGCTCACAAAAGTTCCCCCAGCCTTTCTCTTGATTTGCTGGTTGTGCAGCTGAATAACTGGTTTTGGCAGGTTCCCCCTGTGCTGATTGGCTGTTTCTCTGTCGTGTTGTGAAGAAGTCTGTTGCTCGTAAAATTGGTTCCACGGGGTACGAGAGGGTTTGTTCGTCTCTGCTCTTTTTCAGCATGTTTGACTACGTTTGAGGCTTTAGCTGCTCGTGATGTTCCAGTTAATGTTTAGCATGCTGCTAAATGATGATGTTAAAACAAAGTTAAATAAGTAAAGAGTTGTTCCCCATCAAGTTAAGAATGAGCAAAGAGTGCCATAAAACCATCATTCACCCAAACGCAGTAGAAAAATATGAACCATCATGGGTTTTGTTTGTTTGGCGTTTGCTAAAGATATTTTTTAATCTAAATGAAGATGGTCACAGTAAACAGTGTATAAATGAAAGTGCATTTGGTGTTTAATAGAAAACATATAGTAAATATTTTATCTGTCATTGCTCTGCTGAACATACTTAAAGATCTGCCCGGCAACAGTGTCAACACATCCTTCTTGGACTGGAAACCAACTGCAGAACTCTTCAGTGGCTGGAGACTTTCTGATTGGACCAAGCACCTGTCAGTCAAACCATAGGACTTGGCCACGCCTACAGGGTCACATGGTGCTAACTCAATAACTCAAAGGTGTGTCTGAAAGTCTTCAGATCACACATGCAACAGGAGAAACAGGTGAAACTCTGCAGGTGTCCTGACTGAGAGGAGAAGCTGGTCTGCAGGTTTCACCACCTTCTCCTGAAAGTTTCCTCCAGTGTTTTCTAGACTCTCTGTGTTTTCTAGATCATGAACCTCTGTGAGAATACTGCAGATGACCAGCTGCACTGTGGATGTTTACTCATGACAAAACTACTGATTCACTCTGGAATCACACTGAGTGAATGAAAGAGATGACATTCTTCTGACGTGCACAGAACACATGAAACTATGGACAATACAGAGAAACAAGTGACTGACTTTTGTTTACAAGTAATATTAGCAAAATATTACCGTGATACTCATGTGAACAACATATGATCTTTTCAAACAAGATACAAGGAACCAACTGAAAAACCAGCTCGTGCATCCATGACTGTGCCCGTGGGATCACGTTCTAACCCGTCTGCACAGGTTCTGTGTTTTGTTTGCAGGAGATACTCGTGCAAACACGGAGGCGTCGACTGAATCATTTCATCATTCTTTGAAGCCGAAACGATTTCAAATGTCAGTAACACAGTTTGTTTCTCTAAAACTTGGCTTTACGGAAGGAAAGACAGGAAACACGAATAACATGAGGTTCAGCTTTTGCCCGGACACACGTCATCTGCAGACTTGTGCACACGGTGATGTATATATGTGTGTGTGTGTGTGTGTGTGTGTGTGTGTGTGTGTGTGTGTGTGTGTAAGTTCGACTTCAGGAAGAAACAAGAAACAGTTTCTTTAAATCTGTGTCTGGATGTCGGATCTGCGTCCGTCTGAGTGACTTGGTAGTTTTGTCATGAATAAACGTCCTTGCAGTCTTTTCTCTGAGGCGAAACCACATTCCCGTTGTTCCCATCTGGACTCTGTTCCAACACGCAGCCTCACTGAGTTCAGTCCACACCAGGTGAGTTCACACCGGTGCAGGTGTGATCCAGGTACATCAGTGAAGCTGCTTCGAGGACTCAAAGCCCAGAGAAAACTTATTTTATTATTAACTCAGTGATGCAGGAACACTGCCAGCAGCCCCACCTGTACCACAGCAGCCAGGTGAGCGCTCAGGTGATCTGTGACATCACAGCAGGTTCTCTAGACAAACTGTGTGTGAGCTGCTTCCTGCAGCGTTTCACTCTCCAACCTTGTGTGAACAAACATTAAAGAGATGTGTTCGAATCCAAACGGCGTGTGTTTATCATAGAAGTCATGTTTACACACTGTCAGCTGAGGGAAAGCCCCGCCTAGAAAAAACAACACTCACACACACACACACGCACACACACACGCACACACACACACATTTTATGTGCAGATCATGCCTGACAGAAAAGGGTTATTTTCTTTTGAACTTAAACTTACAACATGTGCTGCAGCTGATGGGGCGGCTGACACAAACACCCCCACACCCCTCCTCCTCCTCCTCCACCTGACGATGACGCTTCCTAGTACACCTGGTCAGGTGAACAACAACAGCTTCTTCCGGAAAAGGTCTCAGAATTATCCGCTGCATTATGAGGAGGGACACAAGCAGCAGCTTCGTCACACACAAACTTCAGCGTGAGTAATTTGATCTTTCGTCAGATTCTCTGAAAGGGTCGCAGCCGAACATCAGCTTGACGTCATCACACGGAGTAACCGTGAAGTTTTCTGCCGGTTCTCCGTCGTTCAGTCGGTGTTTGACCGACATTTCACCGCATCGCTCTGCGTTTCTCCCTGACGACCTGGAGAAAGAAGTTGACGTCACACCGTTCAAAAATCTGTCGGTTTAAGTTTTTCATCCTTTTGAGCAAAATTGACGGAGACCGACTGAACCGAAGTTTGTCGTGTTGGTGACGAACGATCCGCCGTCACACGTGAATTCACTAAAATCAAGGATTTTTTTTTTTTCGGCTGGTTTCTGTCGGACGCGGCTTGCTTTGCAAACCATCACACCTGAACACACCTGAGTGACGTGTTCAGTGTTCAAACTGACATCTACTACATCTAACAGATTCAAATTAAAATCAGTATTGAAGCAGCAATAATCAGTTTATAATTAAGTTGGACTTTGGTCGTTTGTTGTTTCTGAAACATCAGTAAATAAAATTGTGCGACATTCCCTGTTCAGTTATCCAACAGGAAGTGACGGCATGTGTCAGAAAGAGAAGAAAAAAACATGAAGCCGAAACCTAAACTTAATAAATGAAGGAAAACAACAACAAGAAGTGAAAGAGCATCTGACCAATCAGAAGCCAAACACTGATCCATACAAGTCCCGCCCACTGACTGTAGCAGTATTATTGTTTTTATTTGGATTCGAGCATGAATGCTATAAATAAGTAAACATTCTTTCTTTTCTGAAGTAAATAAGTAAATAACATCAGTCCGTCTGTGTGACTTTGGACACATGTTTTCGTTTGAATGAAACAAACATCTGGACCTGCAGCCCTGAGCACTTCCTGCTTTGGTTGTGGTCGGTACAGGAAGTGTGTGCTCACACAGGTGAGTGCAGGTGAAATGGATGAGCACTTTTTTTTTTTTTGAAAGAGGTCATCGTCATTCTTCCTCCTCTCACTGTAAGTCTGCTAGCTTTAACCATAGACTGTATAAACTTTTTTTAATTAAAAAAAAAAAATTTTTTTCAATTTAAAAAATTTTAAATTTTAAATTTAAATTTTAAATTTTTTAAATTTACATTATTTTTTTATTTTTTTTTTTTATTTTTAATTTTTTACATTAATTATTTAAAAAAAAAATTTTGTTGTTTCTTCTTGTTCTGCGCCTTCTCTGAAGTGCTCTGGCGCCCCCCAGAGGAGGCCCGCCTCGCACTTTGAAAACCACATGTCAGCATATTTCCTCTTCCTGCTGAGTCAAAGCAGGGGTTCTGCTCTGTAGGGTTAAAAACACTCTTATGGTGAAAACATGATGAAACCGTGTGTGTTTTCAGGATGGGTGATGGTATGAAGACTCAGCTGGTGAGCGCCATCCACCTGCAGGAGGTGGAACTGCAGGAGAACCCTGCTGACAAGCAGCAGAGCAGCAAGAACAATGGTAAGTGTGAAATCAATAATCGGTAAGTAGTAGTAGGGCTTGAAAATATTGATAAGGGAGACTATTGTATTACTTCCTGTGTTATTGATCCTCTGCAGCCAAATCTCAGTCCTTTTATCAGAACTTGTCCCTCCTGCTAACGTGACGTGCTCGTGTCTCTGCGCCGACGTGACGCGCTGAAACATTTTCAGTTTGTTTTTAAAAAGGCAAATTCAAACGGTGGTGACCGGCTGTGCGGCGCTGTGGAGGTCTGCACATGTTGTTTGAGTCATTGAGGACAAATGCTGTGGACCTAAAATGGGGAGACAACGTTCGTCCACCAGAGAAACTTCATGTTGTCAGCAGCCAATGAATGCCATGCTGAAATGAAAGAGACAGTGTCCCTCTGTCAAGACGTCTTTTGAAGTGTATTGACACTCTGTGTCCCTGCAGCAGCCGACCAGACGTTCACCGTGGAAGACGCCGTCGAAACAATTGGATTTGGTCGCTTTCACATCCTGCTGTTCGTCATCATGGGCAGCTCCAACGTAAGAAACAAACACTCTGTTTCCTGCAGCGTCATACTCATCAGCTGTTCGACCTCTGAACTCCGCAGGACAGAACGTGCAGTGACAAGTTCAACTGTGTGTGTGTGTGTGTGTGTGTGTGTGTGTGTGTGTGTGTGTGTAGATTGTGGAGGCGATGGAGATCATGCTGTTAGCTGTAGTTTCTCCTGAGATTCGATGTGAGTGGCGTCTGGAAGATTGGCAGGTGGCGCTCGTCTCCACAGTGAGTCACAGCTAAAATGTGTCAACACTTTATTGACGACTTAAAAAAAATGTTTTACACAAACTGTGTGTTTTTGATACCTTCGCCAAGGAGGTCATGTTTTCGCCAGGGTTTGTTTGTCTGTCTGTCTGTCTGCTAGCAACATAACTTGAAAAGTTATGGACAGATGTGGATGAGATTTTCAGGAAATGTCCGCAATGGGACGAGGAACAACTGACTCTCCTCGGGGGCGAGCGGCCTTGGCGGAGGTCTGCGCTCTCCGAGTGCTTCTCTAGTTTTTGTTTTATGTTTTCCAACCAGTGAAAACGCCGAAGCTCTGAATGTTCCCAGTGTTTTACTTTCAACAGTCACAAGACGCAAAAATCGTGAACTTCTGTTTATGAGGCACTGCACACTGTAGTACTGATGTAGTATTTACTACAGTACAGATATAGTACAGTACAGATGTAGTACAGGAGCAGTACAGATGTAGTACAGTAAAGTTGTAGTACAGTGCAGATATAGTACAGTACAGATGTAGTACTGTACAGATGTAGTACTGTACAGATGTAGTACAGTACAGATGTAGTACAGTACAGATGTAGTACAGTACAGATGTAGTACTGTACAGATGTAGTACAGGTGCAGTACAGATGTAGTACTGTACAGATGTAGTACAGGTGCAGTACAGATGTAGTACAGATGTAGTACAGTACAGATGTAGTACAGGTGCAGTACAGGTGCAGTACAGATGTAGTACAGTACAGATGTAGCACAGTACAGATGTAGCACAGTACAGATGTAGTACAGTACAGATGTAGTACAGGTGCAGTACAGATGTAGTACAGTACAGATGTAGTACAGGTGCAGTACAGGTGCAGTACAGATGTAGTACAGTACAGATGTA
>JAQLOL010000015.1:22245594-22258660 GCA_029783665.1 Naso thynnoides | reverse complement strand
CCCTCACACACTCACAGACTTCCCGTGAACGCGCCTCTAAGTCAGTGAGTCTGTGAGGGGTCAGATTGGAACTGGGCTGTAAAGTCTTGTCTTTCAAGCCTACATTTTGAAGTTTGAATGCACCATTAACACTGTGATATGATTGGTGCAAATATGTGAATGGTTGAAGTTTCTTGTGTTTTGTGTTTGTTAGGTTGTTTTTTTGTTTTGTTTTGTTTTGTTTTTTGCTTGTATATTGTAACGTCAATAACTCAACATTTTTCCTCACTTAATCTCTCATCCATCCATCCATCCTTCCTGCCTTCCTTCCTGCCCACCTATGCGTGCAGTGAACATATGTCACCGTGGATATTTCTCCATAATTTTGCACCTGCATTACTTCACATTCTCTGCTAAAAGTGCTGCTCCAACTGCAACAAATACTTCTTGGGAACAGAACTCCCATATAACTGTCACATAATTGTAAGAAACTCCACAGCATGACTTACTAATAAAGACAGAAATAGAACAACAGTATTGCTGACCTCCTCTTAAACAAAAGTTGTGCTTCAGGAAACACTTGACTTTGCCCAAAAAGACAGCAGGTAGTGGCTGCTGTCACTCTGCTCTCAGCTGCTACTTTTCAAAAGAGACAGTCAGTTAGGGAAAAAGCAGGAGAGTGTGAATGCATCCTCACCTGTTCAGGATCATGACCACCTTGGTCTCCCTGCAGATTGTGGAGGAGCACTGTAGTGTGGAGCAGTCCCGTCGGGCCCAAGCTGAGCCCATCAGTTTAGACAGCTGTCTGAAGGCCTTCACCAGCGAGGAAGAGCTGGGTGAGGATGAGCTCTACTACTGCTCCAAGTGCAAGACGCACCGGCTGGCCACTAAGAAGCTGGACCTCTGGAGGCTGCCACCTATTCTGGTCAGTGGCACACTTGTGCTTCCGTGTTTGTGTCAGATCTGAGTTCTCGCCGTACTCCACTTGCTATTTTTTGTGGAGCTCTCAACGTTTGCTTTCAGTTGTATAAACTGTTTACAGAGAAAATGGTTAAAGAACAGACATGTTTTGTCTCTTCTTCAGATTGTTCACCTGAAGCGCTTCCAGTTTGTGAATGGCCGCTGGATCAAGTCCCAGAAGATTGTAAAGTTTCCACAGGAAAATTTTGACCCCAGCGCCTTCCTGGCTCCCAGAGACCTGGAGCAGCACAGTCTCCACTCCTGCAGTGAGAGCGAGGATCTGCTGAGGGTTGGAGAAGACAACCTGTCCTCTGTCTCTGCTCCTGCTGGCTTCTGCAACCTTCCCAAAGGTACCACATGATGATTTAAGCCTGACATTAAATTTTGCACTGAGACTAAACCACATTTTTAAAGGAACATCATGTGCATTTTCTTCTTTTTTCTGTATGTGTTTGATGAGGAGCAGACAATATGTAAAACAAAATAGAAGTATAACTCAGCAGAGCAACTAAGGATGCACTTACACTTGGCCTGGTTGCCTCATTCCATGTCAAAGCACCATTGTCTCCCTTCCCCACTGCCCGGCTGGCCTGCTCCAGCTTAACCTGGTCCGAGCACACTAACATCTTCATTGAGCTGCCTAATTTATTGAGTGCATTTTTCTACCTTGTCTCGACATTGTTAAATTGTCCTTTGGTATTTGCGATCAAGAAGATAGTCCCTGATTTTCCCACAGCTGTTTATCCAGACTTTGTATGCTGTTGTCTGCCCAAATTCAAAGCAAACCCTCCACAAAGCAAACAGTAGCATCAGTGTTGCCATGTCTGCATTCTGTGACCATGTTCTTGTACATGCAACCCTACCATGCCAAAGTAAAGTAAGCAATGTATGGAGTACTCACACTAGACAAACTAGACTTCAGGGGTCAAATGTGCTTGGGAACGGTAAGGATTTCCTAGTGTAAGTGCACCCAAATGGCTGAGCTTCAGAAAACGTGTGTAACGCTGTGGTTTTCCAACAGCCTCCCCTGCCTCTAGCAGGAAGTCAGCACCTTCTCTCAGCCGGTCCAGCAGCCCTTCCAGCAGCCCTAAGACTGCCAGTGGAGGCCGCAGGGCAGGTCGGCTACGCCTGCCCCAGCTGGGCAGCAGACATCGCCTCTCCAACAGCAAAGAGAACCTGGATGGAGCTGCAAATCCTGAGGCTGAGCCACAGGATGGGGCACCACAGGCAGACACAGAAGGAAGCACAGCAGGAGGAGGGGCATCAGCCCATCCTGGATCAGGAGAAGAATCATTGTGCAGCACTGAAGCATCCAGCAGCCACTGTGACGTGGTTCTGGTGAACGGTGACAGCAACGGGTTGGGCTCAGACTGCAGCACAGAGAGCAGCATTGACCCTGACAGTTCACTGTCGCAGCACAGAGACAACATGTGTCTGGATGCCATCTACAACCTCTATGCAATATCAGTAAGGATCACATATCAAACACATACACATATCCAAGTTGTTTTAAAAAGTTTTTTTTCTCTGCTTTGAACAGTTCGAAATTACTGTTTTGCTTTTTTCCTCAGTGCCATTCAGGAATCATGGGAGGTGGCCACTATGTGACATATGCCAAAAACCCCAATGAGAAATGGTACTGTTACAATGACAGCAGCTGTAAGGTAAGATGAGTCACGTTCTAAGTCCACATTCAACAACCTACCTTTCACCTCTGTATTTTGATTATTGCCATGGATATCTGACTAAACATAAAGTAACACACACATGTACAGTGGCTGTGAAAGTATCCCCTTTGGACTTGTGCACTTTTTAGAATATTTGACTGTTTGCCAACCTCATCACCTAACAGCCTTTGTCAGGATCATAGCCTAACTACTGCAGCTAAGCATGGCAGGGCCTGCTAAGCTCTGTCCACAGAGCTTGACTCTGATGTAGAGCTTTGACTCTTTGCCTGAATCTGATTGGGCCAGTTTGGGTTTTGTTTTTAATACTAATTAAGATGAAATTGTGTAATGTAAAGGCTGTTGCCATTAACTTGCCATAATCCCTCATTAACTAATGAAAATGTAAGAATTCAGAGTTAGATTTCTGTTCAAAAATAGTACAGTAGGTCATTTGCTGTTTGCTTTCGCCATTGGAAAAGTGCACAAGAAAAACTCACTCTCTCTCTACATGCTGTTAAGGCTGTTGCAGCTGTTATCATTATTGGCATTTGATCTTATATTTTACTTTTGTCAATCAATTAAAGTATTTAATCATGATTAATTACATGATTTCCACAGTTAATGTGCAATTAATCAGAAGTTTATCATACTTTCAGTTCTAAATGCACCTTTAAGGGATATTTTTCAAGTTTTTAATACTCAACATAAGAGTAGGCAAATATGATTGCTTTATTAAATGTATGTTATTATTGCAGCAGTCCAAAACAAGACAAATAATGTGATATATATTAAACATGCTCTGCTTTGTTTAATCTGTTGTGATCAGGGCTTGATTGCTCATGTCTGTTGTTAACAATAGCCCCTTCAGTCTCGTCTCCGTGTCTAATTGACTGTTAGTCTTAAGTGTTATATTGAAGGCTCACCCTCCATTCAGGATTTGGACCCCACTATAATAGTGTTTCAGTATAATACAGACTACAACATGGTGTCAGAAAACGGAGTTATGGGGTTATTCAAGCAAAGCACAGTGTGCTAACGGAGCTAGCCTGGAAGCTACCAGCTGACTGCAACCGACCAGTGCGAACATGGAGCAGCTCAAGCCGCTGTCACTGCTAAGACTCACTGATAACCTTATAAAAGTGTCCCAGAATAATATAGACTTTGTCGTTTCTTAAATTGTGATAATGTGAAGATGATGAAGAAACTGCCGCTGACACCGACTTGATTGTATATAAAAAGGTTTATTACAAAAAAGTACAGCATCAAAAAACACTCCGGAGCGTGTTTGAAGACCCCAAGCCAATATGATTCTTAACCTAAAGATGAGACAGTCTTACTTATATAGGAGAGTTGTAAGCCTAAGGCTGGAACACCTGATTTAACTTCAAAGAGAATGTCCGAGCGGAGATGACCCCTATTCACCAGGTATATTATCCTTTTACATTCCAAGGCCTCAATTCCAGTCCATATATGGTTAAACTTCAACTCCAGTCCATATATAGTTAAGACACCACATGATCATTACAGAAAGTGAACATATGATTGATTTTCTGATTTAATGACAAATAAATATCAGCCTGTAACTCTGTCACAGACCAATCAAGGTCCACAAACCCCTGCTTGAGAAACATTGTCCTCAATGATAAGACTTAGTTTTTTAACAAACCTCCAAAGTGATTCAAAATAAATGTAATCTGAAAAAATACGTCACATTTGAAATCAATACAGACATGGATCCATTCGTGTGAGGTATCCTAACCCTACAGATGTGGATCAGATGGACCGACAGATGTGGTTATCAATTATTATCAATTGATGGATGATGGATTAAGGTCTCTCTCTCTCTGAATTGGTCCCTCTCATGTGACCTCATGACCTCGTGACTTGATGACTTCATGTTAAATGTGTCCAGCTGTTGTACACCTGCAGCTCTGATCTTAAGAGAGCAGCTCTCTGAGCGAATGGCCACTAAACATTTCTGACAGCTGATGTGATCACAACTCCATCAATCAAAGACAGGCCGCAGTTTAGGGTTGTATGTCATTTCTTGTTGATTCATTAACTTCAGGTGTTTTTTTAAATGCATACTATGCTCGCAATACCAAAAGATTTGGCCAAAAGACAGTATGTAGTATGCTCTATGTAAACATGAGCAAAATCTGCAGAATGCCAAAAATTTACTGGATGTAGACCTCTACTTCGCCTACTCATTCCCACAATTCAATGCGCTGTAACTTCACAACCAAAACCCAGCCAGGCATTTGTTGTTAAAGTTAAATGAAATAAACAAAAATTTTTTAAAAATAAACAAAAAAATAATCTAGCTTGCTATTGTTACCAGTTTGTGCAAAATGCACTCTGTGTAACCAGCCTGTATACAATAGTGTGAATGGATGGCACACTGATCATTCATGTAGTGTTCAGTATGTAGTACACAGAGTATGCAGTGTGCAGTATGCAGTACACAGAGTATGCAGTGTGCAGTATGTAGTATGGGTAGAGCCAAAAACAGTCTCAGTGATGATGAACTAAAGCAGAAATCATTATGCTCTGCTTTGTTGGAAATCAGAAGTTTGAGAATCAGATGTATGTTGATGCTTCGTCCCTAAGTCACACCCTATGGCTCACTGAAGTGACTTTTAGGAACATTAAGTGTTTGTTGATTCTAGCGCCCCCTTTGAACAAAAGTGGTAGTGACACAAGCGCCTACTGTCCTAAAGATCTCTGCTAGCGCGTGCTGGGCAGGCAGAACTCGGCATAACACCGCCAACTCATGCATTTGTTTTGGAAGTGAGTGAAAGAGAGACGGCAGGATGGACGGTGATGAGGTCATGTGTTTATATGTGACTGAGAAAGAAGTTATAAGCCAGTTGTATGGCAGGAATGTCCCCGAGACCTGTTAGCTCTGTTTCCTGTAGGCTAACGTTACACAGCCATCTGCATCAATGTGACATGCTAAGGCGCAAGCTATTTCAAAGTTCTCGCAGTCACTTTAAATAACATGCGGGGAAACATCCACCAGGTTGTTGCTATGGTTTCTGAACATGTGGAGAAGGTTGTTCTGGGTAGTACCTAACCACCACGTTTCCTGAACTTCAATCATCAGAACCAACATGAGGTGGGACTGAGGAGATGTGCTGTCCCATAGGACCTCTGTGCGGTACATGAGAACTGTCCATCATTTGATTTCATTTGAACAGCAAATGAATGTTATAAAACAGAGTTTCTACGAAAACTGGAAACAGACTGTGTTTATGGCCATGAGATGGCGCTGCTGCAGTGTATTTCTAAACTTGGAAATCTGTTCCCCAAACACTCAGACAAGCTTGAACGCATGACAGGAATCATCAATCTCATTCCAACCTGTTGAATTTGTATGAGGCATTAGGTTGAACTACTGAGGTGGAAGGATTGAGCTTCATCAATGGGAAGACTGTGATAAAACTGTGTGATGGATCATTTAGGTGCCAAAGTAAACACAGCAGTCAGAAACATCTCCATCCAACTTCTCTTTGATAAATGCATCAGTGTAAAATTTGACTTCATCTCATAAGCCTCTTCTCAGTCTTTGTGGTTGAAGGCCCCCAGCATGAGGTAAAGGTCTTTACAGAAAAAGATCATGCATTGATGAGTTAAAGTCTTAAAGCAGCAGGAGGTGATGAGCTGATTGTGATCCTTCCATGTCTGTCTGTTGCTCTGTTTATGTTGTCAGTCACACCACTGCAGACAGAGTTTTCAGGCCGGAGCTTAATCTGGACCACAGAGGACCCTTTGTCAGATATTCATACTGCCATCCTCAAGCAGAGAGAAATAACTACAGAAGTAGTGAAGATTAGAACTAAATGTCTTTTTCAGGCTTTATGACAAACAGAAAGTTTGTCGTGATTCATTGTATATTTAAAAAAAATATTATTCATCCAAAAATTGTTGCGTAAACACATAACTGAGAACTACAGAAACTGCATTAGATGATCTTCAGTGACTGAAAGGAGAAAAGAGCGTGCTAACCAAACGACAGAACGAAAGATATTCAGCATCATCACACTATTGTTCAGCAGCTGCTTTGAATCAGTAAATGAGTCACAGATCATTCGGATGACAAACTGCAACTTAATTTCTTGCATTTGCAGAAATGTTCTGTTCTGTCTGTAACTGATTTTAACAGGTAAAATGTTTGCCAGGCTCACATCTCAATTTACAGTGTTAGCATGCTAACATTAGCTGATTGGCATAAACAGCTGGGACTGCTGGGAATGTTGGTTTTTCATTAACATGTCGACTTGATGATCACTGCCATGTATGCAGTAGTTGCTCTTTATTCTCATATAAGCTGTCAGAGTAACTGTGAAGCTGTTGATGCACTGTTTATATTCCATGATGATCCTTGTCCTGGACGTCATGGTAACAATGAAGCTACTGGAGAGCAGCATCACAGGATGAGAGCAGCTCTGTGATCTGATTCACTCCAAGAGGAGATACTTCACCAAACAATACAGCTGACCTTATATGACTGCCAAAATAAGAGAGGAGCTGCTCAGCATCAATCAGAAACAGAAACATGAAACATTTCTGTGACCTGGAGGACATCTCCACTCATTTAAAATCAGAGATCCATCCGACACACAATTCAGTTTAAAAAACTTTATCCCAACCTGAGGAACAATTCTTGAGGCAGGCATTGGTAAAAGTACAGCTGAACATATCGACAGTATATGATGACAAACAACGACCAACGTGGCAGAGGCAGTACAGTGCACAACAGCAACAACACACACATACACACAGAGGAGACACAGACACTCACACACACACTCACACAACCAACAGCAGCTGAGTGTCAGTCAGACGATCAGATGTCCAGAAGTAATGATGAACAGCTTGAAAATTTAAAAGTCCTAAAATGGAGAAGTGCGGTGGCCAGCACTCTGTGTGTGTGTGTGTGTGTGTGCGTGCATGCATGTGCGTGTGCATGTGCATGTGTGTAGTGAGGATATTTCTTCCTACCCCAGAGCTGTTTAGCTTCCTTAAGAAATATTGGTGCTGTTGGCACTTTTTGAAGATCATATCTGTGTTGCACTTGATTATCAATGACAGAGTCCCGGTGTTTGCACCGGTGTACAGTTTCCACTGGTTTCCCATGAATTATGCCCGCAGTCCTCACTCCATGCCTCGTGAAATCCACAAGCGTCTCCTTGGTTTTGGTGACATTTAATTCCAGGAAAGAGCGGTCACACTATTCCACAAAGTCTGTGAAGATGGGCCCGTGAACTTGAGCGGGGTCCGAGGGCAGGGAAGGAGCACAACGTCATCTAGGTAGGATGGAGGCTTCTGTAGTTATCCACATAGAGGATGAACAGCAGGGTGTGGCGGAAGGGAACTATGCCCTGTGGAGGGCCAGTGGATGAGTGCCGGAGTTCTGCAAGCCTATTATTGATCAGCACCTTTTGGGTGAGGAAATCCATGATCCATGATGTGTTGTAGGGTGTTGAAGGCAGATGAGAAGTCGGCAAACAGAAGCCCAGCTGATGTGTTTAGACCCTAGTTTATGGACAGTATCCAGTATGAAGTGTTAGGCATCATCAACTCCTCACACAGTGCGATACACAAACTGGAGATGGTCCAACTGTGCATCTGTGGCGCTGATAATACGGCTGTTAACCATCCTTTCGAAGGCTCTTCATGAAGAGGAAGGTGATGGCTATGGGTCTGAGGTCTTTCATGATCTTTGGGCTGCGCTTCTTAAGATTTGAAGATACCATTGCACTTGTCAAGAACCTTGTCACAACATAAGGTAAAAGTAACATATTGCTGAAATCTTTTTAGTGATTTGTTCATAAAACAGTGCTTGAAATCTCTTAAAATTAATTTAGGGGAATCAGATCAGCTCCAGTCGGTTTACAGGGTTGATAATGTGTTAGAGACAGTGTTCACATTGGCTGTAAAATGGATGTGCATAGGAATAAAAATCAGCTGCTCTTGGGGGATAAAAAGGGCAGAATGACACAGAGGCTCTACGTCAGGCTTATATCAACTCTCACAAATGATAGCTGCAGAGCACCCCAGCTTGTTGATATAAAAACGAATTCCACCTCCATGTTCTTTACCTGCACTTTGTTTGTCTCTATCAAGCTGAGTTGCCAAAGCTGTCAATAAAATATTATCATCTATGCACCTTTTGAGCCATGTTTCCATGAATGCCAAAAAGGGAGGCATTTCTATATTCGTGCGGGTGGTTAACATTCGCTTGATGTTCGCTATCCTTATTTTCCAAGAAGCAAACATTGCTGAGGATGACAGAGGGTAGTGATCTGTATCTATTTTCCCGTTTCAGTTTAGTTTTGAGATCAGCTTTGTCCCCTCTGATATGTGTCACCTTTCTTGTCATTTGGAGTTTAGCAAAGTAACTCACCTGGAATATTCAATATATTATGATTAATCAGGTCAGATTGCAGGTCCCGCAGGTAAATACAAATTCCCTGGAGTATTTATGCTGTAGGGTGCCACCGAGTAGATTGTCATTAGTTTCCTGGCTAAGGGTGAGTGTAGTCCCAGTGACAGGCAGCATAAAATCTTCAACAGTGTGTGTCCACAGCAGCAGTGTTTGTCTTTAAAGGCAGACATGAAGGAACATGAGACACTGACTTTTAGGAACATTGGAAATGGCATAAAAATCAACAGACAAACAAACAACACTATGCCAGAGCCAACCGCACAAGCTGTGCTCATCTCGTTGCTGCACTGAAATACGTCACCTGCCCAACAACTGAGGAGAAATGGTTCCTTTCTACAGCAGGGTGTTATTTTTAGGATGAAACTTGAGAGATGGTCCCATGGATGGCTGCCTCAGTATGTTTAGTGTTGTTTTGTTTGCAAATTCATACACACACAACAGGCATCAGAACAAGAAGCTGCTTTAACTTTTGCTACATGAGGATCATTAAAATGTTAGCCTATGGAAGTTTTGCTTCACTGAAATACACCACCTACCCTGTTTCCCTCACTGCTTTCTCTTAGAGTCTAATGCAGTCATATCTAACACACTGACACTAAACACGTTATGATCCCACCACACCATTAACTCTTTATTATTTACAGTCACCCAAAGTCCAGCCAGCAGACCATGAAGACAAAAATCTAGTGAATACAAATTCAGTCAACTGTCAAACTGCCGAGACAGAAATACACAGTGTACTGAACCAACACCTGGGACGGGGAACGGCGGGGGAAGATCTGCCAACATTCTAAATACACTGAACCTCTGAAACACAGCAATCACAATGACAGTAAACTGTTTTCTGTCTAGATGTTGAGAGCAGTCCAGCAGCTGTGTTCAGCGCCTTATCATGGACAATGTGACACCTGGTGGTCCGCCAGATGAGATGCACTTGAACCACTACAACTACCTTGCCGTGGTCCTTGGTGTCCCCCTAATTTTGCTTATAATCCTGGGAAACATCCTGGTGTGTCTGAGCGTGCTCACTGAGCGTTCCCTGAAAACTGCCACCAACTACTTCATCATCAGCCTGGCGGTGGCCGACATGCTGCTGGCGGTGCTGGTGCTGCCACTGTATGTCTATTCTGAGGTCAGTATAAATGAGGACCAGTATGACTTTGTTCCCGCAGAACACGTTCGAAAGTTAGGCTGCCATACGTCCCCTCAGAGGTGGGACACATGCAACAGCAGGCCAGCGTACTGAGAACAGGATAGAAATTAAGAGTTCAGATCGGTTTTGTGAGGACACTTGAGGACAACAGATGATTTGAGATAATAGTGAAAATTTAGGAAGTGAGGAAATTTGTATCTGTTTTTGTGGGGACTGATGACATCGTTTTCATCTGTGCATTTGTGTTTATAAAGATCAATGTGACTTTAAGTAAGGAAACTATAAAATGAGGATATTTTTAGGAAGTGAGATCAGCATAGACAGAAGTGTTCATTAAGACCAATACCAGTGTACACCTGCATATTGACGACAGTTTAGAAAGTGACCTGCAGGACAGAGTGTTTGAGTGGAATGAAATGAGGTCACATACACAGTCATTTGTCATGTTTGTTTACGTTTTGTTTAGTTTCTGGGAGGTATGTGGACATTGAGTACCTACATTTGTGATGCTCTGATGACCATGGATGTGATGCTGTGTACCGCCTCCATTTTCAACCTCTGTGCCATTAGCGTGGACAGGTGAGTCCACCCATCAAACAAATCTGCCTAAAATATAAATAACACAGACTGAGTCTTATATTAGTACTTCTACTGCATGAGTGAAAAGTACGACACATTACAGAGTGATGACCTCAATCGCAAGACTTCAAAATCGTTCGCCAGCAAAGAATCATGCCGATGCCACTGTGTTCTTTCTAAGAGTACACATAAAATAATAAAATTATTATGGAGAATTTAAAGAATGCTGGTAAACAAACTTTTCAAATGAAATTACTTACGTTAATTGTAACCTTTTTTTGAACATCATGGTCCATCTTAACAATGTGTGAAAACTCTGAGTTCCATTGTACTTTTGATTAGGGCAGAGAGAAGACTATTTAATCATATTCATAGAGCTACAGTCATGTTACCAGCATCTCGTTAGTGAGATAACAATGATTATGTCTACATTTTTGTAGATGATAACTGCTAATGGAGGCAAATGACAGCTTTCAAAGTCTTGCAAAATGCAATTAGTATAATTACCAATTCGAAGCTCAGGCAGACACAAGTGGTTTCATTGCAACAGGTTAATTTAGAGCTTCTCTCTAAATCCAGCATGAAAACTAAACCGCAAAAAGGAAAACAAATAAAACACAATATAATTGAAAATATGCACAGCATGTAAAATAACATTCTATGGAAGGAAAATAAAACAATCAAACATGTTATGACAAGGAAATTAGTCCTCAGGATTCTTTAAACGTTAGCATCATGTTAACTGACCAAATGACCAGCATACCAGAGTCACACGTCCATCTTCACCGAGAGAGAGAGTGGCTGACATGAGAACAGCCTGACGAAATGTCCAGTATGACTTCAAAATAAAAGCATGTTTGCGTTACAAAATAAAACAGCCATGAGATGCAAATAAAATCACTTCATGATTAAAATATAGGAAAAGCAAATTATATAATTTGTTAACACCCACAGACAGTAAAAAAGTAGTAGACGTAGCACTCTGACACCAACCAAGTAGTTTCAAATGCATGCCAGTATTTATAATGAATGGTCCGCCAGACAGAGTTGATCTGGCAGGTTTTAATTGAACACAGCAGTAAGTAATTGTGCAGGGAAAATGACTGAAGTTGTGCTCAAACATTTTGTATTTTGCTGATGATCTTCCTATAAAGTCCTCTTTAGAGAAATCAGTAGAGAGTCGAGACGCGCAGCATTTGTTTGGATGAAAGAGTAGATCTTAGTCATCAGCTAAAACTCACCCTCAATAGTTTGCTTGGTTAGCAAGGTGCGTGTGTAATATATGTTAGCTGTGGTTTTCACTAGGGTAATTCAGTGAACGATGAAGTGCATTCACTGGAAGAAATTAACAGCCATCTCTTGAGAATATCTTCTAGTGCAACCAAAAGCTGAAGAAAACATTTTTATGCAACCCAAATATTACAATTAACTGAAAAAATCAGTGTTTTACTTGCAACATCTCACCTGTATTTCAGGTACGTCGCAGTGGTGGTCCCTCTGAAGTACAACAGGAATCAGTTCAGTGTTCGTCAGCTGGTTCTCATCACTGCTACCTGGGTGCTGTCTCTGGGTGTGGCGAGTCCCATCATTTTTGGTCTGAACCAGGTGCCAGGTCGCGATCCCAGCGTGTGCAAATTGGAGAATGACCAGTTTGTGGTGTACTCATCGATCTGCTCCTTCTTCATGCCCTGTCCTGTCATGCTCTTCTTGTATTATTGGATGTTTAGAGGCCTGCGACGATGGAGCGGTCGCAGCCGATCTCAGGCAGGTCAGCCTGCTCGTCGAGCTCTCTCCTTACGTCTTAGTTCTGTCTACCGGCAAGCTAAAGAAACATCGACGAGGAGTCGAGGGAAAGTTATTTACGCCTTACCAGCCAACCTCAGCCCTACCTCCGCTTCCGCTGTCTCCATGACAACGCCGTCTGCCACCCCCATGACAGAAGAGCAGCCAGGTGGGGCGATGGTCCTGGTGGAGAGCGACCCTATGACTGCACAGATGGACAGCATATCTGATGCAGAGCCCACGGAGAGGAAGGACGGAGGCGGCAGGAGAGAGAATGGCCTGATGAAGACCGAGACTACAAAGGGGGGAAAACGAAAAAGTAAGAGCAGCAGAGTCAGCGGGAGGGAACGGAAAGCCATGAAGGTCCTGCCGGTTGTTGTCGGTAAGCACTCATTCATTCATTCAATCTTTATTTTATGGTCCAGGCAGATGGCCGCCCACCTAGAGCCAGGTTCTGCCCGAGGTTTCTTCCCGTTAAAGGGGAGTTTTTCCTCG
>JAQLOL010000015.1:22227549-22238140 GCA_029783665.1 Naso thynnoides | reverse complement strand
GTGTGACGGTCTGCTGTATGACAAATTGCCCCTTTGGGGATAATAAAGATACCTTGACCTTGACCTTGACACACACACACACACTTATGCTGGACATTGCAGAATTTCGTTGCCTCGAGAAGCTCTCCAGTTGTGTTTGCAGTTTGTTTGGGGCTCGGTGAAGGCCATCCCAGCAGTTTGGCAGTAGATAGTTTAACCCTGAATCGTCGTCACACTTCATCCACATAAACATCAGTGAGCTCTAACACTTCCTCCAGCGTGTGGAACAGGTCGTGTGTTACCTTTTTCCCCCTCCATCCCGAAAACTTCCATGTGGTCTCTCATTTTCCTGTAGGTGACATGTACACTTCAGAGGATAATGAAGAGGAACCTGACTGGGTGGCGACAGAACGTCAGCAGTTTTCTGAGTTCAGAGACAAAAACAAGGATGGCAAGATGGACAAAGAGGAAACTCTGGACTGGATTCTTCCGTCAGATTATGACCATGCTGAAGCTGAAGCCAAACACCTTCTGCATGAGTCGGACGCCAACCAGGTCAGACGAATGTGTTTTTACCTCTGTACCACTGCTCTGTCTGTTGCTGTTTACCTGACATACACCTGTTTCTGTGTCTTGTTCAGGATGGGAAACTCACGAAAAAAGAAATCCTCGACAAATCTGACGTGTTTGTTGGAAGTCAGGCGACAGACTTTGGCGAGGCTTTGCTACGACACGACGAGTTCTAGGCGTTCTGTAACTTTCTGCTTGTGTTTTTGAAGAATCATGTATTTTGTAAACCCACAGAGGACAGATGTTTTTAAGAACTGGACTTCAGTGGCCCTCTGCACCTGCTCCATATAAACTCTCTGTAAACAGAGACTCTGAGACTGTGTCACGGTTGGTTTCACCTCAGACGAAAGATTCATTTAAATTTCCCTGACATCGTTTCCAAATTGAGCAAAATATTCCCAGAAAATGAAGTGTTTACCTCCAGTGGCCAATCAGTGAAAGGCGCTGTTGTTGTGTTTATGACACGCTTGTTGTCTCCCAAGTCTCCGTCCTGAGTGAGAAATCATGAAGTGATTTGACGGTAACTGTTGCTCCATATTTTATATCACTGTTACGCCTGTTTTCACCAGGATGTTGTGAAAGAACACAGAGACCGTTTTGAACGTAGTGCTGTAAACTTGTACAGACAGTTCATCAATAAAAATGTACAGTTTAAATTCTTCTTTCATGCTTGTTTTGATTGAATGGATGTGTTAAGACTTCAGCTTTAAAACTGTGAAAGAAACTTTTGTCAGTGTTGATGAGAGCCGTGTTATTCCACAGAAACCATCTGACGTTACTCTAATTTTTTATTTGTTTTTTTGTGCCTTTGATCTAAACTAAGATGTCCACAGTCAAGTAAATATCAGCCTGTTGTATTTACACTTTGGTCATAAGTCATCAGAGCATAAAACACATCTCCCTCCAAACTCTGTGAAAGTCTGTAGTGTGGATTTGGTGTCTCGTCTTCAGTTATCTGTTTCCAGACATTAGGAAGTGGTGGACACTGAAGATGTTTCCGTCTTTGAAGAAACTTCAGATGATTCATCCATTTTCTTTCCAAAGACCGTCTCCATGATGCAGGCGTTAAACTGAGGAGAAAACAAAAATAGGATCAAGGATTTAGTGATTATCTATATTTAGTCAGGACTGACGGGAGTACAGCAGGAGAAATTTGGAGACGGACATCAGAAATCTTCAATCAGGAGAAACTCATTCATTAAAAAAAGAAAAAAAGTTCCAACGCAACATTCAGTTTGTAATTCACCTGATGCATCTGGTTGAAGTGATGCAAAGTAAAGTGAGGCTGTCTGTCCAAGTGGACGGTAAACAGACCTCAGATCTGCTCCAGTGAGCAGCGCTTTTAAATGTGAGAACCTGTATCAGTAGAACTTGTCCGTAGATTGATTGTGGTTGCTAATGAGCTTACTGTTACATACACAATGATGAGGATGATGATACTGTCCTGTAATAATAAAAAAACAATGATAAATAGCAACTAGTAGTGAAACTGATTATTTAAAAGACAAGCTTCATTGTGATAGAGGAAATCAGTTTTGGCAGATTGTGTACCATTCAGTGTCTGATGGGAATTGGCACGGTGATTTTGTCTCGTTAGCATCCAGATGAAGCTTGACATTCAGCGGAAATGATTAACGACATCAAAGGCAGACTGTAACCTTGATAGAGTTTACGTCAGAGATAAAGATCAGATCGTATGGTCAGGACAAGTTCAAGTTTTCATCACTTGATCATCATCAGGACCTGAGTTACATTTGTTTTTGTGACTGCTGGTACGTAGGCTTTACTACGGCAACAACCTAGAGGCCAAATTTCATCTCAGGGAACAGAGTGAAGCCACAGAGAGACTTATCCAGTGAGTAAGGAGGTTGAGAAGCAACAGCTGTAGTTTTCAACAAGCTCTGAGCGGACACATTGCTGCCGCCAGCAGCCAAGGTTTAGTTTGTCTGTGCTGAATGTTGTCCCTTACGTGCCTTAGATGGCCGGAGCAGTAACGGGCTTTAACGGTCGGAGCTCGGGGCCAAATCATGGCACTCGACCCCAATAATGCCATAGAAAACCAGCAGCGCGCTTCTGACCCGATGCACTTTCTTTGGTCCTTTAGACTGCCGCTCTTTTTGGGTCTTTGGGTCTTAGCTGGGGAGACGCCCCACCAAGGTGATGATCCTTGACATGAAGTGCTGTTACCATGGTTACAGCAGAAAAGGCCCTGTGTATGTGTTGACACACACAGTGTCCATGTGACTGCAGGCTAACCACGCTCAGTAAACCAAACTCCCAGCAGCTCTCTCTCTCTCTGGCCCTCTTGCTTGGCTAGTATTTAGCATTAGCATTAGCACAGCAGCTAACACTGCTCCCCTCCCGTGTCTCTTTGAGCTAAAATGTGTTTGAAGGTCATGATGTTTACCTCGTGAACATCTGGATGAAGATGACAATGAATGTATGAGTAACACAGAAACAGTTACACCAGCCTTCCTTGCGTGTCTTTGCCTCAGCTGCTTTCTTGCTGCTTCCTGTCAAAAACTCTGGATTGTAAATTAATGTTGTCCAGAAATCATCAGATAGCATTGCTACTGAACGTAAGGTGCTTCTTATGAGCATGCAGCAGGTCAGATGACTTCTAAATGGAGATGAGAGTTATTTTTACTGTGATTACTTCATGCATTCATCCTCTTTCACTTTTTCGTTTAGTTTTTATTTGCTGTTCAAAGATCTTGTTTTTAAAGGTTACGTTTTATTTCAGATTTGGATTCGTATTTCACTGTTCTCTATGGAAGAAATTTGTTTTCACAGTGTGTACACTGAATACACAACACCAGCCCTAACATACAATGGCACACAAAAACACAAGTGTGTTACACCAGCACAGCTACACGTTATTATGATATGCCCAGTTTGTTTGCAGTAGTCTTATTCTTGTTTTTGATTTGGAAGAAAAACCTGTCAACAAACACTTTTATCATAGTTTTTGTTGCTGCCAAATAAAAGGTGAAGTCAGTGGGAGGCCAACATAATTTTGTCATTTTGTATTTCTCCAAGTCTGTTCACCAGCCTGCTCGGTTGTTAGCTTTAGAGCTGCCCACCTGTCTGTTATCTGCTCACCTGTTTGTTCATGAAGGCGTAGATGAGCGGGTTGTAGACACACGAGCTCTTGGAGAAAAATGCTGGGATGGTGACAAGTCGATAATCTTTGTTTTCGTCAGATGAGTACGCAAAGTAAAGAGCTGCAAGAGCGTACGGACCATAACAGACGAGGAAGGATCCCACCATGACGACGATCATCCTCGATACTTCTTTCTCCGCCTTCTGCGTGGAGACAGACTCTGCTTGCTGGGCTGCTACCTGAACACAAGACAGAAGAAAAAGATGGATGACTTTAACTCCAGACCAGGACCTTAAACCAGGAAATGCAGGGTGTGTTAAACTCACAGCTCTCAGAGCGCCCAGCAGCTGAGAGTAGGAGAAGATGACGATGCTGAGTGGAGCGATGAAGCAGGTCACCATCAGGAAATTTGTGTAGCTGCTACAGTTGAATTCCTCGTTGTGAGTGTACCAGTCAGGTCCACAAGAGCAGCCCAAACCCTCGGGGATGTACCTAGAGACAGAAACAGAACATATTCACGTGCTTTTAGGCAAAAGGAGCAGGTTGTTGTTACTTTTGGTAAAAAGCATTCAAGGTTTGTCCCCAGCTCTCGGACATGTGGTTCTGATCTGGCCCCTGGTTGTGTGCCCACACCCTGTGCGCTGTTTTTGACCTTGGGCTTAACACCGTCCCACAAAGAGTGACGCCCAGAAACACTGAACACAGCAAAATAAGAAAACACAGGCAGAGGACAGCATCTCTGGACCTGTGTCCTCCATCAGGACTTTTGTCCCCTATCAGGACCCGTGTCCTTCATCAGGACCTGTCCTTCATCAGGACCCGTGTCCTTCATCAGGACCCCTGTCCTCCATCAGGACCCGTGTCCTATCGAGGTTAACAGATTAGATTTTTCAATCACTTAACATTTTTGTATTTTCAGTCAGAGTTTTGGCGTATTTTTGCCCTGAGGTGTGTTACCTACCTGCTCCAGCCGAAGAAAGGTGGGATAGCACAACCGATCCCCATGAACCAGGTGAAGGCTACAGCAGCCAGGGCATGGTTACTGCTGAACTTAAAGGCTCCGAAGGGTTTACAGATGATCAGGTACCTCTCAAAGGACAAGACAGCCAAAGACCAGGCTGTCACGAGTCCTGAAGAGGACAGAAAAGGGGGAAATATAAGACAAACACACATTATATCCACAGAGTCAGTAGTTTACTAACAATCGTCCACAGTTCATAAAAATGAAACTAAGTTGAGTTTCTCTACGTGCTGACGTTAAAAGATGGTTGATGACATACCTGCTATTGATCCCATGGTAGACTCCAGGGCACACATGGTGTGACCCAGGAAGAAATAACCCCTCGTGGTGGAGACAAACACCTGACTGACGGAGAAGGTGACAAAGATGAACCCTGCCAAGGAGATGTTGACCAAGATGTAGTTGAGAGGGACTCTGAGCTTCTTGTACTTGAGTGTCACGAGGAGAACAATAAAGTTTAAAGGTGTTCCAGTAAAGAGCACAAAGCCCATGAAGACGGTTTGCAGGTGGAATACCCACTGGGGAGCCAGGTAATACTGGGGTCCCTCAAAGGGACTCACTTTAGAGATGTTCTCGTACAAGTGGAAATGTTTCCCCATCGTGACCCTGAGCTTTCTACTGCAGCCGATGATCCAGCCTCTTTATATACGACTGGTAAACCACTTACATTCAGATTTACTCTGAAGAGCTGCTTTGCTTTTTCTAAAGGCACGTTTTAGGATTAAGATTTTCACATTTACCTTCTGTCTGAAGATATTCTGCCTGACTCTTTAATCAGCTTACCGACAGAGTTTACAGTCAAACAGGCATCTATTGACCAGAGCGTGCGACAAAATGTTGTTGCTTCGACACAGAAATGGACAGAAGTCGGAGAACTGAGAACGTCGAGGGAAAAGCTGCACTGGAACATTGTAATTCTCACTGAACAAGGTGAAAACCAACTGAAATCACAGTAACGTTGTTTATCTGACAGTAACTACGGAAAGTGAATTATGAATGCATTTTAATTATATGTGGAGAGGGTTGTGTGTGGCACAACACCTCCACCAGCACAGCCGACTGTAACACACAGCAGCAGTGTGTGCAGCCCGCAAACACTTCAACTTCAATTATCTTTTATTATTGTGGTTGATCAGCAAACAGTCTTTTGTAAATAGCATTTTGCAGTTTGAACTGGGACTCGTTCCATACTTATTTACTGATTTTTCAACAAATGATTTTTTGTCATTTCAAATTTTTTAAAAGTAATAAAATATTACGTCATAAATGGAAATAACTGTGTTTGAACAAATCAGTAAAAAATGTACAAATTCAAACCCTCTGCATCAAATAACTCTTGTATTTTACTTTCTATCCTTTGAAAATGTTTGATTACCTAAAAACATGCTTTCAATGTACAGAATATCTTCAGACTGAACTGGCTGTCGATCAACACGCAGTCAGTGAATCTTTATATCAAAGATCAATAATCACTTCAGAGCAAAAAAAAAACCCACAAGTAACCTGCAGGTTGTTTTCCTGTTCAGTGGTTAAACTTTAAATGACTGGAGGAAACCTTTGTAACCATCAAACTAACCAGTTTATTCAAGAATTTTACAATCATGTACTCCCTAATTTCACATTTTAAACACAGACACACAATAGAGTCCGTCAACAAATATTTACTTATTTCTATTTCTATTTTTATTTAAAGGACACAAAAGCAGGTGAAGCAGGTGGCCTGCAGAAAAAAAATCCAATTAGAATTTGAACCTTTTTGGTTTCTGTCCCGTGTTACCTCTAATCCGCATGTTTCAGATTTACCTGAGCAGGTCGTCCTCCTCAATCCTCTAAATCCTTTAAACATCGTCTCAAAATCAGATTAGAGACAAAAAGACTCCACAACTCCAGCTAAACTGGTCTAAACTGGTCTAAAGTGGTCTGAAATGAGAAAGGGATAAAGGATCAAGACGTAAGTCTCTGGCTGTGTTTTAAAACCCTGCTGTCCACATCTCTCCCTCACTTCATCTTTTGCTCCATCACTCTGTTGTTTCATCACTTCATCATGTGATCTTTAGAGGACAGAAGCTGGAGGAAAGAGTCACATCCACAAATTCAAAGGTGTGTGTCACATTTTTAATCACCATGGAGATATAACTTCATTTTTTTTGTGCATCTATTCACTGATGTTCTGTCTGATTCACTTTTCTTTACTTTTGTTGTAAACTTTGTGACTGCAATTAAAGAGAAGATGAAGCAACTGCATGAAGTTTTGATGTGAAAACAACGATAATCGATCCTGCGATCGTTTGATCTTCACAGCTGGGGCTGTATCATAACCAGGCTGTGAGTGTCATGAAGCATGGGTATGATACGACCTCAGTTTGGAGGTGATTCACTGCAGCCTGAAGAAAGAAAAAAAAGACTTGAAGTCGTCCAGACTCGGTTTTCTATGAAAATATTAGCTAGTTTCATCACTATGTGAGGAAGTGAAATGGAGATCATGAAAAGTATCTCGTCTCCTCTTCAGCATCAGTATTTTCTTGTTCCTTCTGTTGTTTGTTCTGTTGTTTCAGGCAGAGTTACAGACACCTCAGGTGTTCACAGGTGGACAGCTCAAGGACCAGCACGCACCTTTTCAGATCAGAGAGGCAGCCGAAAACAATTTCTCTTTTTGTCTGTCCCACAAGAGAGCATTAAAAAAATGTAGGACAACAAATTTCTTCTGATTTTAACTTTGTTTTAAGTTTGATTTTATCAGAAATATGGACAAAGTTTTGCTAGCAAAAGAAACTGTGATATGAAACTGATGGTTTGCTGTCTATTTTGTTAAATAAAATCAAATTACATACTTGTTCTCTATCCCGTAGTTTTGTATTTTGGTCAGTTTTCCCTTCAGTGTTCAAAAATATTCTGCCAGATCCCGTGTAGAGAATTTTAAGCTTTGTGCAGCCACATTAGATATCAGTCAGTCAGTCAATCAATCAATCTGAGTTTAATCTGTTAAATCACATGGAAGTGACATTTCACAAGCAGTCTGTTTGTTTTTTATCACGTTTATGTTTTGTAGGCTATAAATGTTCATAAAAATGCAGTTTTAGTTATTTTTTTAAATAAAAAAAATGCTGTTATGTATTATTAAATCCTGGCACTCACAGCCCAAATCCAAAGTATTTTATGTAGAGGTGTCTTTGTCTGAAAACATGGCAGGCTACAACTGAAATATGTGTCTGTTAATGACGTTTTGTCTCTATGAACACAGTCAAATTAAATGCAAAAATTCTGAATGAAATTGTGTGGATTTGTCCAAAAATTCAGATAAAGTTTAGCACTTTTTGAAAGCAGTTCTGTATGATCTCCCTCCCTCCTAACAAAGCGGAAACAATGCCACTGCCCGTGTTTCCTGTCGGAAGGAAATCCTGGTGGCACGCAGGAAGCCTGTGCGAGATGGCGGTCGACTCACAGACGGTTTAGGACGCGTTCAGATCCGTAGTTTTGATTAACTCTCTGCCTTATCGTATTCGTGCTTCTGGCCCGAGCTATGGAGGGGGGCAAACCGAGCCTGGCCCTGGTCTACCAGGCGGTCCAGGCCCTGTACCATGACCCGGACCCCGCCGGGAAGGAGCGAGCCTCGGTGTGGCTCGGAGAGCTCCAGAGATCGGTGAGAAAATGGGAGAGGCCGGGAGAGCGGAGCGGAGCGGTGGTGTGGGGGGCCGGAGGGGGTCTGAGTCGGCTTCAGTGCGGTCAGTCTGAAACAGGTGTTATTATTTTACCTGTTTAGTAAAGGACAGGTGACCTAACTGCGCAGTCTCAGAAGAGCTGTGGGTTGCTGTTAGCATCTTAGCTAGGTAGCTAAATGAAAGTAGCAAAACACCAACTGTTAGCTGTAACGTTCTTATCAGTTTTAGTTTCTTCAGTCACTTTATTAGTAAAACACAAACGATCAAGTTTAGATGAAATTTCGTTTTTCCGTTTAACGTGCAGAATGTCGGGACGGCGGACGCACAGTCGGTGTTTTAGTCCCAGAGGAGTTGAGGAGGCCCGGTGTGCTGCAGGCGCTGCTCGGCTAGCTCAGTTAGCATGGCTTTGCTAACTGCCACCCTAAACATCAGGCTGAGACACCGTGGGACATGAACGTTAACTCTGCGCGCCGCTGACCGATGTGCGCGGTTTTCCGCGGGTCACGGACTGGCCTCAGACACGTCGCGTCAGCCTGCAGGCGTCACGTGTCTCACGTCGGCTCGTCGGTGGTCCGCGGTGTCGGTGAATGAACCGAGTCCGTCAGATTGAGACAGCTGCTGCCGGAACGTTCGCTGATTTGGTTTGGTGGAGTTAGTTGTGTCAGGGCGTGGCGGGCAGGTGTGCTGCTGTGTCACCTGTGTGGACTGATGAGGGTAAACAAAGTTCACTGCTGATGTTTACTGTTGTTGTTGTTGTTGTTGTTGTTGTTGTTGTTGTCGTCAGTGTGATTAATGTGGATCAGCAGATTTTGGTCCTGAGTTGATTTTTAATCTGCGTACGTCAGAGCCTGTCTGTGTCTGAACTCTACCTGCGCAGGTAACTGTGGTCACCCAGCGAGTTTTTCCTGATCAGCTGGAGCTGTTCCGCCAGTCGGACCCATTTCCGGCCTTTTAATCCATGTGGCGCAGCTGCAGTTACCTGTAGAATGTGAGATGCCCACTTTCGGGGAAACCTGTTTTTTTGCACATGGAGTCTTGTGGTTTGGTTTACTGGGGACTTTGTGTATTTGGTCCTCTGCTGCTGGTTTCCAGTGAGACCAGTGGCCGCTTTAAACTGGATCACTGGAGAGCAGCTGCGGCAGACACCTGTATTCAAATGAACAGCGACGTGACGACCAGTCGCGCTGCCCGGCAGACTCTGAAAGACTGTCAGGAGGTTTTCATAGACCATACTTACTGTGAGCTGCAGGTCTGATGACATCACTTCCTGTCCCACTCAACAGATGTATGCGTGGGAGATCTCTGACCAGCTGCTGCAGCTCAAACAGGACGTGGAGTCGTGTTATTTTGCTGCTCAGACCATGAAAGTGAAGATCCAAACGTCATTCTATGAGCTTCCACCTGAGACCCACAATGCACTGCGAGATTCACTGCTGACCCACATCGAGAACCTCAAAGACCTGTCGCCGATCATCGTCACACAGGTAACACGTCCTGAGTACCTGCTCAGGTACAGGTAACTCACCTGATGTTCAGTCAGCAGTCTGTCAGTCTGAAAGTCGTTTATTTTCCATGACGCTGCATTCGCACGAAAGTTTCATCGACGGTTCTTTCAGTTTTCCGCTCAGTGCAGATTTTTGGGGAGAAAACACCTCATGGTTGATGAACAGAAACAGGCTTTATGCTCAGCGTCACGCCCTGGTGAAATACAACGCCACCTGCAGCCAGCTACGGCGTCATTGATGAGGGAAGGCGGCGCTCTGGTTTCCTCTCCGTCTGCTGCAGCAGCGTTCGCTCCGGCTGTGTGAGGCCGAACACGCGAAGCACACACTTCTTCTCCTGAGCTCACAGTCTGTTGGCGTGCTTAAATGCTGCAGTTTGCGCTGGGCCGGCGTTCTCGTTTGTTACAGCCGAGCTGCTTCTGGGGCCGTAAGGAAACATCAGTGCATCGATTTCTATTCCTACGATCAAACTCCATCGACGGTAAACAGCAAGTTGTCCTTCTAGTGTGACTTGCATCGATCTAAACTCATTTTTCAAAGCATAAATCGATTCTATCAGTACTAAGAATCAGTGTCTTGTATTCATCACGTCAAAAGTTCTCTGGATGTATTTGCCTCCATTTTAATGGTAGATGTAAAGGTTACTCCAGGTCGTTCTCCTTCGCTCTGCTCGTGTGTGCTGTGTCAGCAGCGTCTCTTCAGGTAACGGTGGATCACGGCAGGAAGCAGCAGGAGAACCAGAGACTTTCAGTCGGCG
>JAQLOL010000015.1:22212897-22227449 GCA_029783665.1 Naso thynnoides | reverse complement strand
GTCAGCACGTACGGTGGAGAAGCCGGTTAGATCCACACAGGAGTCTGCGATGTTATTATCGAGCCAGGACTCCGTGAAGCACATCAGGCTACACTCACGGTAAGTGCGTTGGTTCTTTACAAGTGCCTCCAGTTCACCACACTTGTTGGAGAGTGAATTGACATTGCCCATGAGGAACGTTCTCCATTCCTGTTTCTATTGATAGAGACCATTTTCAATTTATTTGATGCAGTCCAGAGTTTGGACAGCTTATTGTTTAGCTGCTAAAGCTAATGCTAGCAAAAGTCAATAGACTCAGTAGCATTCCTTACCAAACTCTAATTAAACACACCACAGTGCAGCCAAAGCAAGTCGAATACGACGACAGCCGATTTAGACAACTTTGAATGCTCGTAGATTAATTTTAGAAGTTAAACTACGGCTGAATTTCTTTGAATTGTGGCTTAGTAGCAACAGGAAGTAACTAATTTGGCAGCTTCCTGTCACCACTAATCCTAAACAGAGCCCCAAATTAGAGAAATTTGGTCTCTATCAATAGGAATCAGACTGCAGACATTGAAAATGAGACCTTGTGTCAAAAATCCCAAATATCCCTTTAATGCACAACATGTCATTTTCCCCCAGATTTCCACCAAAACAATGATGAGAGTTTGATGATGTTGTGAAGCAACTGATGACCACAAATGCTAGCCAGTTAAAATCTTGCTGATTCAGGCAAAAATGTCCATAATGAGGTAATGAACGCAAGTTTTACTGCTACCCCAGAAGTTAGTCACAGGCAACAAAATGAAACCTTTTGAGTAAAATGTCAGATTTGTCCTGGTTTGAAAATTGTCGGGGAACATAACTTCTAAAAATAAAGTTAAACTCACCTCATCTCTTTGGCATGTAACTGTATACAATCAGTCCGCAGCTTTCTATTTATTTTTTTTACCTGTGCCTTCTGTTTTGTTAGAATTGTTGTTGTTGATGTTTTCTGTCTGTCTCTCCTCTCTGTTCTTTGTTTGTTTCTTTCATTGTGTTATTTGTGTTTAGTGTAAAGCAATTTGGATTAATCTTGCTGTGTGTAAAGTGCTATAAAAATAAAGTTCATTTTATTTAACTGGTGACATATTCAGCTTACAGTAAAATTTAGTCTCTGCATTTAATACGTCCCTGTGGAGCAGCGGGCAGCCGCAGCGCAGGGCTCGGAGACTGACTCCAGATCTTAGCCAGTACCTCAGTCAAGGGTACTGACTGGAAATAGACCCGACAAGCCCGTCATGGCTCAGGGTCGTGTTTTGAGTCTGTTTGCCAAAGCAAGTGCCATCTTTAAATTGTAACTTTGACATAAAAACATATCTGTGGCTGCAATGTTATGCTGTCAGGTTTCATTGTGCACTGCCAGTTGTAAGCATTTCACAAATGCAGGGAGTAAAGAAATCTGTCCACCACACACTCCAAGATCAAAAGGTGCATGAGATGATGGTGATGTTATCAGAGACATCAGGATTTCTTTTCCTTCCAAACTTGATCTCTTAACTGAACCACTTACATGCAAGTGCAGTGGTCGTGGTGCACAGTATGCAGCTGCACATCAGCCTCAATCCTTAGCATGGAATGAAATATTTGAGCTCAGAAAAGTATTTACTGCTATACCAACACTTCAACCCAGTGTTTGGAATACAGGTTCACGTGTGTCTAAGTGTCCAGTTACAGGATAATTACATTCATCTATCCGTCCATCCATCCATCAGCTGTCTTCTGCTCATCTTCAGTCTGGATTTGGAGGGAACAGTTTTAGCTTTCCAGATGTTTTTCTTTGAGCCTTCTGTGTCTCTCTGTTCCTGCTGAGGATCCCACAGCATCTCCAGGCCCAATGAGAAAGGCTCTGTAATCCCTCCAACCAGGTCTGGGTCATTATGGAGGTCTCCTTTCAGCTGGGCGTGCCCCCAAAATTTCCAAATTGTGTTCAAAGGCAGAATATCTTCAGGCAGTGAAGGCACTATATTTTTGTACCATGACAGTCGTGAGGAGGTGCACGCAGTGAGGACCGAGGTTTTACATGTTTAACACCTTCTAACTCCAGTTTAATGACTCTGACTGTCGCTGGTTCTCTCCAGCGGTTATCCTCAAATCAATGGCAAACACTTCTGTTGACTTTTGTTTTGGTATAAGGATGTTTTGAGAAAACGTTCAGAGAAAACAATCATTAAATTGATTAATACAGAAAATAATGGTTTGTAACAGTCTTAAGGTGTGTTCAGACCAAAAGCAAGCAATGTGATATAATCGCAAGAAACGCCAGTGCCGTGTCACTTGATCGTAACTGGATCATATTTTGGATCAACGCCTCAATCGCTTAAAACGCCTCCTTTGCACAACATACACAGTCTGCTTATTAGCTTGTTGGGGGGGGGGGACCACGTGCTGTCCTTAATTCTGGCTAATTTCCTCGTCATGTCTGCACCATATCAGTCGTGGAGGTCCCACACAGGTTGGGAAACTTAACAACATCAGGTCTTGATAGTAAAACCATCCACAGTCGTGTCTGTGTTCATAACATAACCCTGTGGTGTAGAAAGTTGTTTTGTTGGAGCTCCACCGTATTCACACACAGCAACAGTTGTTCTGACCGCTATGTCTGATTCAAAGTCTGTTCAGTAAATTCCGGAAACGTTTGTGCTGTCAAGATGTCATTGATGTCGGGAGAAACTCGACTCTGACTGGCTGTCGCAGCACAACATCATGCGATGTCGCCCGAAAAGTTCAATTTCTTCAACTTCAAGTGATTCGCATCGTGTGTCGTGAGATTCGCGTCGCCTGAAGTGACATTGCATGTAATTGTATCTTCACATTGATTGTCTATGTATTCTTACGCCGTTCATCACGTTTGTTGCTTTTGGTCTTACAACACCTTTACTCTTAAACAGCTTAAAAACGACCCTTATTCTCTGAAGAAATGAATTTGAAACATATCTTGGGATTAAAAAAACCTTAAAAAATGGGCAGGATTTGTCTTTCTACTAATCACTGGTGAAATTTTAAATTGCTTAAGTCTCCTTCTGAAATTCGTAAAACTGTTTTTTGAGACTTGGAAGTCTTATTAACAGACTTTACAGTTCTACAATAGTGGTAGCCTAACGACATCTAGTTAGTAGCTTTATCTAATGCCTCCTCTCAAACACCTAACTGATCAACACTGCGTCTTTATTCACAAAAACTAAAAATTTATCCTGTTAGCGTGTAGGTGATCTTATATTGGCTAAATTTGCATTATCAATGAAAATAACACCCAAACTGAAGCCCCACCCCTCTGAAACATCCACTGTTGTGCTGCAGTCACCAAGCAGGCCAGCAGCTGTTCGCTACCACGACTATTTTAGTCACAGAGGAGCCGAGCCAACTTTCACACTTCACAGTGTCTCTAATAGAACAGAGCGCTGCACGCTGGGCTGCAAATGTCCCTGTTTTCCTCTGAGCCACTGCACAAACACTCCACTGTAACAGTGTGTTCGTTATGTACCATACCTGTGCTGTCGCCCATGAAGTGAAGAGCTTAAGTATGAGACAAAGAAAACACACACACACGATGTTGGATGTACCCACATTTTAATTGATCTTCATAGAAACAACTGGCAAAAAAAGGGAACAATATTTGCACTGTATCATCAGAAAGATTGAGAGTTTTAGAAAAAAGGCTCTACACAATATACAGTGTTGTAGAAATCCTGTACAGAATCAGAGCAGAAAGTCCAGCGAGGGTCAAAATGTTGGCGGCACATTCGGTCGAATCAGCAGAAACTGTACAAACAGCCTTCAAACAAGAAAAATGTTTCAGCTCATTTCATAAAACTCAAACAAAAATCATTGCTGACATTTCAAACAAGAGTTTCAGACGCAGTGATGTCACAACATAATTAACAGGGTTCAATTAAAGATTTGTTGCCAATTAAAATAAAGTGGACAAAAAACATTCGTGATGAGTCCAACAAGGTTCTGACCATCAAAAACATCATTTCCTCACAAATGTCTTCCCTACCCAACCTCCTCCTGTGACAAAAACTTTGCTTCTCCCTCTGATCAGATCAGTGAAGCATCACGTGACTGTTTTCTCTGTGGGAAACTGAGCACCGCCCACACCGCAGCAGAGGAAGACCTCTGCGCACGCCATGGCCTTCCTCACCGAGGAGCGCAGGCGCTTCAGCCTCCTCCACTTGTTCTCATTCTACTTCATCTGTGGTACATTTTTTGTCTCAGTGCTGATGTTGACTGGCAGAAACACACACACACACACACAGATACATGTGTGTAAACTGACAGACTGTGCATCTGAGACTGCAGCTTATTGGTCAAAGTCCACTAATATCCAACTTACCTCAGCCTTTCAGGTGAACTGATCGATTGCAGCACATCCACAGAAACTTTTGCAAAATGCTGCTGTGAGCGTATCTTCAGTTAAACACAGAGAACGACGTGATGATGTGAGAAATGTTCTGCTGTCGCTGCTCAGCGGCTGCAGTGCACTTCTCACACCGTGAACCATGTGCTTTCATCCAACAATCACCTGTCAGACACAGTAACACAGCACTCGTCACGTCGGACGTCACATGGCCTCACCACCGCGCACCTGAAGCTGCAGTTTGAACCACCGCGCTGAGTACAACGCGGTTTGCCTCCACACATCCAGTAACCATCAGCCTGCGGCCTGCAGACAAACTGCCTCCGTCACTTCGAAACGTCCAGGTACTGTGAACCCTCTGAGGAGACTAAAAAGAGCAAAACAGCTTTCACCTCTACGACACATTCTCACATGGGATCAGTTTGATCTGTGGAGTGTCTCCAACTTTATGGCTTCAGATTTCATACATTCACTGAAAGGTCACTCACTGGTAACATTTCCTGCAACGTGGAAACCAGCTTTGACAAAAAGACGAGAATTCTGTGACTCTTCAACTGGCAAGAACATATTTTTAAAAATGGGTAACAAACTTTATTCAGATTTTTTTTAAATGTATGTTTATCCCATGTTAAGACGTTAAGTGAGATGTGGAGACGGAGGTTTCCCTCTGCCTTACAGAAAAAATGTTTGTTAGGACACATCTCATTTTCATGTTTCACAAAGCGTTTTTATAAATCTTAAAGTCCAAACGACAGATGAGACCACAGTTGTCTGAAATCACTGCCAGAGGCTCTACGTGACAACAGAGCTGCTAAACCTAGAATAAATCTGTACGAAGGGCTCAGCAGCGACAGGTTTGAGGACACTGAATGTTTCGCTGTTTGCTGGTTTCCTAGCGGCCGTCTCTGGCTAATCTGTGCACAAACACTCTCTTCAGTCTTCTTATGCAGGTTCATCTTTGCTATTTACACGCTGCGACGATGGACAAACGCTGACAGCAGATTTCCTGACTAACTACACGCTTCCTGGATGGTTATGGTTAAGGCTAGTAATTAGATTTTTATGCTGATGATGCTGTTTATACGCCAGCTACAATCAGTGTGATATTATCAAAAAAAAAGTTTTTCCCTGAACCTCAGTCAGATTCTATAAACAAGCAGAAATGAAGCTTTTCACGCTTCATCTGAAAAAACATCATAAGCACCAAACTGCAGCCTCGTTCACTCAAAGGTTCAAACAAATGTAACAAAACTAAAGAGTTTCACACTCCGACTTTATGTTTTAAATTCTGCAGTTCATTCCAAACAGATACACACACTTTTCACCACATCCACTCTGACAGCAGAGCTTTGAAAATGAGTCTGCATGCAAAACCACAATCTGAACACAAATAAATTCTCTTAAATCCAACAAACAGGATGGAAACACATTTAAGACAATGTTTTTTCTTCTTCGTAAACTTGATTAAGAGTTCAAAATATCAATATTTAATCCTTCACTAAATACAGAAATATATTTCACATAAATGATTCATCTTTCAGAGATCGATCTGTGGGGAAAAAAAGAGGCAGTTATCAAACATGAAATGAAAACTAATTTTAATAAATTCCTGTCAAGTTTTCAGCAATTGATTGTAACTTTGTGGAAATGATTTGTAAATTACAGAAGCATAAAACGAAGCCGATGAACCACCACAGGTTAAACCTCTGGCATGCTGTGGGAACACACTGAAAGTGAATCATTGTTTCACCGTCATGTCAGCAACGATTTCTCTTTCACAGAATCCACTGTAAAAAAAAAAAAGAGTAAAATGTGGATACAGGCTGTTTATTATTGATTCACTTTGAACAGCAAACACAAAATGTATTGTTAACAGCTACAAAATGTGTTTAACCATGTCAAAGAATGAATGAATGAATGAATGAATAAATAAGTTCTTTGGCATCACAGTCCTGTCATTGGGAGCATATACGCTGTAAGGCAAAAAAATCTAAGCAAAAAGTTTTTCAAGCTCATTTTTAAATTTTATTGTCTGTGTTACTAAAATTGTCGATTTTTTTGAAGTGGTTTCACTTTCACACTGCGTTATAACGACCACGTGTGACAAAGTGTCTGACACAAATTCTGTTTAAATTCTACGACTGACGACAGAGGAAAGATCGTTACCGTAACCCCCCCCCACACACACACACACACACACACACACCTGAGAACAGTCACATGTATGTAACCATAGATACGGTCAGACTGCTGCAGGTGTTGGCCAATGTGAGGATGTCACCTGCTGTAGTGAATGAAGCAACCGTTCGCACTGCCGAGGCCTGAAGTGTGTTCGATGCTGCGTGTGTAGTACATACTGTACCTGCACAGTATGTACTAGTCCTGACTCAGACCATAGCAGAACACAGAAGAGAAACTGACGTCTCTCTAATGTCACTGGTGTGGATTTAGTCCACGTATTCCACGGACACAGTCGGGATAAAAAGATGTCCCCGCTTCAGACCTCAACATTTATCAGTTTGTAACATTTTTTTCTGTTCTAGTTTTCTTTCGTACATGAAAAGAAGCAAAAACTGCACATGTGCTTCTGCTGCTCTCACTGTGGGAACGGACAGGAAACGGCGCGCTCACTGAAATGAGTCACTAACTCTCACAGAATCCCAACTTACGAGTTCAGATGTTGGTTCAGAACAAACTCACGATTTTACTGCGCTGTCCCATTTTCAGACACTTCAGCACAGATCCTGGTTGGTGTTTCGTCACACGCTGAAATTGTTACTTGATAAATTTGAACATTTCAAATAATAAAAACAAATTACATACATTGAATAAAAATATGCTATCTCAATGCTTCATTTCATCAGGAAACTATCTCCATAGGATATATCCCTCTAACTTCCATCATTCATTTTAATTTTTGCAGCACTAAAAAGGAAACAAGGAGTCAAAACACAAAAAATTAAAGTTCTGGTTAAAATTTCCTGTGAAAGCAACAACACTGTCAGGCGAGCTGCTTTTTAAAACCTGCATGGCTACAGTTACACTGGCCTGTAGGGCCGTAAGGACACATTGATGCATCGATTTCTATTCCTACGATCAAACTCCGTCAATGATAAATGACAAATAATCCTTCTGGTGTGACTTGAATCAATGTAAAATTGTTTTTTTTTAGCAAAAATCGATTGCATTGATACTAAGAATTAGTGTCTCATATTTATCACATCAAAAGTTATGTGGATGTATTTTTCTCAGTGCTGATGGTAAACAGTTGTAAAGGTTACTCCAGGTCATTCTCCTTCGTTCTGCTCGTGTGTGTTGTGTCAGCAGCATCTCTTCAGGTAACGGTGGATCACGGCAGGAAGCAGCAGGAGAACCAGAGACTTTCAGTCGGCGTTTGCGTCCACACGGACTGAATCGAGGCCTTGAACTGAATGTTGGTGGAGTTCAGAGTATCGAGCTTTTCCAGAGTTTGACCTCCTCTACCGCTGCACAGAAACAGGCTTTTTCTTTTCCTCGACTTTTGCCAAAAACATGTTACTATTTTCATTTCTCGTCATTGGATCGTGCTAGCTGAGAACGTACGTTCTTGTATCAACTCGGTGTCAAAACATGTTGTTACAGCTCTAGTTGTTCAGTGAAGTAAGTCTCTGTGTGACAGCATCAAAGGTTCACAGAACTTCCTGTTTGTCTCATAAAGGGAATTTTTAAATCACTGGAAGCTACGGAAAACTCTACCGACTGTCCATAAGCGTCACATCGGAATCTTGCATTTAGAAAATTGACTTTTGTTATTTTTCGATGAATTCCTGTGTGAATCTTTTCTCCACCCGAGTGTAAAGCGTCCGTGTGATGGAACATCAGATTCATGTTACGCAACCTTCAAAGTGTCGACAGCAGCGGTTCCTCATGTTCGTGCAACAACGTGAGCTGAAATAAACCACAAGAGGTTTTCAGAGGAAGTTTTCATTTTTATCCGGTTCATTCAAGTTCATATTTCCTGCTTTACAGTTTAACTTTGGCTCATTGCAGTTACTGGGGGCGTGTTTCAGAGTTTGAATGTTTCAGTGTTTCAGAGACAGACACGGAAGTAGGGGTAGTCAATGGCGACAGACATCGCAGATGGAAACCCCGTCAGTGATGTCTGTCGCCACCATGCACTGTTAGTTTCTGTTTCCTCCTCTGCATTTCTCCTTCTCATTCATCTGACTCTAATTTAAGAGATGAATGTGTGGTTGAGAACCTGTGGGCGGGGCTTCACACGTCTTCTAATCCCCTGATGTTTTGGTAAAGTCATCGTCCCCCTTCAGTGTAGTCACGTCGCCCAACAACAAATCAACAGACAGACGTTAATGATGTTGCTCTTCTGACTTTTGTGTGAGTTTTTGTGTTGAACTTTTGTTGATTTTGTGTTTCTGTGTGACGTCTCTTTTCCATCTCAGCTGGCTTTAGCCATCGCAGATCTCGCCCTTCAGATGGCTTCGTGGAAAGGATGTGTTCACACGCTCATAGAAAAGTAAGATTTCGCCGAACCATCGGAACCTTTTTGGAACATGTACATGCTGTCTGTTGACAGGAAGTGGGAGCAGGGCCGCTGTACCAGTCAGCAGGTCACAGTTAATCTTTGTTTGGTTTAAATTCAGACAGAAAGAAAGAACAAGTTTTTTCAGGAAACACTTCAGCTGAAGTTTGTTAGGTCTCATTTCCTGGTACGACACCTCTCAATATTAAAGTGACCTGTTCTGTACTGAGATGTTCTTGTTCTTTGACACTCTGATTCACCTTTTCATTGCCCCTCCCCCTCAGGTACAACAGTGACATCAGTTCCATGGCCTTCCTCATAGAGATACTGACAGTGCTGCCTGAGGAAGTTCACAGTCGATCACTGCGGATCGGTGCCAACCGTAGGACAGAAATCATCGAGGATCTGGCGTATTACTCGAGCACTGTGGTCACACTGCTGGTGAGAAACCATCCGTGTGTGTCATCGGTCTGTTTTACTCTTCGCCAGCCTCAGTCTGAACTATGCTGTGACATGTGTCTGTCCGTTCCTCCTCTGTGGTCGCAGAGTGAACCACAGTCAGTGTGTGAGACAGCGAACACGTCGGCAGGATGTGCTTATTGACAGCTCATTGGTTGATTTTATTTTTCTGAATGAGTCTAAAAGTTGCACAGCTGTTGTGATTACTTCGGGAGTCCGTCTAGGTAGTCTCCTTTCTAAAAACGGGGATTGATCATCTGCCTTTAAGATTCAATGTTCAGGTCTTTATCAGACGTTAAGGGTCCTCGTGTCCTCTCAGAGAGGTTATTGACCAAAGCAGAGCAGCTCCAATTGGTCTGAAGAGTTGGATGAAGTGAATCATCTCAGAATGATCCGATCATTCCAACATTCATCAGAAACCTGAGAGATGTAGAGTCCGCTCAGTCTTCATCCTCTCTCTGACTCTGTTTGAATTCCTCTTTGGACAAGTTCATCCTTCTCTCTGTGCTTTTATTTCATTTTAGACGACGTGTGTGGAGAAGACTGGTAACGATGAGAAGATGTTCATCAAGGTGTTTCGCTGTTTGAGCAGCTGGTTCAACCTGGGAGTCCTTGACAGCAACTTCATGGCCAGTAACCAGCTGCTCATGGTGCTCTTCCAAGTCCTGGTGAGATTCACACAGTTTCACACACAGGAGCAGAGGTGTGACGAGTGAATTTAGAGTGTGACACACCTGTGTGTGATGAGCTGCTGTTTCCTGATGCTGCTTGTCATGTTTTCCTGTCTCCTCAGCAGAGGGACGAAACCTCAACCAACCTCCACGAGGCGACATCGGACTGCGTCTGCTCAGCTCTCTACGCCATAGAAAATGTAGACACCAACATGGCGTTAGCTCTGCAGCTCTTCCAGGGTGTCTTGACGCTGGAGACGGCCTATCACATGGCTGTGGCCCGAGAGGATCTTGACAAGTGAGGACTCACAGAAAATGGATTCTGTCCAGGGTTCCATGTCAGGGTTATGCGTCACATTTGTGCTTTACTTTTGCCCTCAGAGTGCTGAACTACTGCCGGATCTTCACGGAGCTCTGTGAGACATTTTTGGAGACGACAGTCCGGAGTCCAGGTCAGGGCATGGGAGACCTGAGGACACTGGAACTGCTGTTGATCTGTGCAGGACACCCTCAGTACGAGGTACAGAAACCACCGGGGCGCCTACAGAAGGAGGTCTCTGTTTTCTGCCTGTGGAGATCAGGTCTCTGTGGCCTCAGCCTTCAGATGATAAACCTGCTCTTTGTGTCCGTGTTCTCATCCAGGTGGTGGAGATCTCCTTTAATTTCTGGTACCGTCTGGGAGAACATCTGTATAAAATAAATGACGCCGCTCTGCACTCCATCTTCAGACCGTATATCCAGAGGCTTCTGCACTGTTTGGCCCGGCACTGTCAGCTCGATCCGGATCATGTAAGTCCCCTGATCCAGTCCACACAGAACCACCTCTGACCCGTGAAACCGTCCAGCTGAACTTTGTTAGTTAGAGCTAAAAAAGTTTCAGGTGAAGGGCTGCAGTCTGGCAGTGGATGATTCAAGTCAGCACACATTGTGTTTGGTCGCAGCATCGATCATAAGCTGCAGGAGGTATTGACGGACAGGATGTAAACTTTACAAACTGAGTGTCAAAATGACCACAGATCACAAAACCAGCTGTGACAGAAACACAAAAAGTGTTTCAGTGAGGCTCCAGCTGCTCTTTACGACCGCTGAGCGCGCTGTCAGTGCGTGGTGCACGGATGCCCTGTGGCTCACTGGGATTTTTCTCACTGAACTATGAGCAGCATGCACACGTGACTTCCTGTGACAGTATGTTTCACGTCACAGCTGACAAGCAAAGGCAGCAAAACTTCCACTGCAGTCCTGCAGGTGAAACTTAAGACTCAGTTTGATAGTTTAGCTGAGAAAAGGACAGAAGAGTCAAATGTAACTTGGAGTCCTGCTGAAAATGTTCAGTAAGGCTCCGTTTGTTGTAAAATGAAAACATGCTCCTGTAGAATCTAACGTCAGTTCGACGTGTTTTTTTACCTCTACAGGAGGGAATCCCAGAGGACACGGATGATTTTGGCGAGTTCAGGATGAGAGTGTCGGATCTGGTTAAAGATGTCATTTTTCTTGTTGGATCCATGGAGTGTTTCTCTCAGGTAGAGATCATTTTAATTATTATTCACAACAAAATGCTCGTTTCTGTTTGGTGAACATGTCATTGGAAGCTTTCAAATATCTCAGTGAATAATTATTCTGTGGATGAAACAAATATTTTTGCTACATTAAACAGCAATAGTAAGTATTGAACAGAGAAAAAAAGACATATTTGGGTAGGGCTGCTCAATTAATCGAATTTTAATTGATATCGCAATGTGGTCCACTGCAATTTTTAAATCGCATCTAGGTGCAACTATGTTAACGGAGAACTGTATGTCAAAAATGTTCTTTAATTTAAATGTTGCGGTGCTGCAAAGTTGTCCTAGCGTGCACATCACATTCTACAGACTTCAGAAAACATCATGGTTGGGTAGAGATCGCTGTAATAATCACACTATAATATTGAAATATTTTTTTTAATGAAAATTAGGATAACTCTTTCAAAAGTTAAAGTTCGTCTAATGTTGCAGTTCATATCACAATCACAATATCAGTGCAAATAATCGCAATTAGATTTTTTTTCAGAATCATGCACGCCTATATTTGGGCTTCAGAAAACAGATCTGAAGGTTGAAAGCTCGAAGGTTTTTTAATGGCAGGTGTGTCTTCATCGGTCGCTTTGTTTTGTTAACAAAAGTGGCGTTTCCTGCAGAAAAAGTATCCAGTAATATTTGTCAGATAAGACGTTTAGTGTGTTTTAAGTGCAATGCTACATTTTTGGTTTTCAGGAAATCTTTTCTGAAAGGCCAGACAAAAACCTTCATGATGAAGAATTCTTTTTTAGAAGGGGACAGGCAGTAAAAATGTCTTGGTGGTGTTCTTCCTTCATTTGGGCTGATTAGCGTGTGAGAGCGGAACCTTGCCGCAGACGAGCGGTACCAGCGTGAACTTTAACCGAGAGTTATGACCTTGACTTCTGTGACCTTTGACCTCCAGCGGATGAGTCGGTCATTAATAAAATCCGAGCTGTTTGGGGGAAGGAACTGTGTTCATTGTCCGATGACTGATGACGTTCTCTGTCCGTTCTCAGTTGTATTCCACTTTAAAAGAAGGGAACCCTTCCTGGGAGGTGACGGAGGCCGTCCTCTTCATCATGGCTGCCATTGCAAAAAGTGTTGATCCGTGAGTATCTGTTTTTCTTCATCATCTAGGAGCAGTTACAGGAAGTGTGTGAGGTTGCCTTCACTCTACATGCTTTAAGGGACCCATCTCGGATAAGAATCAGAAATGTGTCAGCGGGAGAAAGCTTGTGGATTCGGATAATCTCAGATCCACTCAGGCGTCACGCGTATGTGGAAATAAATCTGCTGCTGACGCCTCTGTCATGAAGCGGACAGGTCGGATGTGATTTGTCACTGTGAGTTGTACATAGGGCTGTGTATTATGTATTATGACGATAATAGATTGTGAGAGATTAGAACGTGTCCACAATCCGCCTTTACATACAGGTCGTTACATCGTCCGTCAGTGTACATTCTATCTGCTGCAGTTCTACGCTCAGACACGCAGCACATTTTTCTCGAATCACGCTGTTTGCTCTGTTACTCCGTTCAGTCACACGCCTCTCGTAAAGACACGCACATAAACCGAACATAGCAGACATGTGGCGTCTTCTTCTCTCCCCTTCCACAACGTTAGTCTGTAAAACAAAACGAGTCAGGGTCGAGTCTGCTTATGTTAATTTAGCGTTAACTCGTTTGAGGAGGGGCAGCTCGGCCTTTTCTGTCATTGACAACGGTCTGTATAAACATTTTTGCTGCACTGTATCAGTCGTGGAGGTCCGAGACAGGCTTGATGACTTGACGACATCGTGTCCGCGTGAATAAAATCATCTGCTGGTCGGTTAAGTCACAAACAGCCACAGCTGGGACGTTAGCATTAGCTAGTAATGTTAGCGTCAGGAGAAGGCGGGGCTTGTTATTTCTTGTCCTAAACTACAGCAGCATAATGGTCATCTCTGCTCTGGATCTCCTGTAGAAGTCCAAGAAACGTTGGAAAACGTCACCACGTCGTGTCTGTGCTGGTAAAATAATCCTGCGGGGATAAAGTCGTGTTGGAGGAGCTCAGTGTGTTCGCGCACGGCTCCGTTCTGACCGCCATGTCTGATACAGAATCCTCAGCATGTCAGTGACGTTGGAGCTGGACACTGACACTGACACAGTGTCATTCACCTAAAGAGTTTTTTTTTTTAAATATATGTCAGTTTTTTACTTTTACAGAGCCTGAAGTTAGTTAATAAAACACATTTACTCTACATGTAATTCTTACAGTTTAATAATTCGTAAATCAAAATGAAATCATTTTGAGGAACCAGGAACCAAATAAAAGCCGACCATGTGTTGGTGAGCTAAACTGTGGCTCTGAATGTGCCGTGACTTGTAAGAGTCTGAACCAACATGAATGACTAAAGAATCGTGATACAGTTGAGATCGTTATTCTGCCATAAAGAAATCGTGATATGATATTTTTGCCATATCGCTCAGCCCTAATTGTACATCATTGAAAATGTGATATTTCTGCATATTAGTGACATAAATGCTCATGCAAAGGAGAATGTGCACTCTGCTGAAATTAGACACAACGACGGGAAAGTGCAGCTGATGATGGGGGCTGAACAGACATTGACCAAAAGTTCACCGTCACAGAGACGGCGAGAGACGGTGAAATACAGCGTGAGCACTGGAGAGGCCTTTTTTTTCCTAACTTGGCGTCTGCTGGTTCACTCCGTCATACTGACAGCTAGCCAAACCCTCGTATGTGATGTGGGCTGTTTCAGAGGCTCAGTCAATGTAAATGCAGATATCAGATGTCACTTTAAAGGTCGACGTATGCAGGCTTTCACAAAATGGAGCCCAGGCGTCACGACCTGAAGTGTAAAAGCAGGCTGCTGCTGTGACATTCTCCCTCATTATTACCTGATCACCTGCTCTGAATGAGTCCAATAAAACACTGGTCAGTATAGTTGGAGTTTGAACGGCTTCCTCTGGCTCAGTTTGTGTTT
>JAQLOL010000015.1:22171251-22184218 GCA_029783665.1 Naso thynnoides | reverse complement strand
CAAAATTAGGCTGAACATCCAGCTTACATCCAGCAAGAAAAGTGCCAGTTGCACTTAAAAAGAGACTCAGGGAAAAGCTAGACTCTTTGATAACTGAAGGGAAACTTAGGAAAATAGAAGAGCCCACTGAACGGCTTAAGTCCCTGGTCATTGTTGAGAAACCTAATGGGGATCTGAGATTGTGCAAAGATCCTAAAGATTTAAATAAGGCAAGCCAACGTGAACACTACAGGCTTCCAACTAAGTCAGATATAACAAGTGCAGTGAGCGGAGCGTGCTGCTTCTCTAAACTAGACGCTTCATCTGGGTTTTGTCAAAGAGTGCTTGGTGAGGAAAGCTCTCGGCTGTGCACATTAAGTACCCCTTTTGGACGACATTGCTTCTTGAGACCTCCGTTTGGAATCAGCTCCGCCCCTGAAGTATTTCATAGGACATTGCAGCAACTCTTTGATGGAATTGAGCGGGTGGGTGTTTTTATAGATGATGTTTTCGTCCGAGGCAAAACAAAGGAGGAGCATGATGAGAGGCTGCGCAGAGTTCTCACTCAGGGGCAAAGGTCAGGTCTAAAGCTAAACAAAAACAAAAGCCAATTTGGGGTGAGGGAAATAAGCTACCTGGGAGAGTACAGCCGGATCTAGAGAGGGTCAGGGCAGTTGCTGAAATGCCTGAACCACAGGACAAAAATGACCTGCAGAGAGTCTTAGGCTTGGTTAACTACTTGGCAAAATTTGTCCCAAACCTTTCAGCTAACACTGAAGCACTGAGAAGTCTGCTAGAGAATAACACTATGTGGCAGTGGATGCCAGAGCGTGCAAAAGAATGGGTTTGGCTAAAGAACAGTCTAATCAGGGAGCCAGTCTTGGAATTCTATGATCAGGACAAACCGTTAAAGGTGTCCACTGATGCATCCAAAGCCGGCCTAGGAGCTGTGCTGCTTCAAAAGCACGACACAGAGTGGTATCCTGTCACGTATGCATCTCGCACAATGACTGGTGCAGAAAGAAATTACGCACAAATTGAGAAAGAGACATTAGGGGCTGTCTATGGCTGTGAAAAGTTCCATGAATATGTTTGTGGAAGAACAGTAACACTGGAAACTGACCATAAACCGCTAATAGCAATTTCACAGAAGTGACTGGGTGACGCGCCACCACACATTCAACGCTTAACGCCAAGGCTTCAGAAATATGATGCTGACTTTGAGTTTAAGCCAGGAAAACACCTAGTGGTGGCAGATGCATTGAGCATAAGAGCACTACTGAAGAAATGGTACAAATCCATGTAGACTCTGTCAGAGCACGCATGCCAGTGTCAGACAGAAAATGGTCAGAGATAGCCAAACAGAGGCAAAGGGATGAAACTTTAAAAAGAGTCCTGGAACAGATAAACCCACCAGGCCAAGTTAAACTGGACAAGCCATACCCACACTGTAAGGGGAACTGTCAGCGTTAGACGGTGTTCTTCTAAAAGGCACCAGGGCTGTCAGATTAGTGCATGAAGGACATCTAGGAATAGAAAAATGCAAGAGACGTGCATGTGATGTATTATATTGGTCATACATGAATAGAGACATCAAGACCTTCGTCCAGCGCTGTGACACTTGCCGGCGCCATAGATACCAACGGCCCAAGGAGTCGATGAGGCCACACGACAAGCCTCAGGAGCCGTGGAGAAAGGTTTGGATGGATCTTTTTCATCTTAAAGGCAAAGACTACCTGGTAGTCATAGATTATCATTCCAACTACCCAGAATTCACGTGTCTGAGTGACACGACTGCTGAGAGAGTTGTGACACACAAAAGCAATCTTTACACGCCACGAGATTCCCGTTACTGTGATAAGTGACAGTGGACCAGAATTCTCGAGCCAATGCTTTAAGGACTTTGCAGAAAAGTATGGTTTTGAAAAAAATGTGACCTCGAGCCCTCTCTATCAATGGATCAGCAGAGAAGGAAGTACAGATTGTGAAACGTATTCTGAAAAAAGCAGCAGAAAATGCAGAAGGTCCACACCTTGCTGTCCTGAACTGCAGAGCATCACCACTGGAGGATGGACTTTCAGAAAAGAGAGCTCAGGACCAGACTTCCTGCAGCCACATACCAGAGGGAAAAGTATGTGACAACATGTCCAGATGTGAGACAGACTGAACTGCTCTGGGCCCACTCTCACAGGAGGACATTGTAAGGGTGAGACGTGATGGGCAGTGGGGACCACCAGCTAAGGTGGTCGAGGAGACAACACCTAGATCGAGTCATCACAGAGCACGGGACGCCAATGTGGCGGGACAGAAGGCACCTGCTCAAAGTGCCTCAGAAAGAACTCATGGACAATGACACAAATGACATGTCAGACATTTCAGACCAAGCCTGACCTGAGACAGACAAAGACACACCAGCTGATGTCACACAGGGTCAAAGACCCTAAAATGTTAGTAAATTGCGAATTTGATTTAAAAGGAATTATTTCTTTTGTAAAATATTTCAGTTTAAGCTGTGAAATACAGGAACAAGAACTGATTTATTTACTGAAGAAATGATTTAAGTTTAAAGTTGTATAAAAAAGACTTTAAAAATAAGGGATAATGTATTGAGATGTAATGATCAGTGTTACCACTAGTTGGCACCGGTTGCCTAGCTGAGGTGTATGCAATAAGAAAGTGTGCAGTTGGCAAAAAACTTCGTCAGTCCGTCTCAAATACCTGTGGACCCAAAGACTCGTCCATCAACACGGCCAGTCGGCACATCAGCCTGTTGTTTGTTTTAAATACTTGAATTTGATTACGCAACAGCTTTAAATAAATGTTCATGGGTTTTCCTTTTTTTCCCCCATGGTATGGAAACTGGTGTCGAGAATCGTGGAAATTTACCGGTATTGATATTGACTGCTGAATCTTTGGCGTCGCTGTTTTCATAGAATTGGTTTTTTAAATAAAAAAACCCATAAAACAACATCAGACTTGAAGTTGTCTCAACACAAAACGTTGCCGAAGGACAAAGCAAACAGCAGCACAAAGTCTCTCAGCCCCAAAGCTCATCAGTCTTTGAGTCAGCGATGTTCAGCTTTTAGGCAGCATTGTTGTTGGAACAAAAGCTGAGAGGGACAACGAGCCGAGAGTCTGAGAGGCCGTAAAACACCAGAGTCAGAGACACTGTGGACAGAACATCAGTCCAGAGACGTTGTCAAGTGTCTCACGCCTTTGTGTGTCCCTCACAGGGCAGAGGGGAGCCCAGCGGGGTCAAAGGTCAAAGAGCGAAGGGCCGTACTGTGACCGATCAGATAGTTTGTGTTTACAAAGAGCGACAGACGAGGCCTCTGCGAGTGAGACAGGAAGCAGTGACACAGCGAATTATATCAGTTTGATACCATAAACAAGACAAACTGCTGCAAAATGAAGTGAAAATGAAAATAGTGTGTGTTGCACTTGTAGCTAATTAAGTTTTTATTAGACAATAAATCAGAATTCATAGGAACTTAAAAAATCATTTGGATTAGAAACCACTGAAGGTCACTGATGTGAATGTTTGTCATCACAAACAAGCAGGTGAACAGATGAAGCGCTGAGCTGCCGACGGTTCCTTCAGATTCAGGATGTCGTCTCTGCCCTCCCAACGCCGCATTCTTAACTCCAGAAACTCTTCAGCGAGGACGCTTACGTAACAGCTCATTTTAAATCTTATCTGAGATGCCGTCAGGGAACATTTTTCTGTAAAACCAAAAAATCCTGAACGTCACCTGAAACTCAGATAAGATGATTGGAGACATTTCTGTGAGGATTTTCTGCTTTTGATCTTACGGAGACATTTTATCACTTGTACTCTGCTCAGACCCTGTAATGTTTAAAAACATTAGCGTGTCTGAACTGTAATTGGTGCTTCTCCCCTCAGTGTGTGTGTGTGTGTGTGTGTGTGTGTGTGTGTGTGTGAGTGTGTGTGTGTGTGTGTGTCGGGCTTAATAGCCTCCGCAGGGACGTGGATCCCAGGCAGGAAAAGCTGTTTCATTATTCATGGGTGCTGTTGGCAGCTTGCTGGGCGACGGAGCTCAGACGAGGCTTCGCTGCAGTAATCACACCAATGCATCAAAACACAACATCCCTGACACAAAACTTCCCACAATCCTCCAGTGTTCAGCATGTCAGCAGCTTCATTTGTTGATGTCAGATCATGTTTATCCACAGTCGTCAGCAAACAGGGAGTCTGTTCTCACGGCGTCTTCTCTTCTTGTTTTTGGTTCGTTTGGAGTTTGTGCGACTCTGCTGAAAACCTACAGAAGCTTCTCGTCTGTCGTGACGTCTGTTTGCGTGAAAGTGTTTTCGTTTGTGCCTGTGAACAGCTGAAAAAACACAAAGTCAGTTGGAAGGTAAAGTAGTTCTTGGACAGAAAGATGAATGAACGATTCATGCGTTAAAAAAGTCAGATTTAATGTTGATGTGCATCACAGGTAGAATCAGACGTTAACTTAATAATTATTTGAATAACATTACAGTATACACACTGTCCAATAATATTATAACAGTCAAAAAAAAAGAAGAAGTGGCTCATAACATCTGTGTTTCCTTTCATGAACAATTAAAGCTCATAAAAAGAGAGTTTTTTACAGATTACTGAACATTTTAAAGAATAGAACGCTGTGAGAGGACTAATCTGAATTATTTCTCTGTTTTGTCATGAAATGATTTGACGGAAAATCATCTGGCACATAAACATCAATATTCTGTCGCTGTGTTTGTTTCCGTGCAGATAAAAAAGGTTTAAAACACTTTCTGTCAAAATAAAAACATTTCTGCACCAAATCTGAGAGTTACAGTATCTGTCATCTTATTCATCTGATCGTTAAACTCTGCAGAGCGTTTAAAGTGTCCAAACCCTGTTGACAGTAACAGTGTGTACACCTCGAGCGGTAACGTGCAGAGCAGATTCACAGAAGAAGAACGGAGCTGGAGGTCATGTCTAATGAAACAGAAAGGCATCCAGTTCGCTTCGCCAAAACTCTGTCTGAACAATGGCTGACATACTTTCCTCCCGGCTCCAATCGGTTGAGTTTTCGCCAAGTTTTCACAGTAATTACACCCTCGCCGATGATGTGTTGAGTCCGGCCACGCCCCTCCAGGTGTACCTGCAGACTGGCTGCCTGAACAATGCAGAGATGAATCATGTCGAGATTGGAAAGTTTTATTCTTTGAGGAAATAGGAAGAGTTCTGAAGACTGTGTTTGGACATGCAGAGGGACACACACACACAGAGACAGACACACAGACACACACAGAGACACACACACACACAGACAGACAGAACTGACAGACACACAGACAGACACACACACACACACACACACACACAGACACACAGACACACACACCGCCTTCCTGTAGATCCTCTTTCGCGTCTTCAGTTTGTCTTTCATGCTGCTCACATAAACGTAGTTCAGGTCTGAAAAACAAAACATATCAGCTGTTTGTTGTTTTTTCCATGATGATGTCAGACATGCTGTTCCTGCGTCTCATCACACATCTACACTCACTTTTTATCTTGTGCTATTCAAGTTTTATTTTCTTATGTCATTTCAGAAACTTTAAAACAAGTGAAGTTCGGTCGTGTTGGTTTTTTCTTCCACGTGCTGGAATGACTTGAACGTGCTGCTGTGAGTTTGTCCACAAAGAAATCTTGAGCCAAAAAAAAGAATTATCATCAAGCTTAAGACGCGATCTGTGAAACTGAGTCACATGCAACGACGTCAGAGTGCGCTCAGCGGTTTTTCCCAACACAAACACCGTACTGATCAAATCAGACTCCAGACTTCAGTTTGGTCTCTGGCTCCTTTTCTAAAAAGTGCAAATGCGCACCAGTGGTTTTTCTCAAATGACACATTTAAGGTAAAATATTTTAAATATAGTGAGACAGAAGTCATGAAGTCACAGTCTGGTCTTCACACGTGTCATCAGTTTGATTTCAGGAGAATGATCCCTGGTAGCTCACAGATTGAAGAGTGTCAGTGATCAGACGTTCACCTGTGAATGTCGGTCCATTTTTCAACTTGTGCTCCGGAGGATCAACTGCAACAGATCAAATGATTCAGTAAATTAAAAATAAACTGTCATCACGTCACTTGTGCAGAAACTTTCCAGCACATGAACACGTTCTCACAGGTTCCTCTGAACCAGCTCCGGAAGTCCTGAAGCGAAGCCGCTCGTTTTCTTTTCCTCTTTCCACCGTCGTCCAGCCCTTCAGGAACTTTGTAACATTTTCCTGAAGAGGAAACAAAACAGCTCTGTGAGCCGTGAGAACACGGCGACGCTCTTCCAAACATGACAGTCATGCAGCTCACCTGGTTTCAGGGGTTTCTCCTCCCCGAGCACAGCGTACAGGTCGTGCAGCGCCCACACGTTCACCTGAACCAACAAAACCAAAACTGAAATTACTCCGTAAATCAGGTTTGACGTTAGAGGCGGTTTGGCCAAACGGTTAAATGTTTGGAGATGTTTGGAGAAATGTTACAAGAAAAACAGGTAATAGGTTGTAACTTTATGAAAATGAAGTGATATGTAAAAATACTATTTTTATTGAGTGGGAAAATTTTCTCCTAAATTGAGAAAGAAGTTGTAATTTTTGGTTTCTCCACTGAAGATGAAGGAACGTACGGCAGGCACGGCCTCGTCCCTCCTCACTTTGTCGTGTTCGAGCTGCCGCCTGTCTCGGATCATCCTGCCGTCACTCGGAGCCTGACACAGTGAAGACAAACACACACGAGAACATTCAGCTGGAGACGGTGAGGAGAAACCAGTACTGATCACGCTCACATCTTCTGCTTCTGTTCAATGACTCTGAAAGGAAATGTCACAAAGCCGGCGTCACAGATTCACTTCCATCTGACGGGCGAATCAAAGACGAGAGCCGCCAGAATATTTACGTCCTCCAGAACAGCTGACTTTTTCCACATTTCCAAAAAGATTTGGGAAATTTAATTTAAGTTAGGGAACCTGATATGTTTGTTTTATGTTTCTGATTTTTGTTAACAGTGTGAAAAATGTTCAGAAAGAAAAATCCTAAACACAGAGAGGACAGAACGCAGAGGAGACGTCTTTCAGCAGCAGTCTGCTGCCGTGTGAGCAGCTCCGACGCTGCGACGCTTGTTGTTAGAAAACCAAACTGACAACAGTTCAGCTCCGCGGGGCTGTAGCACATGTAACCATCCACCAGGGGGCGATGTGGTTACAGAGACAAATGTCCTTCAGGCCACAGACACACTGAACACACACCTGGTGTCTGTCCACGTGCTCCTCTGCCTCCGGCTGCAGCTCCACGCTGACGTCGTCTACAGGAAGGAAGTCATCCACTGCATCACCTGCGTGATCTTCAACATCAGCCTGAGGTGGAACCACAGCGGCTGGAGACGACAAATTTCAAAACATGTCAAAAGAGGAATGTCTCAATTCGTTTTGTCATCAGGGACACTTGGCTTGAGTTGTGTGTCGTTTGTGGAGAAGCACCGTGCTGCTGCTGAGAGTCTGCAGGACGTCCGCCCCCCCGGAGTGTGGAAGCAGCTGACGAGAGCAGGATCAGGTCGCCGTCTCCTGGGATGAACGTGTTGATCCGGAAGTCTTTCACGCTGCCCAGGATCTCCCCTTTCACACTGACACAAACAGACGGAGCCTCTGCAGCGCGCGCTCACACGTTAAAACACGTTTTCATGCAACATTTGGATCAGTTGTCGTATCACGTTAACATCGAGAGACAAAAACAGAAACAGGAATTCAGTTCAGTGTAACCAAAAGTTTTTAGAGCTTCTACAAGCTGTCGGAAAAATGTTTCATGCATCGAGAATAAACCTCGACATCTGTTTCCAAAACAAACTGAGACAAATGTCGTCACTGTTCTGAATTATTCGTGTATAAACGGAACATCTGAAGTGACGGCGGCGAGTCGGTCCAACTCACCTGATGAGAGGAAGTTTGAGCTTCTCTTTGGTTTCCAGAGGAATCAGAGACTCAGGAGGAAGAGGAGTCACTTTGGCTGTCTGCGCATCAAACACACCACAGGTCAGCAAACTACATGTGCGCACAGGTGAGTGTGTGTGTGTGTGTGTGTGTGTGCGTGTGTGTGTGTGTGTGCGTGGGACTGACCACGACCGTGCTGGAGTCGACCTTTGAGTCGTCTGAGACGTCGAGTTCCATTGGAGTGAACTGAAGGAGACAAACAGATGAACGTTAGGCTCAGGGATTTCCTGCACTACCCAGAATGCCTTGTGGCAGCTGGAGAGAGAATCGGTGTTACCGCTGAATGATGCAGGCGTCAGAAACCCATTAAACACGTTATATTAATGTGTGAGCTTCATGTGAATTGGTTTTTATTTATACGAGCGAGTTTGCAAAATCAAACCAGTTGTTGTAAACATGAAGGCGACAGCGCGGCTCAACACACACACACACACACACACACACACACACACACACACACACACACACACACGTTGGATTCTATTATTTTAAAAAGAAACAACTCAACCAAACTTGAGTCTACATCCTGTAAGCTGATGTCATCAGTCTGCAAAGGTAACGTCGTGCACTTTGGAGGCTTTGGCTGTTTTATTTATCTGATCTTTATATGTGTGTAACTTTGTGGTGTGTGCAGTTCTTCCCTCGTACCGCAGCATCATCTTCATCATATCGGCCGCTCGCTGCCCCATCTGCATCGTCCTCCTGAGACGCTGCCGCCTGTTTGTTTCGCCTGTCAGAAGCAAACATGAGAAAAAGGTCACGGTCTAAATCCTCCCAGATCACAAGCGTGCGTCCAGAGCCGGAGGATGGTCTTACCTCTTGTTTTTCTCGTTGATGTACTCCAGAGTTTGGTACACCAGGCTGTGCAGGAGCTCCACCTGAAACAGTGACGACCAACGACATGAGCACATTCACCACGTTCACCACGTTCACATCGCTGGATTTGTCCTCTGTTGTTCATGAACCTTTTTGCTGTAGATGCAGGCGGATCCCTGAATCAACAGAGCTGCTTCTGCAAAGTTCAGTCTGATGTTCCCTCCGTCGAACGTGATGCACATGTCATCCAGCTGCCAGCACAGAGAAACACAGACAGCTCAGAACGGTGGAGGTTCTCCTGAGGACACTCGCAGAAATATCAGACTCTGTTCCTCGGATTAAGTCAAAGATTTATGGTGGAGTTTACTTCTTCTAAGTAGTCGTTCAACTCTGAAGCCACGTCGATGTCCCAGTTCTTGGTCAGCTCTCTGATTGGCTGCAGCAGGTGAGCAAATCTGCTCTCTGTGGACTCCATGATGACGTCACCGCGAACGCAGCAGCGCTGGAGACGTCACAACAGAAGCACTGCACGGAAAATGTCTTTACAGCAGAAGTATGAAGGGAACATGGGCAGAAACTGCAACATTTTTAACATTTCACGGTTTTTATGTGTTAGATTACAAAGCACTTAAGTTACAGTGTGACGTGTGGAGCAACGCTACACAGCCAATGTGAAGCCAATGTTCACTCTGCAGGAGAGCCCACGGGTGGATCACTGAAGGCAGGATTCATGACACTTAAACTGTCATTATGTTCGGAGTTTGGCTGTTTTAAAAAGTGGCAGTAAAACAAAACGTTTCCTCTGTGACACTTTGACACACGTCACCTGGGATTTACTCACAAACTGAAGGTTTCCATGAGCGAATAAACGAATGAAAAAAGGGCCTCGAACGTCAGAGTGCCACCAGGGAAACACACACTCACACACACACACACACACACACACTCACACACTCTCACACACACACACACACACACACACACACTCACACACACACACACACACTGACGTGACGTTGCCTTCTCGGGATCGCACGAGATTCTGGCTTGCTGGTCGTGAGCGCGCGCCGGTGTTTGAACAGGTAGTGACGTAGGGCCGGCTGCTCCGTGTCAGCGGCCGTTGGCATGACAACAGACACGAACAGGCTGATCAAAGGGAAGGTGTTCTCATTACGTCGCTCCGCTGAAGAAGCGGCAGACGGCGGAGGGCGGGGTCATTCACTGCAGTTCTGACGTCATCCAGGTAGATACATCACCTGAGCCTGCTGGGACAGAGCAGGAAGTTCTTAACCAGCACGGCTCTGCTAACCTCAGTGACACGTGACCTGCCGCCGCCGGTCCAAACTGTGGAACTTCTGCCCACAGTGGGAAACCCAGCGGCTCCCGTGTCGGCGCCCTGCGAGAGGAAGACCGCTCTTCGTCTGTCTGAATCCACTCTGCTCCTCACTCTGCCGCTCAGCCAGCCTGAAGCTGCTCGTGTGCGTTGGGAGCGGTCACAGGCGGAGACTGACCACGCTCTTCGCCTCATCAACTCACTGCCCGTGACCGCCAAGCGTTAAAAATACTCCATGAGAAATGCTGATGTGCTTCTTCTTCTGTCCGAGAGAATGAGTGAAACACGCACAGCGCCACTTCGCCAGTGCAGCCCCCATAGTGGTCAAAGGTGGGACTGCGTCCGTACTGTTCCCTGTGACAGGACTTCGTTTACGCGTGATAATGTAGAACGAGTTCCTGCTCCATCCGTGTGTGCGTCACATTCTCCGTCTGGCTCGCCGTATTCACTGTTTTCAGCGTGGGCGAGTCAGTCGGCTAGCTCCTGTTCGAGTCACATTCCAAGCAGCCATCTTTCACTCAGTCACTCTCAGTTTTCAAATGAAATGCAAAGAACTGCTGCTGTGCTTTGATTTATGTCAAACTAAACTGAACAAGTTTTGGTTTTCAGACTTCTGATCAGACAAAATAAGTTGTGATGTCACAACTTGTGACGATTGTGGACTTTAAGAGAATTGTGGAAAATAATCTTTTTATGTGTTTGCTGATCAAACAATCTAGAAAATCAGCTGCAGATCAAAATCAGTATTTTTTGCACCTGCGGTAGTTGTGTGGCGTTACGTGGAAAGTTTCCCATCATACTGCGTTTACGTGTGTTTACGTGTGTTAACGTGTGTTTACGTGTGTTTACGTGTGTTTACGTGTGTTAACGTGTGTTTACGGGTGTTTACGTGTGTTTACGTGTGTTTGGAGCGTGCAAAGCTTCAGTAACGTGACAACAACGAGGCCAACGACAGATGAAACGTGTGCAGTCTGGTGTGATGCCCAGAGGCTGAGCTTAACCACACACCACGTTTTAAAAGAGTGTTTGTGCTTCTCGTGTGATTCAGCACATTTAATTTGCCGTCCTTGTTTTTATAGCTGTTATCTGCACTGTAATGCTCTAATTACTCAAGTGTTAATGCAAAGTCTGGAGCCAAGTTTTTCTCATGAGAGTTTTCATTTCATTTATTTGTTTATTTCGGCGGGACCGTGCATATTTATGAACATATAAAAAAAATGTGCCGGACTTGGCACAAGTGCTGAGAGTTTCGAGAAGCCGGATCGTCTCGAACCACCTGAGCTGGGAGTTTGTGAAACTTCTCTCAGCTGACAGCAGTCGTGTCTGCATGCTGCATGTTTTCACGTCCACAAGTTGTCAAGCATGAGCACTAAGAGGCTGCACATTTACAGGTTTTCTGGTTGTTAGAGGCTGATGGTGATGAAGTCTCGAATTAGTGCCGAAGCTGTTGATGGGGCGATCATGTCCGTGAGCAGTTTTATCAGCGTAACCCCGGGAATCCACCGAAACACCCCGTACATATCGTTTGGTTTTACTAAATCACCTTCGCCAGCAATGACGTGTGCGCGTGCCAGCCATGTTTTCTCACCTGAGCCAGGGAGCCAAAACAACGATGGTTAGGAGGATGATGCTATGGTGAAGGTTGTGCACCTAACTCGCACCAAACCGTGAGGACCAAGGTTTGGTGATTGGCTCTTGGCAGAAGGAGGCAGGAAATGTGTCATACAGCTGTCAGAGGGAGCCCAAAGTAAACTTATGCTTCATCACATGACACATTTTTTAAGTGTTGCCAGACAAAAATGACATAATTTCGACAGTCGTGTACCTGAAGAGTTTTGTTGTGTCGCGGATATCGTCATATTTTGTTGCATCATGAGATTGGGTAGTGGGCTTGGGCGATAGGGCGAATATGTTGCCATTCGGTGGTTGGATGAGCCATTGACAGTGTCTTGTTTTTACTGGCCAATATTTTGCGTTAGTATCGTTTTCTATGTGTTTTTTGTATGTTTATTTTGCAGTTGTAACGGTATGCCTCTTCAAGAATTAAACTCTGCAAATAGCCGGATTAAAAATACAAAGCATGCCTGACTTAATGATCTGCCACGGGTTAACGTCAATCCAGAGAGGGGCTCGGCACGTTAGTGTCGGTGTTATTTGCATAAATGTTTAACATTTCTCATGTTACCAACGATGCAGAATCATCCTCGTTGTACGATGACATATTTTACGATGTCCGCTGCCAGCTTCTCCATCGGAGGAGTAACTCCAGGAGATTCTCTTAGCCGGAGCGAACGGTGAGAGCAGCTCTCCTCAGCGCTCACAGCTCTCCTCAGCGCTCACAGCTCTCGTGTCCTCGCTGAATTCCTCTTTTACTGCCCGCAGCAGCTTCATGTCAGACGCTCGTATGACTCTAACGTTACGTCTTGGTAAACATTCCGTCATTTTATCTGGTGTCCGGGTAACGTTAACGTCACTCTATCAGCTGATAAGCTAGCTGCAGCTATAAGCTTGTAGTGTGTGGGGTGATGTGGATGCGTTTTTTTCCCAGAGTTCTTTGCATGTGTTCGTTTCTGTTGAATCTAATGTGTTCTGATTGATTCAGAGTTCATGATGTGTTTAGTTAAGTTCGTGTGTTCTTGCTAAGTTTAAACTCATCTTTTATTTCTACACCATGAGCGACAGTGGCAGTGGGACTTCCCTTCTGTTCTACTCTTACATAAATGTGAGGACTGTAGAGTGATTTACATGGAAATTGCTTTTCTATCGCTAATATTTTGCCTGTCGCATACATGTTGCGTGACGATGCTCCATGGGCATTTTTTGACACAT
>JAQLOL010000015.1:22150940-22162035 GCA_029783665.1 Naso thynnoides | reverse complement strand
CCCCCCCCCCCCCCCCCCCCCGTGGCTGGAGAAGGGCAGGAGCAGCTTTGCAGTTGGGGGGTGTTTTCCCCACTGGCCACAAGGCGGCGACACGCCCAGCATTAGCATTAGCATTAGCATTAAGCTAATGGTTCTGATGTGAAGACAGTGAAGAGTGAAGCTGAGATGAGCAGCAGCTGCTCAACGCCGCTTGAGGCAGAGTGACGGAGCTCAAAGGTTCCTTTGTCATGTTTGAGCTGTGATGACGACACGCTGCATCACTTCCTGTCGACCCCTCACTTGACACTCAAAGATCATGGCGTGTAAAAACAGTCCCACGAGGCTTTAAGGTTCAAACTTGAACTGACTGTAACCGTGCAGCCGCTTCACTGAGACTTTGAGCTGGAAACTGAAACGCTCGTGTGCAGGCAGGACGTTCATGAACTCGTCACTCGCTCTTTTTCTCCTGAACAGTGCTTTTATTTTTTTTCCTGATCCTGTCTGAGCCTCACTTCCCAGAATCCCTCTGACTTCCTGGTAAAATCTCTGCAGCAAGGTTAGACAGTGTGTGTGTGTGTGTGTGTGTGTGCGTGTGTGTGTGTGTGTGTGTAGTAGGTTACAATAAAGCTGATTGGTTCCTGCAGGGGGATACGGGTGACTGCAGCAGCAGATGGACTCACAGTCAGTCAGTGAACATGGAAACAAGAGCGTCCTGAGGAAACGTGATGTGCCTTCTCCTCTGAATCTAAAAATGAAACGAGTGTTTACGGCTGTGACACGGCGAGCTCACTCACACCTGTGAACTTCCACTGAGCAGAGAACCTGCAGACTCAACTCAGGGCTGAAAAACTCACAAGCCTTCGGACAGATGTGCAGCTCAGAGCTGGTAGCACGGAACATGCAGACTGATGGTTACCTGACAGAGAGGATCAGGTGGGACTCAGCGGTAACATGCAGTACTTCAGTACTTCTTCAGTACTTCGGTACTGTGTACTCTCAGCTCTGAGCTGCTGCTTCAACCTGGAAAAACGTGTTTTTGTTTCTGTTTCAGTGGAAACAAACCAACACACGTCCCATCAGTCAACGTCCATGTAAGGACTTCCTGTGGCAGCTGCTGACATCATCGTCTGACCCACATGACCTCACACGTGTCACTCTGGTAAACATGAAACTGTTTACTCCAACATCATGTGGTCCTAATCAACCACACACACACACACACACACACACACACAGGAGCCTGCAGTGGAAGTAGTACTCTTATACTTTACTTCAGTATTAATACTACAGTGTGAAATCAGTGAAGGTGTGTGCAAAATGTTCTGCAGTGCAGCTTAATAATCATGAGCTCATCTTCATCGATCGTCATTCATTGGTTCGATGACGTCATGATCGCAGTGATATGAAGTACATTTACTTTGTGACCTGTAGTATTTATACCACACGCTTCAAACCAGTCAAACCGCCGCCTGCCTCCTCCTCTGTGACCGCAGCACCTTCTGCATGGAAGGCATCCACGTGGTTTTGTGTGCAGATGTTCTCCAGCTGTGCTCCTTTCAGGCTGCAGCGGTCACACCTGGATTCACCTGTGGCTCCTCCACGTGACGCTCAGAGTGGAAACTACAAATGTTTGAGATCAGAACAGAAAAACAACAAAATACTCGATAAAATGGAAAAAAAGACCATGAAGGACACGTGACAACAGCAGCTGCACGTTCACCGCTCTGACCAGCAGGGGGCGGAAGAACGTCATGAATGTCAGGAGCACGCCGTGAATCTGCAGGTTTGCACGTGACGTCACGACAGAGAGGAACACACAGAAACATGAAGTCACTGAGAAAGAGACTCCACACGCCGAGGAAGTACTCACAGTGAAAGTACTCATTCAGTACTCAGGCTACTGCATTGTTACTTCATGAAGCCTAGTCAGGGCAAAGTACTGCAAGTATTTAAAGTACTTCATATGAAGGCCTATTACGTCATTCCATCCAGAATCATTGCGCTCTGAGTTTCCTTTACTCTGATTTTTTTTTCTTTTTTTGAGTACATGTACTTAGTTACTTCTCGTTACTGTGTGGTCGCTGTTTCTCCGTGTTGAAAGACTCCGGCTGGTTTCCAGTAACTGCACACGGGGCCCATGAGGCCCGCTGAAGATGAGGAGGAGGAGGAGGAGGAGGAGGAGGAGGACCCGTGTGTGTCTCCGTGCAGCCTCCGGAGCGCAGGGCGGGGCGACGCCGCGCAGCAGCAGCAGCTTCATCACCGCTGACCGACGCCGACCTCCTGTTCGTCTCCAGGCCGCGGCATGGACGCCGGAGCCCGCCCGGTTTCCTCTCAATCACCGCGGATCCGGTTCGAGCGGCGGTCCAGACTGAAGGCGACGGAAGTAACGACGACCAAGAAGAAGGCGGTGATGATGTGGAGTTAGAGCCGCGGAGCGGAAACAGACCGCAGACCGAATCCGTGCGCGGAGCGGGAGCATCGCGCTCCGATGCAGCAGAAAAATCGCCATTGTTTGGATGCGCAGCAGACGGAGAAGAAAAACCCGGACTCGAGTGAAACGGTCTGACAGAGAGTCGCCATGCTTTCCCCGCTGCCTCTGGCGGTGTGTGTGCTCTGCCTCATCCAGGTAAGGACGCGTTTTTTCCAACAGATATTCAGGGTTTGGAGCCGCCGCCGCCGCCGCCGCCGCTGCTGCCGCTGCTGCCGCCTGTCTGGACGTCCGGTGAAGCGGCAGCAGCGGCAGCCTGCGAGGCTTTGTTGTGTGAAAACAGCAGCTAGCGTGGATGGAGGTTCGTGATGGGGTTATATAAGACGTGACGGAGTGCGCACCGGCGGATGAGCTGCCGGTGGAGCGGTGAGATGGACGCGCTGTGGCAGCGCGGGTCGGTTTGTGCGGCAGCCAGCATCTCGTTCGGCCCTGCGGAAAGTGGGTCAGTCGGCTGCAGCCTCACTGTGTGTGTGTGCGTGTGTGTGTGTGTGTGTGTACATGACTGTCAGCATCACTGAGGATCACACACACACACACACACGCTCTCTGAAGATGATTTCCCAGCTGCTGCTGGTTTTAATTTACCTGCACAGGTGTTACAGAAGTGACCTCAGTGCAGCATCTCAGGAAAGTAACTAAGTACATTTACTCAGGTACTGTACTTGAGTACAAATGTGAGGTACTTGTACTTGAGTTGAATCATTTTTCCATGTGACTCCATCTCAGAGGAAACTCTTTCACCTTTTACTCGATTACTTCCAGGTGCGTTACCTGTGCAGGTGGGTCTTGTGCGGCCGCTGCAGCTCTGCCTGTGAATTCAGACTCTGTGTCGTTTCCTGTTTTTCTCTGGTCAGCGGACATGACGCTCTGTTGTATCAGCAGATCCAGAGTCAGTCTGATTTCATTCAGATCTGATGTGAAAACGCGTCTGTGACAGGAAGTGAATCTTCTTCTGACTGATTTAAAGTGAAGGACCGACAGGAAGCTGCAGCGTCAGACTCAAGACGCTCACAGAGGAACTTTGATCTGATGCTTCCAGCTTCAAATTTCCGCTTTCATTCCATCCACAGTGATTCATATCGTTGTGCTTCCTCCTCCTCTTCATCACTGAACACACACCTGACCATGTTCGTCTGTCTGGCTCACTGTGAGTCTCATGACCTGCGTTCAAGAAGTTTCTCTCTGCGCGTCGGAACATCTCGTACCTGCAAATGATCACAATGAGGTTACCATGGATACGATGAATACATGAAACTGTGCACACTCTGTGTGTGTGTGTATTTGTGACTTGATTTCTCACCCTGACGGAGTTGGAGTCTAGGTGTCACATGCTGGAGGTCGTTACCTCGTCATGTGTGACGTTTCTTACTGATGTTCAAGTCAGACGACTTATCAGACGGTTCGACTTGTTTTAATGTTCGTCTTCACTCAGTCATCATATCAGTATTACTAATGATTATTGATCAAAAATGGAGTTGTGTTGTCGCATGAGGGAATTTGGTCAAAACGTGTAGTGTTCGATTCTGTCTCCCAGTTCAGAGCTTTGGAGGAGATTTAAAAATATCGCCACAGAACTCCTTTACTGAAATATTTGCATATATATTTTGTTGTGCGGCGAAACGCTGACCTGACACTCGGAGTATTAGCATCAGCTGTTAGCCTCTGCAGCTTCACTGACCTGCTGAAGTTTTCAGACCTGCGTTTCCTCTTTGAATCTGGTGGACGAAGAGACATCAGGAATGTTGAGCAGCGTCGCTGACATGTGACAGCAGCAGTTTGAGCTCTGAAAGCTTCACACATCAACAAAGAACTCATTTCCTCTGAGATGGTTCGACGCTTCGTCAGCGACGTTTGGACGGTTAAACATCAGGATCCTTTTTTATTTGATCTTTCTGGTGTCTAACACATTTCAGCTCTCACGGTTTTCATAAAAGGAAGGTTTATCTCATATGAATACATACACGCATATTTATCCAGATTTTTTGTACTTTTTGTAATGCTTGGTGTCATAATTGTATTTTATTGTGAAATTCAATAAAAAAAAGTTCAAAACAAAACAAAACATCAGGATCAAACCTTCAACATGAGACCAGCAGATAATCAAACTGTGTGTTCAGTGTTAGCTAACCGGAGCGACACAGCGACGCTTCAGTGATGCTGCAGAGGAGCGTGCACACTAAACTCTCTCTCACACACACACACACACACACACACACACACACACAGATCTCACATTCATTAGCTTCACTCGGTCCAGGTGTGCAAACGCTGCAGGATGAGAGAACAGGTGAACGCTGAGACAAACGTTGCTGCTCAGCGGTGAAGTGAACAAACCGAAAACACTGGACAGGAAACGCTGCTTCGCTCCATCATCACGAGTCTCACTTCCTCTCATGTTGACACCTCGCCGTGCATTATCACTTCATATCACAGAATGATATAAAGTGATAATGCACGTAGAATGAAAGTCATTTCAGATGATGTTCAGCTGAACCACATGGATGTTTATTATTTCCTGGAACAAAATCTTTGCTGCTGAAAATGAACACAGAGAATAAAAATCTTTGGAAACAATTTGAATCATGATTTCATGGTGAGGCTGGAGTCCTGCTTTCATTCAGAGCTTCACGGCTAATGTGGCCAACGCTGCCAGCTCTGGTGTTCTGCCACGTTGGAGACGTTCGGCTCTTTCTGCGTCTGCCAGGCAGAATAATGAGCCGAACAGGTCATGAAGGAAAACTCTTTCACGACTGGACACTTCATGCACCGAAGCACAAGAGAGCAAAGCCGAACGATCCGATCCAGCGTGTGAAAGCAGATCGGGATCCTCCGCTCGAAGCTTCTTCCTGTTTCTGACAGCAGACATGAGAAGAAAACAGAGTGAAGCTGCCAGAGGCTGAAGCGGTGAGATAACAGGCTTTACTCTCAGTCTGCCCAGTGAATTTAGAGCCGAGCCGCTTCCACACTGAAGCGAGCTCGGAGCTGCTCTGAGTTTCCTGCAGCTGCTTCGAAACATTAAAGCTCCATACGAGTCTGTTTCTGACTTCTCTCCAGTGTTGTCACCAGTGTAGTTGTTCAAAGGTGACCATGTACATACTGAGTAGATGTCAGACTTTTAAGCCCATTCATGGTGAAACAGGGTATATATATATATATATAAAAGAAAATGAAATCAAACATGAAAAACTTTCTCATCTTGGAGTTTAAAGACCTTTATCTGACTTTGGACCTGATGTTTCAGCGGACAGTCGATTCTGTTGGAAACAGTTTTCAGCTCGTTGAAATGAAAGCTGAGTCACTTATTGAGATCAAGGGCCAGATTTAAGGTTTGCGTGTGTAAAAACGTGCGCAGACTTGATAGTAGAAGCTGATCTACTGACCGGGCGCACCGAGGATCGCGTCCGTCAAAGGGGCGAAATAAAACAGGCAATCCATTTAGCATTTAGCATTGACTTCCTCACAGACAGCCTCCCATGTCGCGTTTCCTCTGGTTATATTTAGATTATTTTGCTGCAACTCAGCAATATGTTTATTTGCCTCTTTCACTAACACCTCCAATTCCTTGGCTTCAAATTTCATTTTGCACTTGTGGTCACTCTGCTCCCCCAATTTCTCCATGGTGAAAACCAGTAACGCACGCAAAACCCTCGTTTAAACAGGGCGCTCTCCTGCACCTGCACCAGGCAATCTTAGCAGATCGCCTGCGACACGCCCACCAACGACGCGTGCAATCTGTTAGCGTGAGCACGCAATGCAGCGTTCTTTATTTGGGATCTTAGTAAGTCGGGACCTGACGGGAAGGACATTTGCACTGGTACCATTTTTTCCTTCCACATACTGATTCTGATACTCAGACTTGGGTAGTGAATGATTCCAAGTACTGATCCGATACCAGCGAAACAATAATTTAATTTTTTAAAAACATAAGGTGGTATCATAAATTCATCAACTAAAAAGATTTAAATCAATCACTGTAAAACAGTAGTGCAACAGCTACTTAAAAATTGAAGTCTAGGAAAATAAAATTCCTTGCGCTGCTCTGAGCTAACTGAAAAGTATCTGGGTACCGATCAGCGACTAACAAATGACGTGATGTCGGATCAGCGCGCAGACTGACGCGCTCATAGACACCGATACCAGCATTTTCAGCCGTACGGAGGCATTTTCTGATCCTGCTACTGGAGCAGCTCCTGATAAATACACACCTGATGAGAGATCACGACCTCTATGTTAAAGTCGAGTCGGAGTCAAAAATGCATTTTTAACCCTTTTGGACCACATCCCTGCTCTTTCTGTAGCCAAATTTTAAAATGTATCATGTAAAAATGACAAAAAAAGAATTATTTCCTATTTTTAAAGTCTGCCACTTCTGTCTGTCGTTCAAAACAAAACCTCCTGGGTCCCTGATGTCATCGTTGACTCGGGCTACTATTGGTTGAATCGGTTTTTTTTTTAGTTCAGCCAGTTATATCACGCCAATCTGCCTGTCAGTATTAACCTGTACATAAACTAACTACTACATAAACACCCGTAAATAAACTAAAGCTAGCTTGGTGTTAAAATTTAGCAGTTAACTATCAGCAAACAAAGCCCTAGCAACGGTTGCCAAGGAGTAACACTTGCCAACAACACTCCAGTCAGATTCCTCCTACTTAAGTGCCACGCCTACAGCCTGTCATTGGTTGTTTAACTGTTTAAATAGCGATTACATCACAACATGGCAGTTGACGCTCTGGACAAAGGCGGTTCAGCTCGTCTTTAAAGAGCTGTGTGATAAGACTGAGCTAACGCTAAAGCTAACAGGTGAAAACTCCTCACTGTCAGCGGCTGATGATCCATGAAGAAGAAACTTTATGTGCTTCACCTGTCTGATCTGTGACTTACCTGTGATGATGACCAGTGTGATGTCACTGATCGGAGGAGATGATACTGATGAGTTTAGGACTTCCTATGAGGATGTTTGAAGGTCTGCAGGCAGCGTCTGTTCCTCAGTTACCTCTCTGTTTCCACACATTCCAGCCGTGTGTGCTCTCATGTTGTGATGAGGAGGAGCAGGTTTTGTCAGCAAAGAAGGAAAACCGCTGCTTCAACAGAAGTGAAGAACCAGCTTCTGTTTTCTCGAGATGTGAAAACTAAAAACAGGAAACGTTTAGTTGCCTGTTTTTGCTTCACATTCGGACGTCAGACACTTTGCTGATACATCAGAGCTTCATGAGCTGAATTCACTTTGCAGTCAGACTGCTTCACGGATACTGAGAGCTTAATTATCATGAAATTATCACTTTACAAAAGCTTAAATGATAACTCAGCTGTCAGTGACAGCAAATGTAAAACGAAACCAAAAACAAAACCAAAAAAACGTGTTTCCATTAGACTTTGTCCACAGCTGCTCACCAAAAAATATCATTGTAAAAAGTAAGAGAGAATAAAATCTACTTAGATTAGTCTTGAACTTTAATCTGAAATGCCTAAAAAATAGCAAGTATTCAATCAAAACAATGAAAAACAGCAAAAAATGGCCATGCAGACTGACAGGAGGCTGCTGCTCCCAGCACCGATGCTAACTAAGCTAAGCTAAGCTAAGCTAAGCTAAGCTAAGCTAAGCTAAGCTAACACACCCCAAACACACATTATACTACAAAAACGTCATAATTTAACATTTTCCTTGTTTTTCTTTGTCCTGAAAAAACAGTAACTCGTTCCAGCTGTTTGGAGGAAACATCAGCTAACGGGTCACAGGAAGCAGTTTGTGCGATCATCAAACTTACAGCTGATTGGTTCACAGGCTGCAGTTTCTCCTTTTGGTCTTCAGCTCAGAAATTCAGTTTCCAGATTTGGGATTTTATTTTGATTTGATTTATTTTCAGTAAACAAGAATAAAACCCGAATTACCGTAATTATTACTACTGAACGTCACACACAATTAAAACATGACAGTCAGAAAACATGTTTTATTGTGGACCTGTGGCCTGTGTGTGTGTGTGTGTGTGTGTGTGTTTTCCTCTGCGTGTGTGGCTGCTCTCTCTCATTAAAGCGTCTCATGCGAGCTCAGCTCTAATCGGAGTCTCTGTTGAAGCGTTTCTCTCCTCCGTCTGTTCGCTCAGCGGAACATCGATTATATTCTCAGATTATTAGAGCACTTTCACATTCGGGGATTAACCCCGACACTGATAATCCAAACATCACTTCAAAGTGCCTGTTGTTTCTGTGAGCTTCAGCAGAGTGATTGTTAGCAGCAGCTTCCACAGTCTGAAGCTTCCGAACAGATTTTGTTCTTTGCAGACAAACCGGCTGAATCACACCTCACAAAGAGGCTTAATGCAGCTCAGACTGCTTCCACATCAAACCAAAAGCTTCACAACATCCTTAATGATTTGTTTGTTTACAGACAAAGAAGATTACTGATAAGTATTCGAGTAATCATGTTGTTTTTGTTTTTATCTATCAGCTTAGTTTACATGATGACAGCAGTTTGCTGCGTTCACATCAAACCAGGTGATCCAGTGAAACGCTGCAGGGTCGTCCGGCGGTACGAGTGTCACTAAATTACCTCGACAGGACCCACTGTGAGACGTCAAGTTGTGTTCTTAACTCCTCCCCCAGTCCACGGGTGGCGGTTGATTGCTGGAAGACAGCCCCTTTACGTGTAGCAGGACGTTTCTCTGAAAGTTGAGCTGGTTTTGACTTTTTACGCCACAGCTGGCTGCGTTTTCTTCAGGCAGCTGCTGCAGCTCAGGCCGCCGCAGCCAAAAGAAAAGAGCCTCGCTCAGACGAAAAAGAAAACCTGCGTTTTTGCATTTGGTCCTAATGTAGGCTAGCATGAGATCTAGCTTCAGCTAGTTAAGTTCTTTGCATTCACATTATAACGACGAGCAGCTGAGCAGGTTTCATTCAGGCAGAACGTTTACATAATGTTAGAAAAGTTTCATTTACTGAGTTTGTTCGACTGAAACTGGACTTTTAAAATCCATGTAAACATGTTAGTGCCACTGGAATCGTACTAAGTCACATTTCTCAAAGTCGGACTAACACATCTAGACAGTGACGCCGGGGATCGATTTCCTCCTGCATGTTTACGCCTCAGTCGGTTCCTTCTGCACAGGACCGATCGCAGCGCCTTTGACCTGGAGCTCAAACGGCATAAATCTGTGGAAGAACGTCAGGAAGAAAACGAAAACACCGTAAGCGCGAGGGGAAGCGTGCGTCGAATTTGTCCAAAAGTGAAGCGTAGACACAAAGCGTACAGCGCGGTGCAGCTGAACATGTTTTCACTGTCGGACACGGAATCCTCCAGCTGCTCGCTAACTTGTTTGTAGCTTGTTGGTCAACAGGAAGAAGGTCCAATAGCGTCCAGCTGACTGGAGCGAGTCACACCTACTTTCAGAAAATAAGTCGGTTCTCCCTCGGCGCTGTACTGAGACGAGGACAGCGGTCCAATGAAACGGCCGAGTGGAACTTTAACTGTGCAGGTTAATGTTCTGGCCGAGTATAAAGTTCAACATGGAGGACGAGCGTTTGCCCACCGAGCACTTCCAAAAAGTTAGCTAGTATTACAAGAAACCTCCAGAGGTTCCAGATGGGCTGCACTCCCCCAACAGCTCCAAAAACACCCTGACGAGCAGCGATGACTTCCTGTGGGGGCTGGGGGGTGGGGGGGGATCCTATATGTGGATAAAGATATTTATCAGAGCTTCCTTACAGTATGCTCTCTGACTCAACACCAAGTCATCTGGCTGACTGCAGTCGGACTGTGTTTTCAATTTACTCAATTATTTCAAACATTCGGGCCTGGCGACTGTGGTCTTTTGATACGTCCTTGATTTTTGCCCAGAAATAGCAGCTCCACTGTAAAGGTTGCTGTATGAACATGAAAAGCACACAATGAACACATTATTTGCTGAATGTGTGCTGCCAACATGAGGTCTGGTGATGCAACAAGCCTCTCTGCTGCTCTCTTCATTCATTAGGGATCATAAACAGAATCCATTGTTTCTGTCCAAGTCATCATTTGGTGTATAAAAAAGTCAACATTTTGATGGAGAATGATTGGTGCCAGGGAGAATCATGGGAGTAGTTTTCCCCCCAGTTTGTCTGCAAATTAGTCAAGTTCCCTTCACTTTATGAGCTCCTCTGGTTGGAGGCGATTCAGGAACACAAAGTCCAGGCACATTTTTTATACACTCGAACAAAAGGAGGAGTGTCAGGGATCAGCGGCGGGACAGACTACCTGTCGTCGTCCCTCCTCCGACGGCCACCTTGTGCCGCACACTCGGCCGGAGGGAACGCTCTCATGTGCCTGAGCTCTGTGAAAGCTGCTTTACCTGCATGTAAACAGGTAGAGGAAAAAACGTCTTTTCCTGGCAGCGGGCAGCGTGTGGGGTCAGAGCCAGGAAAGCTGGTTTAGATTCACAGAAAATTGCTGCGTCTTGGCAGAGCTCGACATACACAAAACAAACGTCCGCTTTTAATCTTTGTGACTGCACCCCCCACCTCTCCTTTTAAAAACAATTCTCCTCACAAAGGCACGTACTGTTGGCGCCCCCTCCCCCACGAGAGCTCCCGACACCCATCACTGATAGGATGTTAACATGTTAAAAACTATGTCAGATGATCAATAGCTGCTAAACT